>OX104113.1:8853103-9276202 GCA_944474755.1 Limnoperna fortunei
AGATATGGAGTGAGTATAGGGGGGGGGGGGCATTCTATAAAAGAAAATTAAGTAGTGGTGGTGGCATTCTGTAAAAAATATGGAGTAAATAGTGGTGGGAGGCATTCTGTAAAAAATATTTAGTAAGTGGTGGTGGGAGGCATTCTGTAAAAAATATGAAGTAAGTGGTGGTGGGAGGCATTCTGTAAAAAATATGAAGTAAGTGGTGGTGGGAGGCATTCTGTAAAAAATATGAAGTAAGTGGTGGTGGGAGGCATTCTGTAAAAAATATGAAGTAAGTGGTGGTGGGAGGCATTCTGTAAAAAATATGCAGTAGGACGTGGTGGGAGGCATTCTGTAAAAAATATGGATTAAGTGGTGGTGGGAGGCATTTTGTAAAAAATATGGAGTAAGTGGTGGTGGGAGGCATTCTGTAAAAAATATGAAGTAAGTGGTGGTGGGAGGCATTCTGTAAAAAATATGGAGTAAGTGGTGGTGGGAGGCATTCTGTAAAAAATATGGAGTAAGTGGTGGTGGAGGCATTCTGTAAAAAAAATGAAGTAAGTGGTGGTTGGAGGCATTCTGTAAAAAATATGGAGTACTAGTAAGTGGTGGTGGGAGGCATTCTGTAAAAAAATATTGAGTAAGTGGTGGGGCAGGCATTCTGTAAAAACATATGGAGTAAGTAACGGTGGGAGGCATTCTGTAAAAAATATGAAGTAAGTGGTGGTGGGGCATTCTGTAAAAAATATGGAGTAAGTAGGGACATTCTGTAAAAACATATGGAGTAAGTTAGTAGTGGTGTAGGGGGAATTCTGTAAAACAAATATGCCCCCCCTATACTCACTCTTTTTAAAGATATTGAGTAAGAAGTGGTGGGAGGCATTCTGTAAAAGATATGGAGTGAGTATTTAGGGGGGGGGGCATTCTATAAAAGAAAATTAAGTAGTGGTGGTGGCATTCTGTAAAAATATGGAGTGAATAGTGGTGGGAGGCATTCTGTAAAAAAAAATTAGGAAGTGGTGGTGGGAGGCATTCTGTAAAAAATATGAAGTAAGTGGTGGTGGGAGGCATTCTGTAAAAAATATGAAGTAAGTGGTGGTGGGAGGCATTCTGTAAAAAATATGAAGTAAGTGGTGGTGGGAGGCATTCTGTAAAAAATATGAAGTAAGTGGTGTTGGGAGGCATTCTGTAAAAAAATATGAAGTAAGTGGTGGTGGGAGGCATTCTGTAAAAAATATGGAGTAAGTGGTGGTGGGAGGCATTCTGTAAAAAATATGAAGTAAGTGGTGGTGGGAGGCATTCTGTAAAAAATATGGAGTAAGTGGTGGTGGGAGGCATTCTGTAAAAAATATGAAGTAAGTGGTGGTGGGAGGCATTCTGTAAAAAATATGAAGTAAGTGGTGGTGGGAGGCATTCTGTAAAAAATATGGAGTAAGTGGTGGTGGGAGGCATTCTGTAAAAAAAATGAATAAGTGGTGGTTGGAGGCATTCTGTAAAAAATATGGAGTACTAGTAAGTGGTGGTGGGAGGCATTCTGTAAAAAAATATTGAGTAAGTGGTGGGGCAGGCATTCTGTAAAAACATATGGAGTAAGTAACGGTGGGAGGCATTCTGTAAAAAATATGAAGTAAGTGGTGGTGGGACATTCTGTAAAAAATATGGATTAAGAAGTGGTGGGAGGCATTCTGTAAAAAGATACATGTACATGTATGCAGTAAGTGTGGGTGGACATTCTCACACTTTTAGTAGAATTTATTTAGTTTTTGAATGAGTTCTATTCTTCTTCCTCAGTATGTGCTGTTTGAAATCGATCATTTGATCATTTTCTGGTAATCTACAGGTCTGTACCATATAAAAAAGTTTGTATGTTCTGCTGACGAATGTGCCAAATATTTCACACCTTTTAAAACATGTAAAAGAAGGATGGGTGTTTATAAATATATGCCAAGCGTGACATTTGTGTCACCCAGACACATTTTCTTGTTTTTTTAAGATTTGCCTCTTAATTTCATTCCTTGTTTGATGGTTTTTGTCCTTAAACCTCGGGAATAATAATTATGTTTGGCTTGTGCCACTTTTTCAACTTTAATTAAACTATCGTCAATGTACGTGTAATTTTGTGGAGGTTTTTTGCCTGACAAATAAAACTGCTAACCGGCTATGCTCAAGATTATGATCCTTACACAGATCTGCAAAATTATATTTTGAAATCAACAATCAGTTATTTCCTCAAAAATATTCATCGATGTCAAATACAGCAGTTTTTTTTCATTTTGATTGAGCTATTTTCCACAGTCAATTTTTACCTAAAGTGGAATGGAAGTGTACGTTGGGAACAATCGAATGTTGTCTATTCAAAAAATCTCACTGTCTGTCCGAATACTAGTACCATTGAATGTCATGAAAACACATGAACTTTTGCGAACAATAATACATCCCTTTAGGAACAAAAATGGCTGACTTAATATGGAAAATCGCTCTATCCATTGAAAAAATCGTCGCATTTGACAATGCTGAATATTTTGAAGAATTGTTGATTTCAAATAATATTTCGGATTTGCATAAGGAGCATAACCTCGACCGTACCTAGTAAGCAGTTTTTATGTGTCCACCAAACTACACCCACCCTGTCTATCATGTCTATACTATTTGACCTTAATTACTTCAGCCAAATTAAAATTAGCCCATGCGTGTTTACTATTTACGTTGTGTCAACATAAACATGATAAATAGTAAACACGCACAGGCTACATTTAAATAGACTGTAATTACTTCGACCTCCTTTATTCTAAATTTTTTTAGTAGGACATTAATTGCTACATACCAAGATCTTGTTTGTTTTTAAGTTATTGATTGGTATATTTACTTATCACTGGGACCCTCATATAAGGTTTAGAGTTTTTGAGGAACTGTTGTTTATTAGACACACATGTCATGCATGTAGGATAAAATTACCAGAAAATAAAAAAAACTGTTGGATATTGAGTGATCAGTTTGACTAGATAAGCATGTTGTTCGGCTCCATATTACACATGTTACATGTATACATGTAGATCCATCTATATATACTAAAAGTCACCATGCCTGTAGCAGTTTGTCATCCATCTTGCGGAGTGGACTGTTGATAATGACATATTAGGGAGCTGTTTATTATCCACAATGGGTTTTGGACTGCTGACAATTACATAGTGAAGGGTTGTTTTATCATCCACCATATGCTTGGAGAGTTCACTGCTGGCAAGGACATAGGGGGAAGTGGAATTACATGTATCATCCTCCATGGATCCTGGACTGCCAACAATGACATAGTGGGGACCTGTTAATCATCCACCATGGGGCCTGGACTTCTGACAGGGACACAGTTGGGACCTGTTTATCATCCACCATGGGGCCTGGACTTCTGACAGGGACACAGTGGGGACCTGTTTATCATCCACCATGGGGTCTGGACTGCAGACAGTGACATAGTGTGGACCTGTTTATCATCCACTATGGGGCCTTGACTGCTAACAGTGGCATAGTGTGGACCTGTTTATCATCCAAAATGGGGTCTGGACTGCTGACAGTGACATAGTGTGGACCTGTTTATCATTAACCATGGGGCCTGGACTGCTAACAGTTACATAGTGTGGACCTGTTTATCATTAACCATGGGGCCTGGATTGCTGACAGTGACATAGTGTGGACCTGTTTATCATTAACCATGGGGCCTGGACTGCTGACAGTGACATAGTGTGGACCTGTTTATCATTCACCAGGGATCCTGGACTACTGACAGTGACAAAGTGTGGACCTGTTTATCATTCACCATGGGGCCTGGACTGATGACAGGGACATAGTGTGGACCTGTTTATTATTCACCATGAATCCTGGACTACTGACAGTGACATAGTGTGGACCTGTTTATCATTCACCATGCATCCTGGACTGCTGACAGTGACATAGTGTGGACCGGTTTATCATTCACCATGGATCCTGGACTGCTGACAGAGACACAGTGGGGACCTGTTTATCATCCACCAGGGATCCTGGACTACTGACAGGGACATAGTGTGGACCTGTTGATCATCCACCAGGGATCCTGGACTGCTGACAGTGACATAGTGTGGACCTGTTAATCATCTACCATGTAGAGTGGACTGCTGACAGTGACATAGTGTGGACCTGTTTATCATCTACCAAGTAGAGTGGACTGCTGAAATTTACATTTAATAGTACCATGTGGGATATTGAATAGGACTGCTTGCAGATACATAGAATACATTTAGCTTTGAAACGGAAGGCTTTTGCTATTCATACAATTATTAATAAATGGTTTTCAGTTAAAAAAAGTACTCTTAAATTTGTTTTTTAACATATGATGTATTGCATGAAAAAAAATTGTTTGATGCTGTATAACAGTAATTTTGTCTATCAACTTAACTTAGATGTTCTGATTACAACTTATATTTTATATTGAAGGGGAATTGATTAGAATCTTTAAGGAAACAAAATTTTTAAAGATATGACAACAATGTATTGATTGGAATCTTTAAGGAAGCGACAACAATGGAATCTTGTAACAAAAGATGTAGTGTAGCTTTTAAAAAAGAGCTTCCTGCTGTTAGCAACTTTGATTGATATTTTTTAATTTGGTCTTTCTTTTAAATCCTATTTATGGCAGTTCTACATATAATGTTCCTATAATTTTTCTTACAGTTTTTCTGTTAAAAAAACTGTGTATGAGGTGTTTGTAAAATTCTCTTTCTGAATTGCAATTTTAAGTTTATATTATTATACCCCCATTTGAAGAAAGGGGCAGGGGGTTTACTGGTTTACCCCTTTCCATCTGTCCTTCTGTCTTGCCGTTTGCAACATAACTTTGATAATAGTTTTCCTAGCAACTACTGACATGTATCACAAGTGACAACCACTTGAAATTTTATATGTGACCTTACCATGTGGTCCTTTAATGTAAGTAACGATTTCAGGTCTGTCACATAGCTACATCCTGTTTACCAAGTTAGTCAATAGCGGGGTATACTGAGTGAGGAGTAGCTCACTGCCTCACAGGTTCCTTGTTATATGAGTCAACAAGATGTACGAATGATTGCCCATGACAGATCGTTCTGTACAAATATACACTTACTAATAGCTGATGTTGTTGACAAGACATACACCTGAATACCTATAGCTGCTGATTGTGTCACCAAGATCTACTAGTACATGTACTAGTACTTACCCATAGCTGGTGATGTTGTTGACAGGACATACACCTGATTACCTATAGCGTGTGATTGTATCACCAAGATCTGCATGTACTTACCCATAGCTGGTGATGTTGTTGACAGGACATACACCTGATTACCTATAGCGTGTGATTGTATCACCAAGATCTGCATGTACTTACCCATAGCTGGTGATGTTGTTGACAGGACATACACCTGATTACCTATAGCGTGTGATTGTATCACCAAGATCTACATGTACTTACCCATAGCTGGTGATGTTGTTGACAACACATACACAAAACATACACCTGATTACCTATAGCGTGTGATTGTATCACCTAGATCTACATGTACTTACCCATAGCTGGTGTTGTTGTTGACAAGACATACTAAGTACATGTACATCTGAATACCTATGCCATTGTTGGTTGTGATTGTGTCACCAAGATCTACATGTACTTATCCATAGCTGGTGATGTTGTTGACAAGACATACACAAGACATACACCTGATTATCTATAGCTGGTGATTTTGTCACCAAGATCTACATGTACTGCCATAGCTGGTGATGTTAACGTTGACAAGACATACACCTGATTACCTATGGTTGGTTATTTCATCACCGTCATGAATGGTTATTATGTCATGTATTCATATATTAAGATGTATGTACCTATTGGGGCCTTACTGGCAGAGTGGTTAAGGTAGTTAGTCATGATCATCTACCATTCATCATGTGGTCTGTCAACTCTGAGGTTGCGGGTTTGATTCTCACGGCGGACAGAGTGGGTTTTCTCTGTGTACTCTGGCTTCCTTCTCCAATAAAAAACTGAATGCCATGATATACATGTACCAGAAAAATTTCTGAAAGTACCATTAAACGCAATTCAAACAAACAAATGTCCCAATTGCCTGTGATTATGTTATCAAGACATACATGTATGTTGTAAGGAGCTGTGATATTCCTATCTAGTGGGGTCCTGGGATAGTCTTACAGGGCTTGGGATATTTCCATCTAGTGTTGGGCCTTAAATATTTCCATCTAGTGTTGGGCCTTTGATATTCCTATCTAGTGGGGGTCTGGGATATTCCTATCTAGTGGGACCTGGGATATTCCTATCTAGTGGGGCCTGGGATATTCCTATCTAGTTTGGGCCTGGGATAATACTATCTAGTTGGGGCCTGGGATAATACTATCTAGTTGGGCCTGGGATAATACTATCTAGTTGGGGCCTGGGATATTTCGATCTAGTGTTGGGCCTTTGATATTCCTATCTAGTGGGGGCCTGGGATATTCCTATCTAGTAGGGCCTGGGATATTCCTACTTAGTGGAGGCCTGGGATATTCCTATCTAGTGGGACTTGGGATATTCCTATCTAGTGGGGGCCTGGGATATTCCTATCTAGTGGGGGCCTGGGATATTCCTATCTAGTGGGGGAATGGGATATTCCTATTTAGTGGGGCCTGAGATATTCCAATCTAGTGGGGGGCCTGGGAATGTTCCTATCTAGTGGGACTTGGGATATTCCTATCTAGTGGAGGCCTGGGATATTCCTATCTAGTGGGACTTGGGATATTCCTATCTAGTGGGGGCCTGGGATATTCCTACCTAGTGGAGGCCTGGGATATTCCTATCGAATGGGGGCCTGTGATATTCCTATCTAGTGGGGGTCTGGGATATTCCTGTCTAGTAGGGCCTGGGATATTCTTATCTAGTGGGACTTGGGATATTCCTATCTAGTGGGGGCCTGTGATATTCCTATCTAATGGGGGCCTAGGATATTCCTATCTAGTGGGGACCTGGGATATTCCTATCTAGTGGGGGACTGGGATAATCCTATCTAGTGGAGGCCTGGGATATTCCTATCTAGTGGGGGCCTGGGAATATTCCTATCTAGTGTGGGCCTGGGATATTTCTGTCTAGTGGAGGCCTGGGATATTCCTATCTAGTGGAGGCCTGGGATATTCCTATCAAGTGGGGGAATGGGATATTCCTTTTTAGTGGGGCCTGAGATATTCCAATCTAGTGGGGGCCTGGGATATTTCTATCTAGTAGAGGCCTGTTATATTTCTGTCTAGTGGGGCCCATGATTTTCCTATCTGCTAGAGAACTGGAACATAAGAGAATACCCAATCCACACCCCCAACAGATGTAAACAAAAAGATTAGTTTCAATTAGTTTTTTGAGGGTCGGTTTAAAATCTATGAGATAGAAATAAAGGACTACATAAATATATTATAATTCTGTATAAAACTAAGGGCCTTAATACAACTGGCTAAGTACATTATAATTCTATATAAAAAAGGGGGACTAAATACAACTGGCTAAGTACATTTTAATTCTGTATAAAAATAGGGGACTAAATGAAAATGGCTAAGTACATTTTAATTCTATATAAAAAAAGGGGACTAAATAAAACTATTTATGTACATTATAATTTTATATAAAAATAGGGGACTAAATAAAACTGGCTAAGTACATTATAATTCTATATAAAAATAGGGGACTAAATACAACTGGCTAAGTACATTATAATTCTATATAAAAATAGGGGACTAAATAAAACTGGTTAAGTAAGTACATTATAATTCTGTATAAAAATAGGGGACTAAATACAACTGGTTAAGTAAGTACATTATAATTCTGTATAAAAATAGGGGACTAAATACAACTGGCTAAGTACATTTTAATTCTATATAAAAAATAGGGGACTAAAGACTAAAAAAACTGGCTAAGTACATTATAATTCTATATAAAAATAGGGGACTAAAGACTAAAAAAACTGGCTAAGTACATTATAATTCTATATAAAAATAGGGGACTAAATAAATATAAAAAAGGGGACTAAATAAAACTGGCCAAGTACATTTTAATTCTATATAAAAATAGGGGACTAAATACAACTGGCTAAGTACATTATAATTCTATATAAAAATAGGGGACTAAATAAAACTGGTTAAGTAAGTACATTATAATTCTGTATAAAAATAGGGGACTAAATACAACTGGTTAAGTAAGTACATTATAATTCTGTATAAAAATAGGGGACTAAATACAACTGGCTAAGTACATTTTAATACTATATAAAAAATAGGGGACTAAAGACTAAAAAAACTGGCTAAGTACATTATAATTCTATATAAAAATAGGGGACTAAAGACTAAAAAAACTGGCTAAGTACATTATAATTCTATATAAAAATAGGGGACTAAATAAATATAAAAAAGGGGACTTAATACAACTGGCCAAGTACATTTTAATTCTATATAAAAATAGGGGACTTAATACAACTGGCTAACATACATAAGTACATTATAAATAATATACATGTACATGTACAATTAAAGGACTAAATACAAAATCATATTATAATTGACATGTATTGCTGTGATGTTATCTTGACATGTGATTAAGATGGACAGCTATACTCTGTGTTATGTAACACAAGGAAGTGTGGGTGTATACAGATGTACACACATGTGACCCGATTATAATGTAAACAATGTAATAACTGAAGCCTGATCATTACAAGAAAAAATGTGATCGTCTTTTGTATAAGGTTGAATGTGGGAAATTTGATCCGTGGGTTTTAAATTAGTTAAGAAGTTAGAACAAATTTAATCACAAATAATACTGTAAGTCGTTTGTTCAGACTTATCAACAATGTGGTAATTATTTTAAATGATGAACGAAAGATTTGATCTTTGCAAGTGCTGTCACGCACGTTTAAGAACTCCTCAAAACATCAAGGACTGTAGTGTGTCAGTTGGTCAGCTAAATGACCATCTGGTTCATAAGATATTTGAAGATATTGATGGTTTAAAAAGATCCATCTGGTTAATGTCACCTGTGTCAACAACACGACCTGTCTCATTGGTCAGTGAACCAGTTAATGATTTTATGTCTATTGATATGAATACACAACCCAATATAGATGTCAGGACAAGAGCTGATGAAGTCACTGAACCAGACCTTGGTGAAATAGAGGCTGATGTGCTGTATTCAGACAGAAATCAAGTATCAGTTAACAACTGTTTACAGTGTCCAGTTAGAATATTAAAAACCAGCCAAGTGAAACAAGGTAAAAATGTTGTGAATTGTGTTCCTGGGTCATCACATTGTCAGACCCACAGGCAGACTTGTGTTGGGAGGCGTATCATTGCTAATTTTAACCAGGTAAGTACAAATAACCTGAGGGAGATTACAGATAACTCCCACACCGCCAACATATGTGGGTCAACAATGGAAGGGAAGACTGTGCTAACTCATAGCCATAATTCTCCATTTGTTAATCCACAAACACCAAATGAGGACTTGACAGGAATAAAAAATATGGAGTCTGATGTCAATCATAACAGTTCTGTGCATCAATTGACTAACAATAACACAACAGAGGAGGAACTTTACCAATATCCTTGTGATTGTGATGAATGTATGTTGGAAAATACGGAGGTTCTACCAAAAACTACAAGTATTAGCAGGGTAATTATCTTAGTATTACACTGTAAACAGGTTCCATTAAAAACCAGAAGTATTAACAGGTTAAATATCTGTATATCGTGTGTCCTGTGTGTCACGGATATTGAACTGTACACAATAGGCTTGTTTTGTTTGGAATATTTCTTCAAATGATTGAACAAAATATTTACTAATAATTCAAATCCCATATTATCTAAAATCTGTCATGCTATCTTAATAAAGGGTAATGAATATTTTATTGCAAAGATAAAAAAATTAGCACAGAAAGAAAGAATTCACACTTTTTATAGTAGCAAAGAATTTTTAAATATTCTTAGTGTGTACACAGTAGAAATATATTTTGATTTAAATGTTTTGTGTATTTACTGTAAATAGGTTTTTAGTGAAGTCATTTAACCATGACATTTTCATACACCTGAGTTAGGTTTTTGAAGTGCATTTTAAATTGCAAGGAGAGATTGAAAAGTTTACCACATATGGTGACATGGAAAATCTGAAATTGTGTGATGACCTGATGTATTACTAATATGGTGTTTTATAGATTTTTTTTCTATAAACCTGGAGTTTTTCATAAATGTTCAAATAAATTTATTATTTGATTTGGTTAGTTTTTAGTTGGAGACGTGGACTATTACAGGAGACCTGAAATAAATTTACGACTAGTAAAATTACAAATTAAAATTACAAACAAATTACTACTCATGTATAAGCCTTTATGGTTGGTTAGTCAAACGTTATTATAACCTGTTTATGTGTTTATCTTCTGATTTAGAAATTACGTGACTTGTGGTTTTGTGAAGAAAAAAAACGGATAAATTTGTCATAACTCAGGACAGTAACTAAAATATACCTCATTTATTTATTATGTTCCACATTGTAAAATGTATATATTGAATTAAAAATGATTGAAGGGTGAAAAAACCTAAAAAAAGATGTTACCTATAAAGATGTTCCTAGGCTGACTTCAAAAACATATGAGTATATTCTGCTAATTCTTGTATTATAAATCAGTTTATAATGACTGTAAAGATCTGCTGGAACTACATTTTAATGGAGCATTTTTATCTGGACTAATTTCACCTGTACATTTATCTAATTCACACACTGATTTGATGCTATAAAACCTGAAGCATACACTGTATTCCAAGTACAACCTGACTGTACACTGTATCTCAGAGTCAATATCTATAGGAGACACTGTACAGCTGTATCTCAAAGTCAAAAGCCATAGGATACACTGTACAGCTGTATCTTGAAGTCAAAACCATAGGATACACTGTATAGGTGTATCTTGAAGTCAGAACCCATAGGATACACTGTACAGCTGTATCTTGAAGTCAAAACCCATAGGATACACTGTACAGCTGTATCTTGAAGTCAAAACCCATAGGATACACTGTACAGCTGTATCTTGAAGTCAAAACCCATAGGATACACTGTACAGCTGTATCTTGAAGTCAAAACCCATAGGATACACTGTACAGCTGTATCTTGAAGTCAAAACCCATAGGATACACTGTATTCTGAAGTTGAAGTCTGTAAAATTTATATTGGCCTGTGAAGTAAACATCTATTAGACTCCACCCAATAACTAAATATTCTCCAGTTATTGGTATTCTTGTTTGAATTATCATTTTATTTAAAGTGTTATTGAGAATTTCATCTTGAGAACAGTTTTATTGTTGTGGGTAGATTTATGGAAGATTGGAAATTGTATCACTATGTCAACAATTGATGTCTGATACTGTATAGAGTGCTTCCCCCTGATCATGTATAGGTCAGATTTCTGTACATGTTACTTCCTGATCATCAGATCAGATTTCTCCTATATCAGGTACCTCAGGCAGTTGGGGTCCAAATATTCATATGTCAATATGTTACACCAGGTTATTTTTAATACAAAAGATTATGAGCTGAAATTAACTGGTTACAATGGAATACATGGATAGTCTTTTGAATATATATACATGTATATGTGGACTGTTTGTAGAATATGTAGATAGTCTGTTGTCTGTTGAATAATGTGGATTGTCTTGAATATGTTGTGGATAGTCTGTTATGAAAGAGGAAATTGTATAGTTAATAATGTGTATTGTCTGTTGAATATGTTGAGAATTGTCTGTTGAATAACTGGATTGTCTGTTAAATAAGTGGGTTGTTATTATACCCCTCCACACAAAGTGGCAGGGTATTATGTGATACCCTTCATATGGATATTGATGTTCGACCGTCTGTCTGTCCTTCCATCTGTCCATGCCTCCATGGTTTCCAGATGAGAAATCGAAAAGGCATCAACAGCTTTCATTTAAACTTTGCACAGTTATTAAATGCTATAAATGAAGATCAAGTTAAGTTTTTTCAGCACAATCCAATTTGTAGTTTTCAACTCGGGCCAATTCAAGTTTTCAACTTATGCCAATGCAAGTTTTGTTTTGGTTAACAGTTTGTGGTTTTCAGATGATAACTTGAAAACGCGTCAACAGATTTTATTTAAACTTTGCACAGCTAATAAATACTATAAAATGAAGATCAAATTTAATTTTCAGCACAATCCAATTTGTAGTTTTAGACTTAGGCCTATTCAAGGTTTTTTTTTGTCAACAATCAAAACCAGATGATAACTTGAGAACACGTCAACAGATTTTTTTTAAACTTTGCACAGTACTATAAAATATCAGGTTGATTTTTCAGCACAATCCCATATGTAGTTTTTGAGTTGTGCCTATTTGAAATAATTTTTATAGGTCCAGGGAAAAAGTCTTCTGTGATGGACTGTTATCATGCTCAGCTGTTCCTGTAGGCTGATATTTGTAATTGAGTAAAATGTGTTCATGAATATTTAAAACAATGCAACGGTAACTTCCCTCTTGGTCTACTCCCATTTGGTCTATTCCCATTTGGTCTACTATATGCCCATTCCCATTTGGTCTACTCCCATTTTGTCTACTCCTGAAAATTCATAATTCCCATTTTGTCTACTCAATAAAATATAACTAGATTTAAACTTGGTTGTTACATAAAATTATGGTGTATTAGAGTTTGTGTATTTTTTATATGTTTATTTTGCATTATTTCACGAATGTTTGTATTGCAATAACAATTCAATTGCTAAATAAGCATTTATATTTATTGCTGTTATACAACTGGTAACTTAATCATTTTCATTGTTAATGTAACAATTCCATAATACTAATTAGTAAATAATAATAGTTTATTCATATGCACACATTCTATTTAATAGAATGTTTAAATAAAACAAAGCTGTTTAAAATTAAAAGTGTTTACTCATTATATGTTCATACTTACTTTAAGAACATTTGAATTCTCTTAATTTTTAACTTTATTTTTTTAATACCAATTTATATACTCCCTTCATAATTAAAACATTTAATAATTTAAAAATTAAAAAAAAAAAAAAATAAATATTATAAATTTTAATGAAAAAAATTGCATTAAACTTAGTTTCGCATATAAAATTCATCGAGTAGACAAAATGGGACACTATAATTTTTTAGAGTAGACAAAATGGGAATAGACCAAATGGGAGTAGACCAAATGGGAGTAGACTAACTGGGAGTAGACCAAGTGGGAATGAACCAATGCAACGTAGCAGGGTATCTTTTAATGTCCCATTACATGGCCTATTATTTGTTGTTGTTGAATATATTCAATATATTTTTAATATATATATTATTGTCTGGTGAATGTTTGTATTTCCTGCAGAATTATGTAAATGTTGACAGTGCAAACTTTGTTGTAAGATGATTTCTAGAAGGTGGAATCACCATAGTAACACGATGTAAGGTGATTACAGGACAGTGGATCACCATTGTCACAAAATTTGAGGTGATTTTTGGAAGGTTGAATTACCATAGTGACACGATGTTATGAAAGGATTCAACATTTTGTTATTTAGTTTTATAATAAGGTGCACAGGGTATAATGTTTTTGAAGAGTCTGTCTGTCCTTCTTCTGTCGGTCAATGCTATTCTTGTAAGCACAACTCCTTTGAACCTGCTGACAAAAAACCCCAGAAGCTAAAAACTTTTCATACTTTACTCTACTTATAACATTAAGTCATGAAATCCCATCTCATTTTGACCAAAGGCAGATTTTTTGGTAGATTGTGAAATTAATGGGGGTGCCCCCCTCCCCCCCACCCCCCCGACTTCAGCCTTGTATGAATATATATTGTCCTTGTTTGATTTTCACTGCAGTCAACAAGATGATCTATGAATATGTGGTCCCTGTATACTTTTAACTGCAGTCTTCTCTATATCGTACAAGATGATCTATGAATATGTGGTCCCTGTATGCTTTTAACTGCAGTCTTTTCTATATCGTACAAGATTATCTATGAATATGTGGTCCTTGTATGCTTTTAACTGCAGTCTTCTCTATATCGTACAAGATGATCTATGAATATGTGGTCCCTGTATGCTTGTAACTGCAGTCTTTTCTATATCGTACAAGATGATCTATGAATATGTGGTCCCTGTATGCTTTTAACTGCAGTCTTTTCTATATCGTACAAGATGATCTATGAATATGTGGTCCCTGTATACTTTTAACTGCAGTCTTTTCGATATCGTACAAGATGATCTATGAATATGTGGTCCCTATATGCTTTTAACTTCAAACTTGACATGAGAAGATTGATAACATATAAGCTCTAAATATAAAGAAATGTCACAGTGTGGGAGGACGACATCTTGTCACAATAGTATTAGTTGGTCCTTGTCAAATCAAGGAAAACTAACAATATGTCGACCAAACGATCCACACACAAAAAATGTAAAATTGGATATCAGGAAAGTTTCATTATTGTTCCTGATGCAGATGACTTTGACAAGGTAATTTATTCTTTATTTTTATGTTGTGTTGTCTTTAATAGAAACATTTCTAGTGTAGGTTATTGTACACTTAAAGTCTGCTTCTTCTCCTGTTGTAATGCCAAGATTTTCTACTTTATTGGACCTCTTAATCTCTTTTTTTGTAAAGTGCTCCTGGAGAAAATGGAGGAGGTTGTGGAGAAATAAAAACAACAATGGCATCAGATTTGTCCAGAGAACTAATCATTTGTATGTACACTGTTGCTTGCTAGCATTAGTTGATGTGATGTGTTGTTAAAGCTAAGAACTCCCAAATACAGAGGCAGTTGGTACATGGTACCATTCTACAGAGAATTACTATATCAGACCTTCAAAAATCTTTCTAAGATTATTTTTTAATTCAAGATATGTATGCAGTAGTAGTCTGTAATACTGTAGAATATTTTGTTTAAAACCAAAGCAACTATATCTGAACGTGTCTTACTTTATAGCCTTCAAGTTTTGTGTATTTACTTTAGACTGACAAGTGGTTAAGGTAGTTAGTCACTGGCTTGTCAAAGGTGTGGCTGAGAAGCTTTCTGTAGGCAGGGTCTGCTAAACTCAAGCCTTAATAGTTTTCATGCCAAAAGTAAAAGGTTTTTATCAGGTATTCCAGCTTCTGCCCCCACAAAACAAACTGGATCCCATGATATAGCTGAGAAATTGCTAAAAGTGTTATTAAATCCTAATAAAACAAAGGAACAGTTGAAGAATGGAAGGGAAGTCAACTAATTATGGTGTTTTCATTATTATTTATTTTCTCTTATTTGTTTTATTTGACAGGGTTGGCTACCATAATTCTCCACTCTTGAACTTTGAATCATTTAATTTGGCCGATAAAATAATTAGTTCCTGAAAACTGTCACAAATTGCTTATATTTTGTTTTTGGTGTTATGTAAGGTAATGTCAAGGTCACATCACTTCCTTATAGATGTCAATTTTTACTATTAATTGGAATTTATTCTAGTTATTTATACCTCCCACACCAGGAAAGCATTTTTATCTAATATAGTTATCATGACTAAACCACATCATAAACTATTCGTGGAGACAGTTGAAGATGTCAGATAACTTCCTTACAATACACTGCTCAGTATCTCTAGGATGGGGGGGGGGGGGGGGGGTGTGTGGGGGGAGACAGTTGAAGATGTCAGATAACTTCCTTACAATACACTGCTCAGTATCTCTAGGATGGGGGGGGGGGGTGTGGGGGGAGACAGTTGAAGATGTCAGATAACTTCCTTACAATACACTGCTCAGTATCTCTAGGATGGGGGGGGGGGTGTGGGGGGAGACAGTTGAAGATGTCAGATAACTTCCTTACAATACACTGCTCAGTATCTCTAGGATGGGGGGGTGTGGGGGGAGACAGTTGAAGATGTCAGATAACTTCCTTACAATACACTGCTCAGTATCTCTAGGATGGGGGGGTGTGGGGGGAGACAGTTGAAGATGTCCGATAACTTCCTTACAATACACTGCTCAGTATCTCTAGGATGGGGGGTGTGGGGGGAGACAGTTGAAGATGTCAGATAACTTCCTTACAATACACTGCTCAGTATCTCTAGGTTGGGGGGGGGGGGGGAGAGACAGTTGTAGACGTCAGATAACTCTCTTACAATATGCTGCTCAGCTGTTATCAATCCAGGTTAGAAGAAAGGTTGATTTTGTTTTCCTATTTAATCACCTGTTATTTGCTTATCTGATATTTTAACAAACAGTGATGTAGTAGATTTCAGTAAGGCTCAGCATATACTATATTTCAGGTGCTATAACCTATTTCAGTTTCTTACTGAAGCATATCCTTTTTTACTGCTCTGTTCACTGCAATTCATGACGTTTCTAGAGTCTTACAAAATTTCTGTATTATTTGTCTGCCACTTATAACATTACTATGGAATTATGGTGATGATAAAAAATTATTTGGCCTTGGTTTGTGCTTCACTGATGATGCTTGATGGTGTCTGTCGGGGTAAATGTTACACCTTTGGCCCTGGTTTGTGCTCCACTGATGATGGTTGATGGTGTCTGTTGGGGTAAATGTTACACCTTTGGTCCTGGTTTGTGCTCCACTGATGATGCTTGATGGTGTCTGGTGGGGTAAATGTTACACCTTTGGCCTTGGTTTGTGCTCCACTGATGATGGTTGATGGTGTCTGTTGGGGTAAATGTTACACCTTTGGCCCTGGTTTGAGCTCCACTGATGATGCTTGATGGTGTCTGTTGGGGTAAATGTTACACCTTTGGCCCTGGTATGTGCTCCACTGATGATGCTTGATGGTGTCTGTTGGGGTAAATGTTACACCTTTGGCCCTGGTTTGAGCTCCACCGATGATGCTTGATGGTGTCTATTGGGGTAAATGTTACACCTTTGGTCCTGGTTTGAGCTCCACTGATGATGCTTGATGGTGTCTGTTGGGGTAAATGTTACACCTTTGGTCCTGGTTTGAGCTCCACTGATGATGCTTGATGGTGTCTGTTGGGTTAAATGTTACACCTTTGGCCCTGGTTTGAGCTCCACTGATGATGCTTGATGGTGTCTGTTGGGGTAAATGTTACACCTTTGGTCCTGGTTTGAGCTCCACTGATGATGGTTGATGGTGTCTGTTAGGGGTAAATGTTACACCTTTGGTCCTGGTTTGTGCTCCACTGATGATGCTTGATAGTGTCTGTTGGGGTAAATGTTACACCTTTGGCCCTGGTATGTGCTCCACTGATGAGTCTTGATGGTGTCTGTTGGGGTAAATGTTACACCTTTGGCCTTGGTTTGTGCTCCACTGATGATGCTTGATGGTGTCTGTTGGGGTAAATGTTACACCATTGGCCCTGGTTTGTTCTCCACTGATGATGCTTGATAGTGTCTGTTGGGGTAAATGTTACACCTTTGGCCCTGATTTGTGCTCCACTGATGATGGTTGATGGTGTCTGTTGGGGTAAATGTTACACCTTTGGCCCTGGTTTGTGCTCCACTGATGATGCTTAATGGTGTCTGTTGGGGTAAATGTTACACCTTTGGCCATGGTTTGTGCTCCTCTGATGATGCTTGATGGTGTCTGTTGTGGTAAATGTTACACCTTTGGCCCTGGTTTGTGCTCCACTGATGATTCTTGATGGTGTCTGTTGGGGTAAATGTTACACCTTTGGTCCTGGTTTGTGCTCCACTGATGATGGTTGATGGTGTCTGTTGGGGTAAATGTTACACCTTTGGTCCTGGTTTGTGCTCCACTGATGATGCTTGATGGTGTCTGTTGGGGTAAATGTTACACCTTTGGTCCTGGATTGTGCTCCACTGATGATGCTTGATGGTGTCTGTTGGGGTAAATGTTACACCTTTGGTCCTGGTTTGTGCTCCACTGATGATGCTTGATGGTGTCTGTTGGGGTAAATGTTAGACCTTTGGCCCTGGTTTGAGCTCCACTGATGATGCTTGATGGTGTCTGTTGGGTTAAATGTTACACCTTTGGTCCTGGTTTGTGCTCCACTGATGATGCTTGATGGTGTCTGTTGGGTTAAATGTTACACCCTTGGCCCTGGTTTGTGCTCCACTGATGATTCTTGATGGTGTCTGTTGGGTTAAATGTTACACCTTTGGTCCTGGTTTGTGCTCCACTGATGATGCTTGATGGTGTCTGTTGGGTTAAATGTTACACCTTTGGCCTTGGTTTGTGCTCCACTGATGATGGTTGATGGTGTCTGGTGGGGTAAATGTTACACCTTTGGTCCTGGTTTGTGCTCCACTGATGATGCTTGATGGTGTCTGTTGGGGTAAATGTTACACCTTTGGTCCTGGTTTGTGCTCCACTGATGATGCTTGATGGTGTCTGTTGGGGTAAATGTTACACCTTTGGCCCTGGTTTGTGCTCCACTGATGATGCTTGATGGTGTCTGCTGGGGTAAATGTTACACCTTTGGTCCTGGTTTGAGCTCCACTGATGATGCTTGATGGTGTCTGGTGGGGTAAATGTTACACCTTTGGTCCTGGTATGTGCTCCACTGATGATGCTTGATGGTGTCTGTTGGGGTAAATGTTACACCATTGGCCCTGGTTTTGTGCTTCACTGATGATGCTTGATGGTGTCTGTTGGGGTAAATGTTACACCTTTGGCCCTGGTTTGTGCTCCACTGATGATGCTTGCTGGTGTCTGTTAGGGGTAACCTTTAGCATCTTTGCTGACTTTTCTGTTGGTCTGTACTCATTATGAGACTTAATAGATATTTACACAAAAATTACCTTCAACTTCAGAAATGGAGTTGTACATACTTGGTTTGGTTTGCTGTCATTATATCAAAGATGTTTGGTATTTTATAAACTTTAATCTTTTGTCAAGACCAATTATTAGGACTAGTATAAAGATGTCATCTTTCTTTTCTGGTAAACAATTAGTCCCCTGTCAACAGCTATGAATATTAAGAAAAGACATTACTGTTGAAGTACAAATATAGAGCTATGCTGTGGTAATATATTCATCAATTTTGTAAATTTGATATCAATTTAAAATTTGAGAGGGGGTTTTTGTTACTTTCTTCTATGTATCTATTTATTCTCATGAATAATGAATGTGAATTTGATTTGGTCAACAAACATCAGGATTTATAATTTTTCAATTCATGTCACATACATACATGTTTATAAATTCTAATTTAAGTTTTAAAGTTAAAGTCATGTATTTTACAAATGATATAGGTGTGGTTCACTATTAATATAAAATTGTATCTGAGGTTATAGTATTCAAAGTGTGATTACCAGTACCACACTTCTATTGTACAGACTTCTATATATCTTTGTATGACGTTTATACAAATGATCTAATATATTATTTACATGGATGTATGATAGGTCTTAAAGACTTGAAACAAATCATTGGCTTCCCATGACACAAACAAATTATTGGCTTCCCATGACACAAACAAATTATTGGCTTCCCATGACACAAACAAATTATTGGCTTCCCATGACACAAACAAATCATTGGCTTCCCATGACACAAACAAATCATTGGCTTCCCATGACACAAACAAATCATTGGCTTCCCATGACACAAACAAATCATTGGCTTCCCATGACACAAACAAATGATTGGCTTCCCATGACACAAACAAATTAT
Source organism: Limnoperna fortunei (assembly GCA_944474755.1). Taxonomy (NCBI): domain Eukaryota; kingdom Metazoa; phylum Mollusca; class Bivalvia; order Mytilida; family Modiolidae; genus Limnoperna; species Limnoperna fortunei. Next base: position 8,872,754 of record OX104113.1, read on the forward strand.
TGGCTTCCCATGACACAAACAAATCATTGGCTTCCCATGACACAAACAAATCATTGGCTTCCCATGACACAAACAAATCATTGGCTTCCCATGACACAAACAAATTATTGGCTTCCCATGACACAAACAAATCATTGGCTTCCCTTGACACAAACAAATCATTGGCTTCCCATGACACAAACGAATCATTGGCTTCCCTTGACACAAACGAATCATTGGCTTCCCATGACACAAACAAATCATTGGCTTCCCATGACACAAACAAATCATTGGCTTCCCTTGACACAAACAAATCATTGGCTTCCCTTGACACAAACAAATCATTGGCTTCCCATGACACAAACAAATTATTGGCTTCCCATGACACAAACAAATTATTGGCTTCCCATGACACAAACAAATCATTGGCTTCCCATGACACAAACAAATCATTGGCTTCCCTTGACACAAACAAATCATTGGCTTCCCTTGACACAAACAAATCATTGGCTTCCCTTGACACAAACAAATCATTGGCTTCCCATGACACAAACAAATCATTGGCTTCCCATGACACAAACAAATCATTGGCTTCCCATGACACAAACAAATCATTGGCTTCCCATGACACAAACAAATCATTGGCTTCCCATGACACAAACAAATCATTGGCTTCCCATGACACAAACAAATCATTGGCTTCCCATGACACAAACAAATCATTGGCTTCCCATGACACAAACAAATTATTGGCTTCCCATGACACAAACAAATCATTGGCTTCCCATGACACAAACAAATCATTGGCTTCCCTTGACACAAACAAATCATTGGCTTCCCATGACACAAACAAATCATTGGCTTCCCTTGACACAAACAAATCATTGGCTTCCCTTGACACAAACAAATCATTGGCTTCCCATGACACAAACAAATTATTGGCTTCCCATGACACAAACAAATTATTGGCTTCCCATGACACAAACAAATCATTGGCTTCCCATGACACAAACAAATCATTGGCTTCCCTTGACACAAACAAATCATTGGCTTCCCTTGACACAAACAAATCATTGGCTTCCCTTGACACAAACAAATCATTGGCTTCCCTTGACACAAACAAATCATTGGCTTCCCATGACACAAACAAATCATTGGCTTCCCATGACACAAACCAATTGAAGACCTTAGAAAATGGTGCTATTGATAAAAAATTCGGTTAGATTTTGGCAAAAAATACTGTTTATAAAAATGTGTACAATGAAATAAACAAATATATTGTAGTAATACTAACAATACAGTAATTTATATACAATATCATAAAAACTTTATAAATGGTTGTTCTTCAAAAACCCTCAAGCACTGCTTTAGGTATAACACTTCATGTAACATGTTGCATAGGGCTATAAATTTGTTGTGATTTTAAAATGTACCTCTTTCTTGTTGGCCTCTAAAAACTTCACAATCTGAAGACAAATGATATGGTTTTTATGGAGTAATTCTGGCTTCCTCCTTAAAGGATAGGGTTTTCACAGGGTAATTCTGGTTTCCCGCCCCAGTAAAAGTGAAAGTATTGGGTTTTCACAGGGTAATTCTGGTTTCCTGCCCCAGTAAAATACAAAGTATTGGGTTTTCACAGGGTAATTCTGGTTTCCTGTCCCAGTAAAATACAAAGTATTGGGTTTTCACAGGGTAATTCTGGTTTCCTGCCCCAGTAAAATACAAAGTATTGGGTTTTCACAGGGTAATTCTTGTGTCCTTCCCCAGTAAAGACAAAGGATAGGGTTTTTACAGAGTTATTCTTGCTTCCTCCTCAGTAAAGACTAACGATAGGGTTTTCACAGGGTAATTCTGGTTTCCTCACCCAGTAAAGACAAAGGAAAGGGTTTTTAGTAATTCTGGGTCCAGTAAAAACTGGACTATATGATCTAGCTGATAAATAGGTGTAAGTAGTAGAATAAATTATAGCAACAATGACAAACCAACATAAATTTCCAAACTGACAAGGACATTGTTGTTGTTATTCATATAGACTTGCCACAAGTCACCTTGTTATTAGTCCCTGTACTTTGCACGTGGTTCATCAGTCTATATCACATACATGTTTTCGATACTTGATATTTGGTATGTGAGTCAACCAAGATGAGTTACAGATCATGTTCGAAAATTGTTCCAGTATAGTGAATTTGAAAAAATTATGGCCCTTGGACTTGTTCATATAGACTCACCACAAGTCACTTTGTTAGCTCACCTGACCCAAAGGGTCATGTGAGCTATTGTTATCACTTTGCGTCCGTCGGCGTCGTCGTCGTCGTCGTCGTCGGCGTCTGTAAACTTTTTACATTTTAATCTTCTTCTCTGAAACCACTTGGCTAATTGAAACCAAACTTGGCCATAATGTTCATTGGATGGACCTTTACAAAGTTTGTGTTTTTTATTTTGATTGGTAAACCAATATGGCCGCCACCTCAAGACTTAGTTTAACATAGGACCCTATGGGAAAAAAGTTTAAAAGGGCTTCTTCTCTCAAACCGTTTAACCAATCAAAACAAAACTTACTAGCAATATTGTTTGGATGGTCCTCTATAAAGTTTGTGTTTTTGATGGGAATTGGAAATTCAAAATGGCCGCCACCGCAGGACTTAGTTTAACATAGAACCCTATGGGAAAAAGTTTTAAAAGGCTTCTTCTCTGAAACCGGTTAATCAATGGAAGCAAAAACTGACTAGCAATATTGTTTGGATGGTCCTCTAGAAAGTTTGTGTTTTTTATGGCAATTGGAAATTCAAAATGGCTGCCACGGCAGGACTTAATTTAACATAGGACCCTATGGGAAAAAGTTTGAAAGGCTTCTTTTCTGAAACCGGTCAACCAATGGAAACAAAACTTACTAGCAATATTGTTTGGATGATCCTCTATAAAGTTAATGTTTTTTATCCCAATCGGAAATTCAAAATGGCCGCCACAGCAGGACTTAGTTTAACATTCGACCCTGTGAGAAAAAAGTTTAAAAGGGCTTCTTCTCTGAAACCGTTTAACCAATCAAAACAAAACTTACTAGCAATATTGTTTGGATGGTCCTCTATAAAGTTTATGTTTTTTATGGCAATTGGAAATTCAAAATGGCCGCTACCGCAGGACATAGTTTAACATAGGACCCTATGGGAAAAAGTTTTTAAAGGCTTCTTCTCTGAAACCGGTTAATCAATGGAAACAAAAACTTACTAGCAATATTGTTTGGATGGTCCTCTATAAAGTTTATGTTTTTTATGGCAATTGGAAATTCAAAATGGCCGCTACCGCAGGACTTAGTTTAACATAGGACCCTATGGGAAAATGTTTTTAAAGGCTTCTTCTCTGAAACTGGTTAATCAATGGGAACAAAAACTTACTAGCAATATTGTTTGGATGGTCCTTTAAAAAGTTTATGTTTTTTATGGCAATTGGAAATTCAAAATGGCCGCCACCGCCGCAGGACTTAGTTTAACATAGGACCCTATGGGCAAATAAAAAAAATCTTCTCTATACAACCGGTTAACCAATGAAACAAAGCTTTCTAGTAATATTGTTTGGATGGTCCTATTTAAAGTTTATTGAAAATTACAAGATTTACTTTACCATCTTCATTGCCTATAAAATCAGGTGAGCGATACAGGCTCTTAAGAGCCTCTGGTTATTCATATAGACTTGCCACAAGTCACCTTGTACTATTAAAGATTATACATACTGTCCAGGTGTACAAAAATCTGTACAGTTAAGAGTTTATTATTCATGACATGTCAACTTAAAATTAAAATCAGTGTTAGTATTCTGATTTTGTTTTATCTACCAGTGCAGTAAAGACAAACTCAGTGGTTATATTTTTATAGTCTCATTTTGGCTGACATAGTGTATGAAAGTAAAGATAAACAAACGCCTGACTTTTATAGCCATTTTATGATTGATGTTATATCTAACTTGTAGGCTGTACATGATAACACTATAAAACAACTATTACTTTTATGTAAATCTGAAGTATAGGTAACAATGTACATTCCAAGTTTATTTTAGGAAGGCTGTTTGTTTATACAAGAACAAATTGTTAAACAATTTTAAAGTGCTTTTTAGGATTTAGACAAATAGTATTGTTTTATATTTAAATATAAAAATAGTATACATGTGTTTTTAATGAGAATTATTTGACCTTAATGCCATATTACATAAAACTGCGTGAATATTTATTGTTGTTTTTCTGAACAAGATTTTAAATATCTCTGATGATACCTCATGATCAAGGTTTAAACAGCTGTCCATCCATTCTGTTGTGAGTTTAAACAGCTGTCCATCCAATCCATTCTGTAGTCAGCTTAAACAGCAGTCCATCCATTCTGTTGTGAGCTTAAACAGCTGTCCATCCATTCTGTTGTCAGTTTAAACAGCTGTCCTTCCATTCTGCTGTAAGTTTAAACAACTGTCCATCCATTCTGTTGTCAGTTTAAACAGCTGTCCATCCATTCTGTTGTCAGCTTAAACAGCAGACCATCCATTCTGCTGTAAGTTTAAACAGTGTCCATCCATTCTGCTGTGAGCTTAAACAGCTATTTATCCATTCTGTTTTCAGTTTAAACAGCTGTCCATCCACTCTGCTGTAAGTTTAAACATCTGACCATCCATTCTGCTGCAAGTATAAACAACTGTCCATCCATTCTGTTGTGAGCTTAAACAGCTGACCATCCATTCTGTTGTAAGTTTTAAAAGCTGTCCATCCATTCTGTTGTGAGTTTAAACAGCTGACCATCCATTTTGTTGTGAGTTTAAACAGCTGACCATCCATTCTGCTGTAAGTTTAAACAGCTGACCATCCATTCTGTTGTGAGCTTAAACAGCTGTCCATCCATTCTGTTGTGAGCTTAAACAGCTGTCCATCCATTCTGTTGTGGGTTTAAACAGATATCCATCCATTCTGCTGTACGTTTAAACAGCTGTCCATCCATTCTGTTGTCAGTTTAAACAGCTGTCCATCCATTCTGCTGTAAGTTTAAACAGCTGTCCATCCATTCTGTTGTGAGCTTAAACAGCTGTTCATCCATTCTGCTGTGAGCTTAAACAGCTGTCCATCCATTCTGCTGTAAGCTTAAACAGCAGTCCATCCATTCTGCTGTGAGCTTAAACAGTTGTCCATCCATTCTGCTGTGAGCTTAATCAGCTGTCCATCCATTCTGCTGTGAGCTTAAACAGCTGTCCATCCATTCTGTTGTGAGCTTAAACAGCTGTCCGTCCATTCTGCTGTGAGCTTAAACAGCTGTCCATCCATTCTGTTGTGAGCTTAAACAGCTGTCCATCCATTCTGCCGTGAGCTTAAACAGCAGTCCATCCATTCTGTTGTCAGTTTAAACAGCTGTCCATCCATTCTGTTGTCAGTTTAAACAGCAGTCCATCCATTCTGTTGTCAGTTTAAACAGCTGTCCATCCATTCTGCTGTGAGCTTAAACAGCAGTCCATCCATTCTGCTGTGAGCTTAAACAGCTGTCCATCCATTCTGCTGTGAGCTTAAACAGCTGTCCATCCATTCTGCTGTGAGCTTAAACAGCTGTCCATCCATTCTGTTGTGAGCTTAAACAGCTGTCCATCCATTCTGCTGTGAGCTTAAACAGCTGTCCATCCCTTCTGCTGTGAGCTTAAACAGCTGTCCATCCATTCTGTTGTGAGCTTAAACAGCTGTCCATCCATTCTGCTGTGAGCTTAAACAGCTGTCCATCCATTCTGTTGTGAGCTTAAACAGCTGTACATCCATTCTGCTGTGAGCTTAAACAGCTGTCCATCCATTCTGCTGTGAGTTTAAACAGCTGTCCATCCATTCTGCTGTGAGCTTAAACAGCAGCCCATCCATTCTGTTGTCAGTTTAAACAGCTGTCCATTCATTCTGTTGTGGGTTTAAACAGCTGTCCATCCATTCTGTTGTGAGCTTAAACAGCTGTCCATCCATTCTGTTGTGAGCTTAAACAGCTGTCCATCCATTCTGTTGTGGGTTTAAACAGATATCCATCCATTCTGTTGTGGGTTTAAACAGCTGTCCATCCATTCTGTTGTGAGCTTAAACAGCTGTACATCCATTCTGCTGTGAGCTTAAACAGCTGTCCATCCATTCTGTTGTGGGTTTAAACAGCTGTCCATCCATTCTGTTGTGAGCTTAAACAGCTGTCCATCCATTCTGTTGTGGGTTTAAACAGATATCCATCCATTCTGCTGTAAGTTTAAACAGCTGTCCATCCATTCTGCTGTGAGCTTAAACAGCTGTCCATCCATTCTGTTGTGAGCTTAAACAGCTGTCCATCCATTCTGTTGTTAGTTCAAACAGCTGTCCATCCATTCTGCTGTAAGTTTAAACAGCTAACCATCCATTCTGCTGTAGGTTTAAACAGCTGACCATCCATTCTGTTGTGAGCTTAAACAGCTGTCCATCCATTCTGTTGTTAGTTCAAACAGCTGTCCATCCATTCTGTTGTGAGTTTAAACAGCTGTCCATCCATTCTGTTGTGGGTTTAAACAGAAATCCATACATTCTGCTGTAAGTTTAAACAGCTGACCATCCATTCTGCTGTAAGTTTAAACAGCTGACTACCCATTCTGCCATGAGATTAAACAGCTGACCATCCATTCTGTTGTGAGCTTAAACAGCTGACCACCCATTCTGCTGTAAGTTTAAACAGCTGGCCATCCATTCTGCTGTAAATTTAAACAACTGTCCATCCATCTGCTGTGAGTTTAAACAACTGTCCATCCATTCTTTGAGTTAAAGTAAATATTAGCAGTACATCTTTTCTGCTGTGAGAGTATTTGTCCATTTTAAGTTGGAATAAATATTTTAGTTTTGTTTTCAATGTCATTAGTTACATTGCTATTTTTTTTTCTCTTTTACAGCAAAGTTCATGGAAAAAAATTAGAAACATTGTTACATGGTCTCCATTTATACAACAGTTCAAAAAGCATCGGTATCCATGGATACAGTTAGCTGGTCACCAAGGTAATTAACAGTTTAAAGTTTTTTTATCAATGATATTTTTCTTGTCAAAGTAGAAATAATTTGTAATCTTTATTTCTGAAGATATAATTTGGAACAGTTCACTTAGAAATTGTCCCTGAGTAAATCTTAAAATGAACACTTAATTATACCCCCGCAAACTTGTTTGAGGGGTATATAGGAATCACCCTGTCTGTCTGTCAGTTTGTCCACATCCCTTGTAAGCTCTTCTCCTCCTAAACCGCCTGACAGATTTTGTTGAAACTTTAGATGAAGGAAGTACATTATATGTAGATTTGCATGAAGAATTTTTGTCGATGTCCGATATTATTCAGGGGAGATAATTGGACTTAGACTTTTTAAATATAGTATTCAGTGGGAGACCTCGTAAGCCCAACTCCTCCAAAACTGTTTGACAGATTTCGACGAAACTTTACATGAAGGAAGTACATCATATGTAGATGTGCATGAAGAATTTTCATTCCTGTCGGATATTATTCAGAGGAGATAATTGGACTTTAAAGCCAAGCGGGGGGTATCCCCTTGTGAGCATGCTTGTGAAGTTTAGGCATCCAAATGAACTAGGTTTTGTAGATATTCTGTGTGACTGTACTCCTTTCATTCAGACCGTTATAATTGTATTTTGTTCAGTTGTCTTGTTGTTTACTTTTTTAAACATATTTACTGCTAATATTCGTGAACCACAACGTCATATAACCAGTATAATATGAGTAGACATTGATAAAAGTTCAGGATTCAAAATTTAGCACTGTCAACCTTTGGTTTCAAGATTCTCTGAGACTGTGATAACTGCTTGCAAATGTCCAACTTAAATGCATATTTGACATATTTTTACACTCTGCACAAAATTTAATCTTGTATCACTTTCTCGATCTCCCCAAGTGCACATGAGCTGGGCTACTACACTGCTCTTTATGATATGTATTGCCCTGAATTTGGTTTGTTTGCACTGCAGTGTAGAAATGTATTGCCCTAGATTGTGTTTCTCTACTGTTATGTAGATATGTATTGTCCTAGATTGGTTTGTCCCTTATGTTTTGTAGATATGTGTTGTATATGAATGGTTTGTCTCACTATTGTGTAGATATGTATTGCCTTAGATTTGAATTGTCTGCACTATTGTGTAGATACATATTGCCCTAGATTAGTTTGTCTCCACTATTGTGTAGATACATATTGCCCCAGATTAGTTTGTCTCCACTATTGTGGAGATACATATTGCCCTAGATGTGTAGATACATTATTGCCCTAGATTGGTTTGTCTCCACTGTTGTGTAGATACATATTGCCCCAGATTGGTTTGTCTCCACTATTGTGTAGATACATATTACCCTAGATTAGTTTGTCTCCACTGTTGTGTAGATACATATTGCCCCAGATTGGTTTGTCTCCACTATTATGTAGATACATATTACCCTAGATTAGTTTGTCTCCACTGTTGTGTAGATACATATTGCCCCAGATTAGTTTGTCTCCACTGTTGTGTAGATGCATATTGCCCCAGATTGGTTTGTCTCCACTGTTGTGTAGATACATATTGCCCCAGATTAGTTTGTCTCCACTATTGTGTAGATACATATTGCCCTAGATTTGTTGGTCTGTACTATTGTGTAGATACATATTGCCCTAGATTTGTTGGTCTGCACTATTGTGTAGATACATATTGCCCTAGATTTGTTGGTCTGTACTATTGTGTAGATACATATTGCCCTAGATTTGTTGGTCTGCACTATTGTGTAGATACATATTGCCCCAGATTGGTTTGTCTCGACTATTATGTAGATACATATTACCCTAGATTAGTTTGTCTCCACTGTTGTGTAGATACATATTGCCCCAGATTAGTGTGTCTCCACTGTTGTGTAGATACATATTGCCCCAGATTAGTTTGTCTCCACTATTGTGGAGATACATATTGCCCTAGATTAGTTTGTCTCAACTGTTGTGTAGATACATATTGCCCTAGATTGGTTTGTCTCCACTATTGTGTAGATACATATTGCCCTAGATTGATTTGTCTCCACTGTTGTGTAGATCTACATATTACCCTAGATTGGTTTGTCTCCACTTTTGTGTAGATACATATTGCCCCAGATTAGTTTGTCTCCACTATTGTGTAGATACATATTGCCCTAGATTGGTTTGTCTCCACTATTGTGTAGATACATATTGCCCCAGATTAGTTTGTCTCCACTGTTGTGTAGATACATATTGCCCTAGATTAGTTTGTCTCCACTGTTGTGTAGATACATATTGCCCCAGATTAGTTTGTCTCCACTATTGTGGAGATACATATTGCCCTAGATTAGTTTGTCTCCACTGTTGTGTAGATACATATTGCCCTAGATTGGTTTGTCTCCACTATTGTGTAGATACATATTGCCCCAGATTAGTTTGTCGCCACTATTGGTGTAGATACATATTGCCCTAGATTAGTTTGTCTCCACTGTTGTGTAGATACATATTGCCCTAGATTGGTTTGTCTCCACTATTGTGTAGATACATATTGCCCTAGATTCATTTGTCTCCACTATTGTGTAGATACATATTGCCCTAGATTCATTTGTCTCCACTATTGTTTAGATACATATTGCCCTAGATTCATTTGTCTCCACTGTTGTGTAGATACATATTGCCCCAGATTTGTTGGTCTGCACTTTTGTTTAGATACATATTGCCCCAGATTTGTTGGTCTGTACTATTGTATAGATACATATTGCCCTAGGTTGGTTTGTCTCCACTATTGTGTAGATACATATTGCCCCAGATTTGTTGGTCTGCACTTTTGTTTAGATACATATTGCCCCAGATTTGTTGGTCTGTACTATTGTATAGATACATATTGCCCTAGGTTGATTTGTCTCCACTATTGTGTATATACATATTGCCTCAGATTTGTTGGTCTGCACTATTGTATAGATACATATTGCCCCAGATTTGTTGGTCTGCACTATTGTATAGATACATATTGCCCTAGATTGGTTTGTCTCCTATTTATTGAGGGGAATCTAGTTTAAATGTCAATGTAAATAACATCTAATTGTCTTCTGTTGTAAATTCAAAGATTAGGTCAAGTAAATTAGTTTTCCTTCAGTTTATTACCATCATTGAAATTAAACCTAGATAACAAGTTGTATATGATGTATGTAATTGTAATTTTTTTCTGTTTCTGGGTTACATTTAGAACCCTAGATAACATTTAATATTCATGAAAACACAATTTTTAAATGAATGAACCCACATATATTGATAACCTGCAGTAAAAATTATGTCATTCAATCAACCTTTATAGTACTAATACATTTAAGGTATCCGACCCATAATTGAAGTCACTGTTTAATTTTATTTTTCGACCAAGAAATACAGCTTTATTAAATACATGTAAAGGTATTGCTAATTTATGATACAAATTAAATATATTGTTTTACTTTTAATTAATGAAAAATTAGTTACTCAAATAGTATTTCCGATGTTTGCCGAACATTACCGAGGTCTGCTCCATTGAAATACAATGGACATCCGGGACACCAAATATGATCACGTGGTCAATTGTGGTCCGGATACCTTAAGACAGAAACATAGTTTGATTCATTAGAAAATATGTCTTAAGAACTTATTATCATTTCTAGCCACTTTCTAATTCAACTTTGGTGTTGGTTGTTCAGAAACTTTAGTTACTTTTAAAATTGGTCAGAGATCAATGTGGTAAATTTTTCAATCAAAAATGACTTTACACCTGTACATGACACACCTGTCATTGTAAGTGTTTGTCCCAATAAATTATGTTCATGCATTAGAATGACAAGCAATGATTAATCTGACCTAATAGTACATACATCATATATTACTTGTTATCTAGGGTTCTAAATGTAACCCAGAAACTGAAAGAATTACATACTTCATATACAACTTGTTATCTAGGGTTCTAAATGTAACCCAGAAACTGAAAGAATTACATACTTCATATACAACTTGTTATCTAGGGTTCTAAATGTAACCCAGAAACTGAAAGAATTACATACTTCATATACAACTTGTTATCTAGGGTTCTAAATGTAACCCAGAAACTGAAAGAATTACATACTTCATATACAACTTGTTATCTAGGGTTCTAAATGTAACCCAGAAACTGAAAGAATTACATACTTCATATACAACTTGTTATCTAGGGTTCTAAATGTAACCCAGAAACTGAAAGAATTACATACTTCATATACAACTTGTTATCTAGGGTTCTAAATGTAACCCAGAAACTGAAAGAATTACATACTTCATATACAACTTGTTATCTAGGGTTCTAAATGTAACCCAGAAACTGAAAGAATTACATTACATACATCATTTACAACTTGTTATCTAGGGTTCTAAATGTAACCCAGAAACAGAAAACATTACATACTTCATATACAACTTGTTATCTAGGGTTCTAAATCTTAAATTAGATACATCATATATACCTTGATCTTATTAACCTATCACATGGATCAGTACAGATGATTTATTGTAGGTCAGGTTCTTCCTCATCAGTAAAGATGATTTACTGAAGGTCAGGTTCATCCTCATCAGTAAAGATGATTTACTGAAGGTCATGTTAAATCTTCCTCCTCATCAGTACAGATGATTTACTGAAGGTCAGGTTCTTCCTCATCAGTAAAGATAATTTACTGGAGGTCAGGTTAAATCTTCCTCCTCATCAGTAAAGATGATTTACTGAAGGTCAGGTTAAATCTTCCTCCTCATCAGTAAAGATGATTTACTGAAGGTCAGGTTAAATCATCCTCCTCATCAGTAAAGATGATTTACTGAAGGTCAGGTTTTTCCTCATCAGTAAAGATGATTTACTGAAGGTCATGTTAAATCTTCCTCCTCATCAGTACATATGATTTACTGAAGGTCATGTTAAATCTTCCTCCTCATCAGTAAAGATAATTTACTGAAGGTCAGGTTAAATCTTCCTCCTCATCAGTAAAGATAATTTACTGGAGGTCAGGTTAAATCTTCCTCCTCATCAGTAAAGATGATTTACTGAAGGTCAGGTTAAATCTTCCTCCTCATCAGTAAAGATGATTTACTGAAGGTCATGTTAAATCTTCCTCCTCATCAGTTAAGATGATTTACTGAAGGTCAGGTTCTTCCTCATCAGTAAAGATGATTTACTGAAGGTCATGTTAAATCTTCCTCCTCATCAGTACAGATGATTTACTGAAGGTCATGTTAAATCTTCCTCCTCATCAGTAAAGATGATTTACTGAAGGTCATGTTAAATCTTCCTCCTAATCAGTAAAGATAATTTACTGAAGGTCAGGTTAAATCTTCCTCCTCATCAGGAAAGATAATTTACTGGAGGTCAGGTTAAATCTTCCTCCTCATCAGTAAAGATAATTTACTGGAGGTCAGGTTAAATCTTCCTCCTCATCAGTAAAGATGATTTACTGGAGGTCAGGTTAAATCTTCCTCCTCATCAGTAAAGATGATTTACTGAAAGTCAGGTTAAATCTTCCTCCTCATCAGTAAAGATGATTTACTGAAGGTCAGGTTAAATCTTCCTCCTCATCAGTAAAGATGATTTACTGAAGGTCAGGTTAAATGTTCCTCCTCATCAGTAAAGATGATTTACTGAAGGTCAGGTTAAATCTTCCTCATCAGTAAAGATGATTTACTGGAGGTCATGTTAAATCATCCTCCTCATCAGTAAAGATTTACTGAAGGTCAGGTTAAATCATCCTCCTCATCAGTAAAGATGATTTACTGAAGGTCATGTTAAATCTTCCTCCTCATCAGTAAAGATGATTTACTGAAGGTCAGGTTAAATCTTCCTCCTCATCAGTAAAGATGATTTACTGAAGGTCAGGTTAAATCTTCCTCCTCATCAGTTAAGATGATTTACTGAAGGTCAGGTTAAATCTTCCTCCTCATCAGTAAAGATGATTTACTGGAGGTCAGGTTAAATCTTCCTCCTCATCAGTAAAGATGATTTACTGAAGGTCAGGTTAAATCTTCCTCCTCATCAGTAAAGATGATTTACTGGAGGTCAAGTAAAATATTCCTCCTCATCAGTAAAGATGATTTACTGAAGGTCAGGTTAAATCATCCTCCTCATCAGTAAAGATGATTTACTGGAGGTCAGGTTAAATCTTCCTCCTCATCAGTAAAGATGATTTACTGAAGGTCAGGTTAAATCTTCCTCCTCATCAGTAAAGATGATTTACTGGAGGTCAAGTAAAATATTCCTCCTCATCAGTAAAGATGATTTACTGAAGGTCAGGTTAAATCTTCCTCCTCATCAGTAAAGATGATTTACTGGAGGTCATGTTAAATCTTCCTCCTCATCAGTAAAGATGATTTACTGAAGGTCAGGTTCTTCCTCATCAGTAAAGATAATTTACTGGAGGTCAGGTTAAATCTTCCTTCTCATCAGTAAAGATGATTTACTGGAGGTCAAGTAAAATCTTCCTCCTCATCAGTAAAGATAATTTACTGGAGGTCAGGTTAAATGTTCCTCCTCATCAGTAAAGATGATTTACTGAAGGTCAGGTTAAATCTTCCTCATCAGTAAAGATGATTTACTGGAGGTCATGTTAAATCATCCTCCTCATCAGTAAAGATGATTTACTGAAGGTCAGGTTAAATCATCCTTCTCATCAGTAAAGATGATTTACTGAAGGTCAGGTTAAATCTTCCTCCTCATCAGTAAAGATGATTTACTGAAGGTCAGGTTAAATCTTCCTCCTCATCAGTAAAGATGATTTACTGGAGGTCAAGTAAAATATTCCTCCTCATCAGTAAAGATGATTTACTGAAGGTCAGGTTAAATCTTCCTCCTCATCAGTAAAGATGATTTACTGGAGGTCATGTTAAATCTTCCTCCTCATCAGTAAAGATGATTTACTGAAGGTCAGGTTCTTCCTCATCAGTAAAGATAATTTACTGAAGGTCAGGTTAAATGTTCCTCCTCATCAGTAAAGATGATTTACTGAAGGTCAGGTTAAATCTTCCTCCTCATCAGTAAAGATGATTTACTGAAGGTCAGGTTAAATGTTCCTCCTCATCAGTAAAGATGATTTACTGAAGGTCAGGTTAAATCTTCCTCATCAGTAAAGATGATTTACTGGAGGTCATGTTAAATCATCCTCCTCATCAGTAAAGATGATTTACTGAAGGTCAGGTTAAATCATCCTCCTCATCAGTAAAGATGATTTACTGAAGGTCAGGTTAAATCTTCCTCCTCATCAGTAAAGATGATTTACTGAAGGTCAGGTTAAATCATCCTCCTCATCAGTAAAGATGATTTACTGAAGGTCAGGTTAAATCTTCCTCCTCATCAGTAAAGATGATTTACTGAAGGTCAGGTTAAATCATCCTCCTCATCAGTAAAGATGATTTACTGAAGGTCAGGTTAAATGTTCCTCCTCATCAGTAAAGATGATTTACGGAAGGTCATGTTAAATCTTCCTCCTCATCAGTAAAGATGATTTACTGAAGGTCAGGTTAAATCTTCCTCCTCATCAGTAAAGATGATTTACTGAAGGTCAGGTTAAATCTTCCTCCTCATCAGTTAAGATGATTTACTGAAGGTCAGGTTAAATCTTCCTCCTCATCAGTAAAGATGATTTACTGAAGGTCAGGTTAAATCATCCTCCTCATCAGTAAAGATGATTTACTGAAGGTCAGGTTAAATCATCCTCCTCATCAGTAAAGATGATTTACTGGAGGTCAGGTTCTTCCTCATCAGTAAAGATAATTTACTGAAGGTCATGTTAAATCTTCCTCCTCATCAGTAAAGATGATTTACGGAAGGTCATGTTAAATCTTCCTCCTCATCAGTAAAGATGATTTACTGAAGGTCAGGTTAAATCTTCCTCCTCATCAGTAAAGATGATTTACTGAAGGTCAGGTTAAATCTTCCTCCTCATCAGTTAAGATGATTTACTGAAGGTCAGGTTAAATCTTCCTCTGCATCAGTAAAGATGATTTACTGAAGGTCAGGTTAAATATTCCTCCTCATCAGTACATATGATTTACTGAAGGTCATGTTAAATCTTCCTCCTCATCAGTAAAGATGATTTACGGAAGGTCATGTTAAATCTTCCTCCTCATCAGTAAAGATGATTTACTGAAGGTCAGGTTAAATCTTCCTCCTCATCAGTAAAGATGATTTACTGAAGGTCAGGTTAAATCTTCCTCCTCATCAGTTAAGATGATTTACTGAAGGTCAGGTTAAATCTTCCTCTGCATCAGTAAAGATGATTTACTGAAGGTCAGGTTAAATATTCCTCCTCATCAGTACATATGATTTACTGAAGGTCATGTTAAATCTTCCTCCTCATCAGTAAAGATGATTTACTGAAGGTCAGGTTAAATCATCCTCCTCATCAGTAAAGATGATTTACTGGAGGTCAGGTTAAATCTTCCTCCTCATCAGTAAAGATGATTTACTGAAGGTCAGGTTAAATCTTCCTCCTCATCAGTAAAGATGATTTACTGGAGGTCAAGTAAAATATTCCTCCTCTTCAGTAAAGATGATTTACTGAAGGTCAGGTTAAATCTTCCTCCTCATCAGTAAAGATGATTTACTGGAGGTCATGTTAAATCTTCCTCCTCATCAGTAAAGATGATTTACTGAAGGTCAGGTTAAATCTTCCTCCTCATCAGTAAAGATGATTTACTGAAGGTCAGGTTCTTCCTCATCAGTAAAGATAATTTACTGGAGGTCAGGTTAAATCTTCCTTCTCATCAGTAAAGATGATTTACTGGAGGTCAAGTAAAATCTTCCTCCTCATCAGTAAAGATAATTTACTGGAGGTCAGGTTAAATGTTCCTCCTCATCAGTAAAGATGATTTACTGAAGGTCAGGTTAAATCTTCCTCATCAGTAAAGATGATTTACTGAAGGTCATGTTAAATCATCCTCCTCATCAGTAAAGATGATTTACTGAAGGTCAGGTTAAATCATCCTTCTCATCAGTAAAGATGATTTACTGAAGGTCAGGTTAAATCTTCCTCCTCATCAGTAAAGATGATTTACTGAAGGTCAGGTTCTTCCTCATCAGTAAAGATGATTTACTGAAGGTCAGGTTAAATCATCCTCCTCATCAGTAAAGATGATTTACTGGAGGTCAGGTTCTTCCTCATCAGTAAAGATGATTTACTGGAGGTCATGTTAAATCTTCCTCCTCATCAGTAAAGATGATTTACTGAAGGTCATGTTAAATCTTCCTCCTCATCAGTAAAGATGATTTACTGAAGGTCAGGTTAAATCTTCCTCCTCATCAGTAAAGATGATTTACTGAAGGTCAGGTTAAATCTTCCTCCTCATCAGTAAAGATGATTTACTGAAGGTCAGGTTAAATCTTCCTCCTCATCAGTAAAGATGATTTAGTGGAGGTCAGGTTAAATCCTCCTCCTCATCAGCACCATAGTTTTATAAGCCTATGAGATAACTGGAGTGTATAGTAAGATTTGCCAACATCAAATCAAATCATTAACTGCCAGTCATCAAATCACTTACTGATATGGCAGCAGATCGGTTTTTCTCAATTCTAATGCAAAGGCAATAAACTGCATTAGCTGACTAATTTTTTATAGAATGGACATAACATCTATGCATGTGTTAATTTCTGGAGTTGATGCCTTGAAATAATTCACTTTGTCCAATCAGAATTGATGTTACATCCAGAAATAAAATAAATGCTGTCATTTGTATAACAACCAATGAAAGAGAAAATGAGCAGTGCACAATAACTAGGATCAACTATTATGTTACAGGAAACTTTCAAGCAGGGGATCCTGGTGCTGTTCTAAAGAAGTATGATACTCGAGAACAAAAGGCGTTTGTTAGCTTAATGAAAGACATACTAAGACCATATGTCCCAGACTACAGAGGAATGGTAGACAGAAACTCAGATCGTATCCTTGTCAACCACAGATTATTGTTGTCAAATACTACTTTTTTTGTTTACACTTCACTGAAATGAATAGTGTCTAGCAAATGTTATCAAAATTCATTTAAAAAAAGATCTGCAATGGGTAATTGAGAGCCAAGCACAACCATCAGAATAAACAGTCAGGTTTGTCTTTAAACAGCCTTGTGTTAACAGTCAGTTCACTAACATGGCTCCTTAACATATTAACAGAATATCTCCAACTACAAGATTTGCTGTGTGAGTTTGAATCTCCTTGTGTCATGGACATCAAGATGGGTACTAGGACATATCTGGAGGAAGAATTAACTAAAGCCAGGGAGAAACCCAAACCTAGAAAGGTATGTATAATGTGTCATGGACATAAAGATGAGTACTAGGACATATCTGGGGAGAATTAACTAAAGCCAGGAAGAAACCAAAACCTAGAAAGGTATCTATAATGTGTCATGGACATTGGTAGTAGGACATATCTGGGGGAGAATTAACTAAAGCCAGGGAGAAACCCAAACCTAGAAAGGTATGTATAATGTGTCATGGACATAAAGATGAGTACTAGGACATATCTGGGGAGAATTAGCTAAAGCCAGGGAGAAACCCAAACCTAGAAAGGTATGTATAATGTGTCATGGACATGGGTACTAGAACATATCTGGGGGAGAATTAACTAAAGCCAGGGAGAAACCAAGCTTAGATAGGTATGTATAATGTGTCATGGACATAAAGATGGGTACAAGGACATATCTGGGGAGAATTAACTAAAGCCAGGAAGAAACCAAAACCTAGAAAGGTATCTATAATGTGTCATGGACATTGGTAGTAGGACATATCTGGGGGAGAATTAACTAAAGCCAAGGAGAAACCCAAACCTAGAAAGGTATGTATAATGTGTCATGGACATAAAGATGAGTACTAGGACATATCTGGGGTAGAATAAACTAAAAACCAGGGAGAAACCAATCTTAGATAGGTATATAAGCCAATTAAAGGTCTCATTTTATGGTTGTAACATTTTCTTAGTCTGCAATGTGAAACAGGTTGTTTTGGTAGGAGCAGTCTGAATGTATAGGTCTAAACATTTCACCCTAACATGATGAATCAATGCAAAGCATGAAAACTCGACAAAAAAAAGCTGTTGAATTTTTTTGCAAAATAACCTTGTAAAATGCATGCTTTGTACCTTTGGAGAAACATCTGCTGTTGGGAAATCTCTAAAACCTAATCACCCAGTCAACATGACGATATTAATACACATACCTCAAAAAGACACCTGTGCTTTAAAAAATGCCTTTGCAGCTACTATTGAAGCCTCCTTATATAACTATCAGTAATATAATAAACATCAAACATTGACAATCAAGTTTTTGTCCATTGAGCTTGTTGGCCAATTGACCTGGAGCTGTATTATGAGACCATACTTGTATAATTATCTACAGTATTTGTTCAGCTGGAGCTGTATTATGAGACCATACTTGTATAATTATCTACAGTATTTGTTCAGCTGGAGCTGTATTATGAGACCATACTTGTATAATTATCTACAGTATTTGTTCAGCTGGAGCTGTATTATGAGACCATACTTGTATAATTATCTACAGTATTTGTTCAGCTGGAGCTGTATTATGAGACCATACTTGTATAATTATCTACAGTATTTGTTCAGCTGGAGCTGTATTATGAGACCATACTTGTATAATTATCTACAGTATTTGTTCAGCTGGAGCAGTATGATGAGACCATACTTGTATAATTATCTACAGTATTTGTTCAGCTGGAGCTGTATTATGAGACCATACTTGTATAATTATCTACAGTATTTGTTCAGCTGGAGCTGTATTATGAGACCATACTTGTATAATTATCTACAGTATTTCTTCAACTGGAGCTGTATTATGAGACCATACTTGTATAATTATCTACAGTATTTCTTCAACTGGAGCTGTATTATGAGACCATACTTGTATAATTATCTACAGTATTTGTTCAGCTGGAGCTGTATTATGAGACCATACTTGTATAATTATCTACAGTATTTCTTCAACTGGAGCTGTATTATGAGACCATACTTGTATAATTATCTACAGTATTTGTTCAGTTGAAGATTTGTTCTTGTCACTATTCAATTAAGTAAAATAAAAGGGATAGAAATTTCAATTCCATGTCAATGATCATTGTATCCTTAATTTGAATTATGGTTGAAGCCATGATTTATGGGAAATTCTTTATAGTACAGCATTGTATGTGTAAATTTAAGTCAATTTACTTTCTGTAGGATATGTATCAGAAAATGGTGGAAGTTGATCCCAATGCTCCTACGTCAGAGGAACACAAGCAGCAAGCAATTATAAAACCAAGATATATGCAATGGAGGGATGATATGAGCTCATCTGTAAATTTAGGTTTTAGAATAGAAGGAATTAAGGTAAATTTGGAGTCTCTAAACAAATTTGAAAACCAAAATAGAAACATGAGCTTAAATAAAAAGTGCAATTATCCTTGTATGAAATAGTCAACAAAAGAGTCATGTTACTGCAGTATTTACAGTTAAAAGGAATGAAATAGACCTTGGATTACTGATGATGACATTATAGGCACATGCATTTCTCTTGCCATACATTAAAGGCACATGCATTTCTCTTGCCATACATTATAGGCACATGCAATCTTAAATAAATAATCTGCAGCTAAGAAAATTCTCTTTTAATACACTCAATACAAAGTAATGTTTCCTGTCTTCAAATCAACAATTACCTTGATGTTATTTCAGAAATTGTTTTTGGATACAGGGGTTTACAGCTATTTTCTGTTACATGTATATAAACACTGTTTTTGTTTTTGGATAGGGTATTTACAGCTGTTTTTTGTTTTGGATACAGGTATTAACAGCTATTTTCTGTTACATGTATATAAACACATATTTTCAGAAGGTAGATGGTGGATCCAGTAAAAATTTTAAGAAAACAAAAACAAGAAATGAAGTGAAAGATGCACTGTCTTTATTTATTGGGGACAATCAGATTGTTCTGGTAAGTAGGAGTTATCTATCTTTATACACCATTTGTGAAACTGGACACATGAATTACTCTGATTATACCCCTGCCTCGAAGAAAAGGGGTATACTGTTTTACCCTTGACCGTCCGTCCATAACAAAAATTTCTGTCTCAGTTTTCTAAGCAAATATAGCATATAGAAGCCTTACATTTTTTGCAGATGGCTTTATCCTATGGTGCCATATGTTGTATAGCGATTTCATGAACCTTGATCATCTTCTTCCTGTTTACCGAATACTTAGATTTTTACACATTGTTGACATACATGCAAAATTTCCATCGTAGTTTTCTAAGCAACTATAGGTTGCAGAAGCCTGATATGGCTTTATCCTATAGTACCATATGGTGTATAGAGATTTTATGCTCCTCTGTCATCTACTTCCTGTTTACCGAATACTTAGATTTTTATTATTTCTATTTTGAGTATATCATTACAAATGAACAATTGACATATGAAAGTAGCATGTAATTATATCCCATAGCAGTAAAGAGTTTTAATTGTTATTTTATTTACAGGAAAAATACATTAGGAGATTAAAAGCAATTTTAGCAACACAAGAAGCTTCTGATTTCTTCAAAAGCCATGAGGTAACAAATGTCTACTCATTCTTCTTAATGCCATAACTATTCATACACCAGATATGCTTGCATTATTTCTGAGGTATACTTATTTGCAGAAACTATATTACGATCTCTCTAAATGAAATTTAATGAAGTCCTATTGTTAACTCTCATTTGCTATATTGATCGATAAAAGTATTTTGTTATCAAAAGTGAATAATAAAAATGACCCTTGAAAATTGTATTTGACTCCCTTAACCCAGCTGTAGAGGGTCATCATGTCCCCTAGATTAGGAAAAGTTCAAAAGAACTGACCAGTATGTATTTTAACGTCTATAAAATAAATATATTTCATCATTTCTATTTTTAGATTATTGGGAGTTCTCTGCTCTTTGTTCATGATAAGACAAACAGTGCCAACATATGGATGATAGACTTTGGAAAGACTGAACCTCTGCCCACAAACATAACCATAGATCACCGGACGCCCTGGGAAGAGGGCAGTCATGAAGATGGATATCTCTTTGGACTTGATAACATGTTAACAATCCTAAAAGAGTTACAAATGTCATCAACAGACTGAATTCTCATCTTTATTTATACATTAACCTTTAACATATGTAGATAATTCATCCATTTTTGTAAATTCATCAGAATCCACTATACAGTTGTATTTAGTTGTAAATGACTTCATATTGTCATCATAAAGAGCAGCAAAGACATGTCACTATCTCTGGTTAATAATTGAATCTTTTATTTCATTATTTCTTATTAGTCTTACTGAAGAAATCTGAATGTAGTCTTGCATTTTATATTTTGAAACAAGCATTTAAATGAATTCCTTCAAATCAACTGCCTAACATAAACCTAGTCGTCGATCACACAAACTTTGTAACTGTGTATTATATCTAAGGTCACCACCAATCCAACCATAATTTTGTTTGTTACACTAAAGTTCTTGTTACATTTTATTCTGTTAAAATCAAAAGAGTTTTTCTAAAATGAACTTCTCAAACATTAGAAATATTCCTTCCTATTATGTTAATAGATGTTGACTGGTACAGAGGTTGCTTTATATAAGTCTTGACGTTATTCAGCATGGGAGTTACATGTGAGGTTGCCTTATTTAAGTCTTGACGTTATTCAATACAGGTGTGTCATATGTGAGGTTGCCTTATTTAAGTCTTGACGTTATTCAATACAGATGTGTTACATATGGGGTTGACTTATATAAATCTTGACGTTATTCAATACTGGTGTGTCATATGTGAGGTTGCCTTATTTAAGTCTTGACATTATTTAATGCAGATGTGTTATATGTATATATAAACGGACATGTTATGTTATGTTATACTCCCAGCTGTTCAGGCAGCTTTGTTTGTGCTTGTAGTAAACCATATGTCATTCGTGTATTGTGAATTTAAGCTCTGTGCTTTACCTTTATAAGCATGTGCATATGATCTGCAGTTAATTTTAAAAGTTGAAGCTAAGCTGTCAGTATAGATATGTGATTGTTGCTCCAAGTCTTAATTTGAAATGTTATATTTTTGTGAATTTCATGTCCAGTTTATTTTCTTTATTGAATTTAAAGCTGATGGTAAAAAATAATTTTATAAATTCAACTGATCAAATTTATCAGCTTAAATTATTCATTTAAAGTATTGCAGATGAGACATCATCTTTTCAGTAGCTGTGCCAGTGTAGGAATTTTTCTTAAAATTCAGTTGGCTGAAGAATGCCAATAAATAAATTCCATAAAATTATAATATTTGTAGGTTTTGCCAGATTTTTAGTTGAGACAAAAGAAAATTAACTAATAGCTAGTATAAACAAACACGGTCTTATCTAGTCAGGCGTTGCCACATGAAATGTTGTCAACGCATATGACCAACCGATTTAGAGGTTGGCTAGTATTGATTGGACCAACGAGTTGGAACGTTATAATTGGCTAATTAGCTGGTGACTTGTTATTTGAGTTCATTCCTATCAATTGGTTACAGGTTAGCTTGATTAATTTGGTTAGAGGTTGGCTGGTAAAATTTGGACCAATAACTGGTTATTTGAGCTCATTCCTGTTGATTTAAATATAACATGTGACTTGTTATTTAAGTTCATTCCTATTTTATATGGTGTTTTATTGTTATTTCAAGTTCATATTGTTTCTTATTGTTATCACAGTTGTTCATTTTTTGTGTCTTTGTACCTTTTTTTAAGTGAAGGTGTCAATTTTGAAGAAAGTGTTCATTAGCTATAAGGTTATACAGTTGGAATACAACATCTGATTGAACACTCTTGCTTAAAAATACTATCAAATGTCGTAAATATTAAAAGTATCCAATCAGATTTATGTTTCACAAATAGAGCTTGTGATGCTTATCTTTATCTCATTATTTTGTACACAGATAGCATAGTGCCTTTTAAAATGCATGTGTAGTTATTTTTGGCACATAATTGTCAGTTGTATTTGACTGCTATAACTCTGCTTGTAAAAACTTTTATTCAAGAATTTGTTTTTCAAGAAGTTTATGTTTAAGAAATCCTTCTATACAATGATTGTGCACACAGTTACACATTATGTAAATGTTACACATGTGCAGGTTTTATGTTAACATGTAATTGTTACACATGTGCATGTATTATGTTAACATGTAATTGTTACACGTGTGCATGTATTATGTTAACATGTAATTGTTACACGTGTACATGTATTATATTAACATGTAAGTGTTACACGTGTGCAGGTTTTATGTTAACATGTAAGTGTTACACGTGTGCATGTATTATGTTAACATGTAATTGTTACACATGTGCAGGTATTATGTTAACATGTAAGTGTTACATGTGTGCAGGTATTATGTTAGCATGTAATTGTTACACGTGTACAGGTATTATGTTAGCATGTAATTGTTACATGTGTGCAGGTTTTATGTTAACATGTAATTATTACACGTGTACAGGTATTATGTTAGCATGTAATTGTTACACATGTGCAGGTTTTATGTTAACATGTAAGTGTTACACGTGTGCATGTATTATGTTAACATGTAATTGTTACACATGTGCAGGTTTTATGTTAACATGCAAGTGTTACACGTGTGCATGTATTATGTTAACATGTAAGTGTTACACATGTGCAGGTTTTATGTTAACATGTAATTGTTACACGTGTGCATGTATTATGTTAACATGTAATTGTTACACGTGTACAGGTTTTATGTTAACATGTAAGTGTTACACATGTGCAGGTTTTATGTTAACATGTAATTGTTACACGTGTGCATGTATTATGTTAACATGTAAGTGTTACACGTGTGCATGTATTATGTTAACATGTAATTGTTACACGTGTACAGGTTTTATGTTGACATGTAAGTGTTACACGTGTACAGGTATTATGTTAACATGTAATTGTTACACGTGTACAGGTATTATGTTAACATGTAAGTGTTACACGTGTGCATGTATTATGTTAACATGTAAGTGTTACACGTGTACAGGTATTATGTTAACATGTAATTGTTACACGTGTACAGGTTTGTTGTAATCACATTAAGTAGGAAAATAATGGGGCACATTCTCAATATATAATGCTATTATAAACTGACCACAAAGTGATTTGTCCAGAGATATTGTTTGTTGACCAGTTATGCATCTTTATAACATTGCACATTGCTGAACTAAGGTTGCCCATACACTTATAGACTGTGGACTTTATTAATCATTTGTATTAAATGTTAAGTTGCACACAAATACAGGAAGTTCTGAACACAATTTTATTGCCACATTTTATTATAAATAAGTTTAACTCCACTTTGCCTTACAGTAATGATGTTTCCTTCAGTCATAGATCTGTTATTTTGTCTGGTGGATATACTATCTATCATATTGATGGATAGCTGTTTTCAACATTATATAGAGCAAATGTAACAAGTTCTCAAATCTGTTTTATAAAAATGAAAACAACTGTTTGCAGATTTGAAGAGAACTTCTTCATTTAGTTGGAAAGATTGTATATATGTAACAGAAAACTGGTGTCTACTTACGAGACCAAATTCCATCCATTTTTATGTATTTTTGATTCCGATAACTTACATCAAAACACCTTCCTCATATATTTATACATGTATATTTTCTATATTAATGTATATTTTGTATATTTCTACAAATGTTGTATATTTTGTGAAAGTGAATCTATATTAAATTTATAAAAATTAAACATAAAAATTCCAGTTGTTTTTAATGCATTATAATATGTACATGTAATCTTTATCCTCGGTGGCCGAGTGGTCAAGGTTGTTCGTCTACTATTGATCACGTGGTCTGTCAACACTGAGATTGCCGGTTCGATTCTCACTGCAGGCAGGGTGTACTCGACTCCAATCTTAATTGACAAGGATTGCCAGTTTTCCTACCGCAGGTCGGGGGTTTTCTCCTGGTACTCCGGCTTCCTCCCCCAATAAAAACTGGACGCCATGATGTAGCTGAAAAATTGCTGAAAGTGGCGTTAAACACCATCAAACAAACAAACCACAATCTTTATCTTTTTGGCTTTTGTAACATCATCTCTCTGTATTAATCTCTTGGTCAACTCTTCTTGATTTTATGTGGTCTGGGAATAAGTGTAGATATATATAGTTTCACAGACAGAAAACTACAGGGGCATAATAGTCACATCGATTCATGGCAAAATATTTGAATACATCATACTCGAAAAAAATGCAGTTCGCCAAGAAAGATCTATTAGACATGCAAATTGGTTTTACAAAAGGTTTATCCCCAGTATGGCTGTCCTAATAGTCCGCGAAGTGGGTATAGAAATCAACACCAAGGACAGACTATTTCTTTAAATATATTAGACAGTCAGAGTCAGAGAGCTTTTGCTGTTGTGAAGCACCATTTTCTCCTGGATAAACTTCATGAAATTGGCATTCAACTGGAATGTTGGGGCATGTTAGAAGACCTGTACAATGGATTAACCTCAACAGTCGATTGCATGAGTGAAGCTAGCAAAAGTAAAACAGTTGATCAAGGTGGTGTGCTATCAACGCATCTGTATAAGCAGTACATCAACCACCTGCTTACATATCTGGAAAAACACAGGATGGGTGCTACGATTGGGACTGTCTACGCAGGTTGCCCTACTTGTGCAGATGATATCGACATACTTTCGCATGACAAGGAAGAAAGTCGGGAGATGCTAGATACAGTCAGCGACTATACAACAGAACGAAGATTCATTATACGTCCGACAAAGAACAATTTACTTATTAAGTTTCAACAAGAGGAAATCAAACACTAGAGCAAGTTGTTAAATTCTGGACCAACACCTAGGAATTATAAGAGCAATTACAGACGAAAACAAACTAAATATTGAATGCATAATATCCTTAGTTACAAGGACACTATACTCTCTTATCAAAACAGGTGTCCAAGGCACACATGGATTGAATCCAAGAACCTCCTGAAAAATATTACAAACATATGTCTTACTTGAGCTGATCTATGGATTAGAGAGACTATAAATCTACTGAGTAAAGATGTTGCATTACTTACAAACTTTTATATAATCACTCTAAAGCAGTTACAATCATTGTCAGTACGAACTGCTACTCCTATTGTATATCTTCTTCTATGAATACTTACCACCAATTTTAGCTGAACTACACTAAAGACAGCTGAGCACCTTATACTCTATACTCTAATGTCTGACAATAACTCCATAAAGCAGATTGCATGTCGACAATTTGGAACAAGAAACCCATCAAGCTTCTTTGTAAGATAATAGATACTATCAGCATGTATGACCTGTCCAAGTTTGAGGAAATTATGAGGGGTGCATGGACAACACGGAAGTGGAAATTCATGGTTAAAACGGTCATCAACCATTACTGGACAAGAAAACTCAGAGAGGCCTACTCTGAATTTAATCAGCATAGAATCACAAGAAATAGGAAAAACCCACTTGTTCTGGAAAACAATCCAACAACTCGGTCAAAGATGTCAGAAAGGGGAAAGCAGTTACATAAGCAAGAATGTTAACAGGAACGTAGCTACTTCAAGCACACAAAGCAAGAATGTTAACAGGAACGTAGCTACTTCACACAAAGCAAAGTTTAACCAATCAGAGATAGATAAAACTTTCCCGTATATCCGAAAAGAAGAAAAAAATCTTGTTCACGTACTCACACGATGTCCATTATACAATGAATTAAAGAAGGAACTATAGCAGCCATAGTCCAAATAATAATGGACTCACAAAAACTGGTGTACGATGGTCTATTGCCAGATGATCATAAACTGGTATATGAGTTAAAAATGGCATCAAGAGTTTACTGTCACTCAGATCACCTAAGACGACTGAAGTGTAACACTTGGCCAACTGCAGATGAGACTTCAAGCTGGGACTTCTCTGTTTAACAGCATTCACCATGTACTCTTCTTTTGTTTGTTCATAAGATGTTTAATCTGTTTGTGGTTATAATTTAAATAAATATAAAGGGATGTAGCACTCCTAATTTAAACTGTTCCTTTTAAGAATATTTTAATCTTAATTTAAACAAATCTTTCATCCTAGTCTATATGTATTACTTGGGCCAAATTAAGTTTTTTTAGTAAATTTATGTGTTAATTTTCCTCAGTATAATAAGTAACTATAAAAACTCATATTATGAACAATTATGACATAGAACGTTCAATATAGACAGCGGTGAAGGATATCCGATAGGATTCCACAAGTAGTTGTGATGTTTCACAGTAATGAATTTGTCATTGGGATTTACTAAATTGCTAATTACCCTTTTTTAAATTATGTATGTTCTAGTGCTTTGTTATAATAAATAATATAGGGGATTGTGCTTTTACGTTAATAATCTATGATTAGTGTCAGTGGTTAACAGTTTGCTCCTCCCGTTGTCAACAATCGAAATAACTGAGTGGGTCCAATGTATATATTTGTTGGTTTGAATGGTGTTTTAACGCCACTTTCAGCAATTTTTCAGCTATTTCATGGCGTCCAGTTTTTATTGGGGGAGGAAGCCGGAGTACCCGGAGAGAGCCCCCGACCTGCGGTAGGAAAACTGGCAATCCTTGTCAATTAAGATTGGAGTCGAGTACACCCTGCCTGCAGTGAGAATCGAACCCGCAATCTCAGTGTTGACAAACCACGTGATCAATAGTAGACGATCTACCTTGACCACTCGGCCACCGAGGCCCCTCCAATGTATATAAGCCCTGCGCATATATAAGAAGAACCCGATAGCAGACGACACTGACAACACGCTGGAATGACAAGGGTCCGTACTCGGAGTTGTTTCATTATTGAATTCCTTGCACTTCTTATAACATGTGTGATGTTTTATGTCCGTTAAATGTTGTAGACAAATCTAAACAATAATAATACACTTTAGCTTGTTATTTGCTTTCATATTTGTGTCTGCGGTCTGTCTGTTTTCTTATTCCACCTTTTAGTTTTTTCTGAGTCTTTCTTTACTTATGTCATTGTTTTTGATTGATTTTCCTTTGTTTGTGACATAAATGTTGTCGATTATGAACTTTAAAATTGGACATACTTCTTCTTCAGTGAATTAATGTTTGGATGTTACATCATTGATGACCATGTAAGATCACTCTAGGTACTTGTATAGTCTCATTTCATATTTCCTAAGAAAAAGTAGCATTTGAAAAGATCTCGAGTCATATGATTGGTTGACTGGATGTCTGCTTTACGTCCATTGAGCAGTATTTCAGCCATATTCAGGCATTTGTATTCAGGACGATAACAAGTTAACAAACAATTTAATCAACGGAAAATGGGGGTGGGATGGGACACAGGGAACACAATTGGAACAGTATGGAGTTTTGGGTAGTGGCGGGTAATTTAGCCTTTTGTAGCGTCAATGAGCCTACTCTTTTTCGAAATCTACAAAAGTGTTCTTTATGTTGCAAGGAGCGTGGCACTCCCCAAACACGTTACCCACCACGGTCCGCATCTAGGCTTTCCGTAACCCCACACCTCCCAACTAGAGGGTCTCACCTACCCGCCACTTGGGGTCGTGCTGGGCGGCTCTGTGGGTCGAGCACTGGAAACCCTCCCAGTATGGTCCCAGTTGAGTCATTTGCATGATGGTAACATACATTGTGGAGAAATCGAAGGTTTTAATGATGTTACATTGGGAAAGCGACTCTGACCTTAATATGTCGACTGTGTATTATAAATGGGGAAGGCTGGGGATCAGCTACATATTTTGTGTGTTCCAAGCCACGATATTTTAAATCTTGTATTGTTTTGTTTTTGCCATGTTCGTCATGGTGTTTCTACTTGTATTGTTGTGCCGTTTATAAGAGAGTGATGGTTAGGGGTCCCATTTACTGGTTCATCATTATACAGTTTTATTACGGTTCTAATCTGGTAGTTTTTCCTGTTATCAGTTTTCCGATAATTTATGTTAGGGGTGATTTTTTTGTATTGGCTGGTTTATCTCCTCTTTATAAAAAACAATTATGATGCTATAAACAACATGGCCAGTCACGCAATACGCTTCCTGGACGAAAAGGAAACTGTCAAGCATACTTTTAACCTTCTTTTTGTGCATTTGAAGAATTATTATTTAATTATACCCGTCCAAGTTATCTTGTGTTATTACGAGTTATTTGAGTGTTTATGCACAAAACGACCTTAAATTCGTTTTTTCAAAAGACGCTTGACGTAATAGATTTCATTTTTGACGGAAACGAATATAAATTGGCAAACATTTTATCTGGATAAAGACTGTTTGATTTAATTCGCATGCATTTGTTAGGTGCATATAAGACCTATATAGGCTTTGAAAAAAAGAGATCACGGAAAATATTAGAATGAATGGTTTTATTCTGACTTGGTTTTTAACTTCGGTCACAGCAGCCACATATGAGGTACTGTACACATATAATTATTTATTGTTATGAATTAAAATGAGCAAAATATAAAAAAAAGAACATAGAAAACCCCAAATAAATAAGAAAAAACAAGAGAATTACATAAATAATTATAAAAGAAAAAAACCGTAGGATTGTTTTTTCCTACGTTTAAATTAATTTGTTATTATATACAGAAATGATGATTTGCTAGAATAAATAACTGTGACTTCAGAAGTGTCGCGGAGTTTATTGCGCAGAATTATTGCAAATCATAACATAGATAACATTTTAGGGCTAATTTTGCCAATAACTACCCTGTTTATAATTGTATATTTCCCGTAACATTTTGTGTTCTTTGTAAACAACTATTCTATAATAGGATAAGCTTACTCGTAATTTATTCTAGGTTGACAAACATTTCCCTAAAACAAAGTTTACAAGACTTAGTGACAAAGAAGGTAAGTAAAAATGTATATTTATGACTAAATTCAGGGACTTTATACACTAATAGAACATTATGTCAAATCACTTGCTCCACAAATAGCCTCAATGACGAATAAAGGTATAACAAATCTGTAAGCATTTAAATGCATAAAATACCAACAGAGCTACCGGTCTATAGCCTTTACCGCCTCGTAAGTCCTGCGAGACTGTTTTAATGTAGTCAAGGACGTTAAAACATCCATAAGTAAGTTCTGTTAAGCAGACTTACGTGACCGAAAAAAACATAACTGGTAACATACAAGCGTAAATTTCTCCGTAATGCCCCTGCTGTTAGAAAAAAGACTTCCGGTAGTGGAGTTACTGTATCTCTTCTGCAGTGTTGTCTAGAGTACAGGCAAGAGAACCCTATTGTTCACCCAGTATGAATAATCGCACATTTTAACTTCAGAGCACTGCATTCCATTGGACACGTGACGTCTTTCGCTAATGTGTTGGTGACGTCACCAAATTGTGTTGTGACTGTTTATAAATTTGTTGGATTTTTTTTAAAATAAAAAAACCTTTAATTTTATCGATGTGTAATCTTTTTGTCTATTTTTAAATTAATTTCAGTGCTCTTTTACAATATTCGCTTCAGATCGCTCATCTATCATCTGAAATGGATTTGTTCATTTATGAGGGCATGACTTTTTTACACACATGCATGTAACCGAATAGATAGCATCTGCGATGCTCACTTTTATCTATTATGCAGAGTCACTGTAAGTGTGCTCTGAAGTAAAGTACTGTGATCACATTTAGGCTGTTCCTCTATTAATATGTAAACAAAAGTATATTTTAAAAACATTGCACCTTTGCATTTTCAATGGCATTTGGTGGGCTAAAATTCCAATATGAGGAACAATAAATATAACATAAATCAGAAACATTGACAAAGCCAAAGGCTAACTTTTTTCAAAGCTCTGGAACCATCTCAACAATCAGTGAGGAAGTAGCATAAGGAGAGATTCTGAAAACAGGAAATTTGTCCTTCTTTTTACCCCTTCAAGTGCTAATCTACCATATTTCATCAAATGTTTAGTTTCTCAATTTTGTGCAAAGACCTTTACTTTAAATGTTTGGCAAGCCAAAGTGGACAAAAAGCAGTATTTATTGATATTAATACCAATAATTCATTTATTGATATCAATAATACATTTATTGATATTAATAATTCAGTTATTAATATCTATAATTCATTTATTGATATCAATAACACATTTATTGATAGAAATAATGCCTGAATTGATATCAATAATAAATTTATTGATATTAATAATTCATTTGTTATTATCAATAAGTGTATGTACTATACACTTATTGAAATTAACAAATGAATTATTAATAACATGGGAGAATTCATTATTTTTTACTCAAACGGTTTGGTGACTAGGATTTGAATGATTATTAATAATAAATGAATTATTGATATTAATAAATGAATTATTGATATTAATAAATGAATTATTGATATTAATAAATGAATTATTGATATTAATAAATTAATTGTTAATATAAATAAATGAAGTGTTAATATCAATAAATGAATTATTAATATCAATGAATCAGCTCATTTTGTTAATATGAATAAAGGAATTATTGATATTAATAAATAATTATTGATATGAATAAATTTATAAATATCAATAAATACAGCTTTTTGTCCACTTTGGCTTGCCATACAAATGAGACGCCAAAAAAGTACCCCAAAGCAAAATAATTATCGTTGGTAAAAATATGCACAGAAATACTGTTTTTATTGTTTTTAAACTATATTTGTGGACAATGAGTAGCAAAGGTCATTAATTTTGATGTCGACAGAAGTGACTTCATTATGTAAGTGGTCTTTTTTAACAAGTTGGAAGGGAGATATACTGTTCTCTGGAGGGGAGATAACTCATTCTGTAGTAGGGTTCACTGGAGAGGAGATAACTCATTCTGTAGTAGGGTTCACTGGAGGGGAGATAACTCATTCTACAGTAGGGTTCATTGGAGGGGAGATAACTCAATCTGCAGTAGGGTTCACTGGAGGGGAGATAACTCATTCTGTAGTAAGGTTCACTGGAGGGGAGATAACTCATTCTACAGTAGGGTTCATTGGAGGGGAGATAACTCATTCTGCAGTAGGGTTCACTGGAGGGGAGACAACTCATTCTGTAGTAGGGTTCACTGGAGGGGAGATAACTCATTCTGCAGTAGGGTTCACTGGAGGGGAGATAACTCATTCTGCAGTAGGGTTCACTGGAGGGGTGATAACTCATTCTGCAGTAGGGTTCACTGGAGGGGAGATAACTCATTCTGTAGTAGGGTTCACTGTAGCGGAGGTAACTCATTCTGAAGTAGGGTTCACTGTTATTTTAAGATTAGATCATCTAATATGACCAAGAAAATTTACACAAACATCTACAGTTGTATGTCTCCACAAATTAAAAATTGTTTTAATTCTTATGTTTTCTGCCATGAATCACCATTTAACAACTCTGACTTAAAAAAAAGTACAATTTTTGTAAACAGCAAACAGTAATATATTGTACTTGAACATTTTAAGAGAAGAAGGGAAAGTTTAACATTTAGTTGCTTTAAAATTAAAAAAAATATATTTTACACAAAACCACAGTCAAATCCTGTAGAGTATGGAGTTTAAGTAGAGGTAAAGAATTAAAAAAAAAAAAAAGTGTTCGCAAAAGTCTGTTACAGTATGTTTTATTCGACAGGATTGATCTTTTCAGTGTTACACAGTTCTGTACTTGATGGAAAGCATATCAAGTTTTCAAGAACAGATGAGGGAAGAGGTTATTTATCAGTATACACGGATAGAGGTGTTCATCATGCCGTCCTGTATCCAGATCAGCATCTTCTTACATCAGGTATGGCTGTCATGTGATATTTATCTGGTTCTGTAATCTTTCATATTAAATTATGCAGTTGCATAATAACATCATGACTTTTCTGCATTCCGCATGATTGTACTGTCCTACCTACAGGGCACACAATATAATCATGGCATCCCTGATGATTATACAGTGGCAAGACCAAGTTCAGAAATAACTGGAATGTCTTTTGGGGAGATTACATACCATTAAATGCTGAGAAATTTACATTGTAGTGTAACACTAAGTATAACTAGACAGAGGAATCGGCTTAATTGAAAAACTTTAAAATTTAAAATTTGAAAAATTTAGGGAAATTCACAAGAATGTGCAATTTAAGAATATTATAGTACAGAATAAGTGTAAATCAGAATAGTCATATCTTGAGCTAAGTGTGTTGAATATTTGGCAACAGTGAAATCTATTATTAATCTAAACATAACTTATATTTAGATTGTGTTGTGAAAACCTTTGACCAAGGAATTCCCAGGACTGTACCATGTGTTCAGCAGACGGACTGTTTATTTGAGGGGAAATTATTGTCAGGACATGGCCGAGTTAGAGCCAATGTCTGCAGTGGCTTTGTAAGTAGTCTTTCTTCATTTTTTTTATATCACCCTCATAGTTGTCTTCTTCATAACGTCATAGTTGTCTTCTTTATAACCTTAAATTATTATATGACCATCAAAGTTGTCTTCTTCATAACCTTAAATTATTACATCACCATCATAGTTGTCTTCTTCATAACCTTAAATTATGACATCACCCTCATAGTTGTCTTCTTCATAACCTTAAATTATTATATGACCATCAAAAATGTTTTTTTCATAACCTTAAATTATTACACCATCGTCATAGTTGTCTTCTTCATAACCTTAAATTATGACATCACCCTCATAAACCTTAAATTTTTATATCACCATCATAGTTGTCTTCTTCATAACCTTGTATTATAAGCTTTTCTTTATGATTTTTTTTCAGTTTGTAAAGATAGACAGTTTAGACAAGGATATCATTATTCAACCCTTAGCTCATATAGACCATCATTCTCTACCTGCAAATAGGTCATCACCCTATCTGATGTATACAGCAAATAAACAACCTGGTTGGTATATTTATGGCAGCAAAAAATTGCTTTATATAAAAAAAAGAAGGTTATCTTGAAATGAATGACAGCTGTTCTGTCATGTCTTTTTTTTATAACTTTCTGTGTTACCCTGATCTAGCTGTAGATGGATCAATCAATCAATCAATCAATCAATCAATCAATCAATCAATCAATCAATCAATCAATCAATCAATCAATCAATCAATCACTTACTATAGTGTTATGGATATATTATTGACAGTTTCAGGACAACAAGAACAATGTAACATCACAGCATTACAAAACAACAGATAATGTTTGTCTTATTTACTTGATTACATTATCAGTCTCACCACAAAACAGCTTGATGGATTATTTGGATCTTGGAAAAAACCAATATTAGTCTTTAAAACCAATCAATAATCAATGTGTTGGTTGAAAGTTTAAATTGTAACCAGGAAGAATTATATTTGTACACAGCATATCATGTATAAATAAAACTTATAAGTTGTCATGAAAGCTTAAGATAGTTTTGGTCTGCATATGCTTTTTTGCAGACGTTAGGTCCAGCAGATTGCATAAAAGATCAGTAAAGGATTTGATTTTAGAAATGATGGTAGTAGTTGATCTGGAAACAGCTCGTTACCATGGAAATGATACTACTAAATTTATTTATACTGTGATGAGTTTGGTATGTAATCGCTTTGTTTGTTTGCTTGTTTGAATGGTGTTTGAATGCCAATTTCAGCAAATTTTCAGCTATATCATGGAATACAGTTTTTATTGGGGGAGGAAGCTGGAGTTCCCGGAGAGAACCCCCGACCTGTGGTAGTAAAACTGGCAATCCTTGTCAATTAAGATTGTCTGCCTGAAGTGAGAATTGAACCTGCAATCACAGTGTTGACAGACCACGTGATCAATAGTAGACTAACCACATTGACCACTCGGCCACCGAGGCCCCTTTAATTGTTTTGTAAATAAAAGGAAATATTAAGGTACTTTATACACATATCCTTCAAGTTAACTCCTTATCAAGAGTCTAGATTGGACATCATCAAAGCTAAAGTGTTGTTTTATTATGGATTTGTCATTTATACCACTATATTTCTTTTTGGCTACATTTGTTCACAATACAATCATATTTTTATGTAACTGTTTACTGTATAAATATTTTTCACATTTTATGGTGTTTTATCAATTGTTTGCACACATATAAATGAAATGAGATTTTATTGAATAGTTTAAGAAAAAGTTGAAAAAATTGAAAATTTATGAAACCACAAAAAATCATCTTTATTTTGAGTGAAGCTGTGAATCAAATTAAGAGTTAAATCTTCTGATAATAATTGTCTTTTACCACTTTTTGTAGGTGTCTGATCTTTTCAAGGACAGTTCTTTAGTTAATACTCACATTAACGTTGTTGTTACAAAATTGGTAGTCTTGGACAGAAGTTTGGTAAGTACTTGTTCTACTGTTAGTCTTGGACAGAAGTTTGGTAAGTACTTGTTCTACTGTTAGTCTTGGACAGAAGTTTGGTAAGTACTTGTTCTACTGTTTGTCTTGGACAGATGTTTGGTAAGTACTTGTTCTACTGTTTGTCTTGGACAGAAGTTTGGTAAGTACTTGTTCTACTGTTAGTCTTGGACAGAAGTTTGGTAAGTACTTGTTCTACTGTTAGTCTTGGACAGAAGTTTGGTAAGTACTTGTTCTACTGTTTGTCTTGGACAGAAGTTTGGTAAGTACTTGTTCTACTGTTAATCTTGGACAGAAGTTTGGTAAGTACTTGTTCTACTGTTTGTCTTAGATAGAAGTTTGGTAAGTACTTGTTCTACTGTTTGTCTTGGACAGAAGTTTGGTAAGTACTTGTTCTACTCTTTGTCTTAGACATAAGTTTGGTAAGTACTTGTTCTACTGTTTGTCTTAGACAGAAGTTTGGTAAGTACTTGTTCTACTGTTAGTCTTGGACAGAAGTTTGGTAAGTACTTGTTCTACTGTTTGTCTCAGACAGAAGTTTGGTAAGTACTTGTTCTACTGTTTGTCTTAGACAGAAGTTTGGTAAGTACTTGTTCTACTGTTAGTCTTAGACAGAAGTTTGGTAAGTACTTGTTCTACTGTTTGTCTTGGACAGAAGTTTGGTAAGTACTTGTTCTACTGTTAGTCTTGGACAGAAGTTTGGTAAGTACTTGTTCTACTGTTAGTCTTGGACAGAAGTTTGGTAAGTACTTGTTCTACTGTTTGTCTTGGACAGAAGTTTGGTAAGTACTTGTTCTACTGTTTGTCTTAGACAGAAGTTTGGTAAGTACTTGTTCTACTCTTTGTCTTAGACATAAGTTTGGTAAGTACTTGTTCTACTCTTTGTCTTAGACAGAAGTTTGGTAAGTACTTGTTCTACTGTTTGTCTTAGACAGAAGTTTGGTAAGTACTTGTTCTACTCTTTGTCTTAGACAGAAGTTTGGTAAGTACTTGTTCTACTCTTTGTCTTAGACAGAAGTTTGGTAACTACTTGTTCTACTGTTTGTCTTAGACAGAAGTTTGGTAAGTACTTGTTCTACTGTTTGTCTTAGACAGAAGTTTGGTAACTACTTGTTCTACTGTTTGTCTTAGACAGAAGTTTGGTAAGTACTTGTTCTACTGTTTGTCTTAGACAGAAGTTTGGTAAGTACTTGTTCTACTGTTTGTCTTAGACAGAAGTTTGGTAAGTACTTGTTCTACTGTTTGTCTTAGACAGAAGTTTGGTAAGTACTTGTTCTACTCTTTGTCTTAGACAGAAGTTTGGTAAGTACTTGTTCTTCTCTTTGTCTTAGACAGAAGTTTGGTAAGTACTTGTTCTACTGTTTGTCTTGGACAGACGTTTGGTAAGTACTTGTTCTACTGTTAATCTTGGACAGAAGTTTGGTAAGTACTTGTTCTACTGTTTGTCTTAGATAGAAGTTT
Organism: Limnoperna fortunei; assembly: GCA_944474755.1. NCBI lineage: Eukaryota > Metazoa > Mollusca > Bivalvia > Mytilida > Modiolidae > Limnoperna > Limnoperna fortunei. Next base: position 8,909,555 of record OX104113.1, read on the forward strand.
GGTAAGTACTTGTTCTACTCTTTGTCTTAGACAGAAGTTTGGTAAGTACTTGTTCTACTCTTTGTCTTAGACAGAAGTTTGGTAAGTACTTGTTCTACTCTTTGTCTTAGACAGAAGTTTGGTAACTACTTGTTCTACTCTTTGTCTTAGAGAGAAGTTTGGTAAGTACTTGTTCTACTGTTTGTCTTAGAGAGAAGTTTGGTAAGTACTTGTTCTACTCTTTGTCTTAGATAGAAGTTTGGTAAGTACTTGTTCTACTGTTTGTCTTAGACAGAAGTTTGGTAAGTACTTGTTCTACTGTTTGTCTTAGACAGAAGTTTGGTAAGTACTTGTTCTACTGTTTGTCTTAGACAGAAGTTTGGTAAGTACTTGTTCTACTCTTTGTCTTAGACAGAAGTTTGGTAAGTACTTGTTCTACTGTTTGTCTTGGACAGAAGTTTGGTAAGTACTTGTTCTACTGTTTGTCTTAGACAGAAGTTTGGTAAGTACTTGTTCTACTCTTTGTCTTAGACAGAAGTTTGGTAAGTATTTGTTCTACTCTTTGTCTTAGACAGAAGTTTGGTAACTACTTGTTCTACTGTTTGTCTTAGACATAAGTTTGGTAAGTACTTGTTCTACTGTTTGTCTTAGACAGAAGTTTGGTAAGTACTTGTTCTACTCTTTGTCTTAGATAGAAGTTTGGTAAGTACTTGTTCTACTGTTAGTCTTGGACAGAAGTTTGGTAAGTACTTGTTCTACTGTTTGTCTTAGACAGAAGTTTGGTAAGTACTTGTTCTACTGTTTGTCTTGGACAGAAGTTTGGTAAGTACTTGTTCTACTGTTAATCTTGGACAGAAGTTTGGTAAGTACTTGTTCTACTGTTTGTCTTAGATAGAAGTTTGGTAAGTACTTGTTCTACTGTTTGTCTTGGACAGAAGTTTGGTAAGTACTTGTTCTACTCTTTGTCTTAGACATAAGTTTGGTAAGTACTTGTTCTACTGTTTGTCTTAGACAGAAGTTTGGTAAGTACTTGTTCTACTGTTAGTCTTGGACAGAAGTTTGGTAAGTACTTGTTCTACTGTTTGTCTTAGACAGAAGTTTGGTAAGTACTTGTTCTACTGTTTGTCTTAGACAGAAGTTTGGTAAGTACTTGTTCTACTGTTAGTCTTAGACAGAAGTTTGGTAAGTACTTGTTTTACTGTTTGTCTTAGACAGAAGTTTGGTAAGTACGTGTTCTACTCTTTGTCTTAGACATAAGTTTGGTAACTACTTGTTCTACTCTTTGTCTTAGACAGAAGTTTGGTAAGTACTTGTTCTACTCTTTGTCTTAGACAGAAGTTTGGTAAGTACTTGTTCTACTGTTTGTCTTGGACAGAAGTTTGGTAAGTACTTGTTCTACTCTTTGTCTTAGACAGAAGTTTGGTAACTACTTGTTCTACTCTTTGTCTTAGACAGAAGTTTGGTAAGTACTTGTTCTACTGTTTGTCTTAGACAGAAGTTTGGTAAGTACTTGTTCTACTCTTTGTCTTAGACAGAAGTTTGGTAAGTACTTGTTCTACTCTTTGTCTTAGACAGAAGTTTGGTAACTACTTGTTCTACTCTTTGTCTTAGACAGAAGTTTGGTAAGTACTTGTTCTACTGTTTGTCTTAGACAGAAGTTTGGTAAGTACTTGTTCTACTCTTTGTCTTAGACAGAAGTTTGGTAAGTACTTGTTCTACTCTTTGTCTTAGACAGAAGTTTGGTAAGTACTTGTTCTACTGTTTGTCTTAGACAAAAGTTTGGTAAGTACTTGTTCTACTGTTTGTCTTAGACAGAAGTTTGGTAAGTACTTGTTCTACTGTTTGTCTTAGACATAAGTTTGGTAAGTACTTGTTCTACTCTTTGTCTTAGACAGAAGTTTGGTAAGTACTTGTTCTACTCTTTGTCTTAGACAGAAGTTTGGTAAGTACTTGTTCTACTGTTTCTCTTAGACAGAAGTTTGGTAAGTACTTGTTCTACTGTTTGTCTTAGACATAAGTTTGGTAAGTACTTGTTCTACTCTTTGTCTTAGACAGAAGTTTGGTAAGTACTTGTTCTACTCTTTGTCTTAGACAGAAGTTTGGTAAGTACTTGTTCTACTCTTTGTCTTAGACATAAGTTTGGTAAGTACTTGTTCTACTGTTTGTCTTAGACAGAAGTTTGGTAAGTACTTGTTCTCCTCTTTGTCTTAGACATAAGTTTGGTAAGTACTTGTTCTACTGTTTGTCTTAGACATAAGTTTGGTAAGTACTTGTTCTACTGTTTGTCTTGGACAGAAGTTTGGTAAGTACTTGTTCTACTGTTAATCTTGGACAGAAGTTTGGTAAGTACTTGTTCTACTCTTTGTCTTAGACAGAAGTTTGGTAACTACTTGTTCTACTCTTTGTCTTAGACAGTAGTTTGGTAAGTACTTGTTCTACTCTTTGTCTTAGACAGAAGTTTGGTAAGTACTTGTCCTACTGTTTGTCTTAGACAGAAGTTTGGTAAGTACTTGTTCTACTGTTTGTCTTAGACAGAAGTTTGGTAAGTACTTGTTCTACTCTTTGTCTTAGACAGAAGTTTGGTAAGTACTTGTTCTACTGTTTGTCTTAGACAGAAGTTTGGTAAGTATTTGTTCTACTCCTTGTCTTAGACAGAAGTTTGGTAAGTGCTTGTTCTACTGTTAGTCTTAGACAGAAGTTTGGTAAGTACTTGTTCTACTGTTTGTCTTAGACAGAAGTTTGGTAAGTACTTGTTCTACTGTTTGTCTTAGACAGAAGCTTGGTAAGTACTTGTTCTACTCTTTGTCTTAGACAGAAGTTTGGTAAGTACTTGTTCTACTCTTTGTCTTAGACAGAAGTTTGGTAACTACTTGTTCTACTCTTTGTCTTAGACAGAAGTTTGGTAAGTACTTGTTCTACTCTTTGTCTTAGACAGAAGTTTGGTAAGTACTTGTTCTACTCTTTGTCTTAGACAGAAGTTTGGTAAGTACTTGTTCTACTCTTTGTCTTGGACAGAAGTTTGGTAAGTACTTGTTCTACTCTTTGTCTTAGACAGAAGTTTGGTAAGTACTTGTTCTACTGTTTGTCTTGGACAGAAGTTTGGTAAGTACTTGTTCTACTGTTAATCTTGGACAGAAGTTTGGTAAGTACTTGTTCTACTGTTTGTCTTAGACAGAAGTTTGGTAAGTACTTGTTCTACTCTTTGTCTTAGACAGAAGTTTGGTAAGTACTTGTTCTACTCTTTGTCTTGGACAGAAGTTTGGTAAGTACTTGTTCTACTCTTTGTCTTAGACAGAAGTTTGGTAACTACTTGTTCTACTGTTTGTCTTAGACATAAGTTTGGTAAGTACTTGTTCTACTGTTTGTCTTAGACAGAAGTTTGGTAAGTACTTGTTCTACTCTTTGTCTTAGATAGAAGTTTGGTAAGTACTTGTTCTACTGTTTGTCTTGGACAGAAGTTTGGTAAGTACTTGTTCTACTCTTTGTCTTAGACAGAAGTTGGTAAGTACTTGTTCTACTCTTTGTCTTAGACAGAAGTTTAGTAAGTACTTGTTCTACTCTTTGTCTTAGACAGAAGTTTGGTAACTACTTGTTCTACTCTTTGTCTTGGACAGAAGTTTGGTAAGTACTTGTTCTACTGTTTGTCTTAGACAGAAGTTTGGTAAGTACTTGTTCTACTGTTTGTCTTAGACAGAAGTTTGGTAAGTACTTGTTCTACTCTTTGTCTTAGACAGAAGTTTGGTAAGTACTTGTTCTACTGTTTGTCTTAGACAGAAGTTTGGTAAGTACTTGTTCTACTGTTTGTCTTAGACATAAGTTTGGTAACTACTTGTTCTACTGTTTGTCTTAGACAGAAGTTTGGTAAGTACTTGTTCTACTGTTTGTCTTAGACATAAGTTTGGTAAGTACTTGTTCTACTGTTTGTCTTAGACAGAAGTTTGGTAAGTATTTGTTCTACTGTTTGTCTTAGACAGAAGTTTGGTAACTACTTGTTCTACTGTTTGTCTTAGACAGAAGTTTGGTAAGTATTTGTTCTACTCTTTGTCTTAGACAGAAGTTTGGTAACTACTTGTTCTACTGTTTGTCTTAGACATAAGTTTGGTAAGTACTTGTTCTACTGTTTGTCTTAGACAGAAGTTTGGTAAGTACTTGTTCTACTGTTTGTCTTAGACAGAAGTTTGGTAAGTACTTGTTCTACTGTTTGTCTTAGACAGAAGTTTGGTAAGTACTTGTTCTACTCTTTGTCTTAGACAGAAGTTTGGTAACTACTTGTTCTACTGTTTGTCTTAGACATAAGTTTGGTAAGTACTTGTTCTACTCTTTGTCTTAGACAGAAGTTTGGTAAGTACTTGTTCTACTGTTTGTCTTAGACAGAAGTTTGGTAAGTACTTGTTCTACTGTTTGTCTTAGACAGAAGTTTGGTAAGTACTTGTTCTACTGTTTGTCTTAGACAGAAGTTTGGTAAGTACTTGTTCTACTGTTTGTCTTAGACAGAAGTTTGGTAAGTACTTGTTCTACTGTTTGTCTTAGACAGAAGTTTGGTAAGTATTTGTTCTACTCTTTGTCTTAGACAGAAGTTTGGTAAGTACTTGTCTAATGTAAATGTTTGTCTGTCAAATTAATTTTCACATGAGTACAAAAACTAATATGACTAATATGTGTGAAGGGATGCATGCTAAGTTCCTTTTTGAATGCCAGTAGTCTCCAACCATATAATGTACATGTATTAGCAATAGTACTGGATAGAAAATTTTTCTTTCTGTGTATTTTATTTCTGGAAAGTATCTTCATCAATGAAATAATTGATAATCATAGATGGAAGTTTTTCTGTGAGGGAATTGATTATTCTAGAAAGAATAAATTAAGTTAACATTATACATACACTGTATGTGGTGGGCAGAATTACAGATACATTGAGGTTAACTATCTATACTATATTTATTTTATCTTTAATATTTTCATCAATTCTTTAATCAAATTAAAAATTTTAGTTAAATTGCTGACAGTTATTTTACTTTTACTAGTACCTAAAGCAAATAGAGATAATTATCCATGTAGAAACACGTCTTGTTTGTTAATGTTTATGCTAGACTAACATTTTACTTCTATATACTTCTATTTTTAGGATGAAGTAGAACAGATGACATCTGATTGTTCCAGCATACTTTGTCGTTTCTGCCGATGGTACCAGAAGCAGAATCCTCACGATGATGCTGACCCTAACCACAGTGATGTAGCAGCCTTCATATTCAGGTAACATCATTTGGATGGGTTGGGGTGGCTTGCTGGATGATGCTGACCCTAACCACAGTGATGTAACAGCCTTTATATTGAGGTAACATCATTTGGATGGGTTAGGGTAGCTTGCTGGATGATGCTGACTCTATCCACAGTGATGTAACAGCCTTTATATTGAGGTAACATCATTTGGATGGGTTAGGGTAGCTTGCTGGATGATGCTGACTCTATCCACAGTGATGTAACAGCCTTTATATTGAGGTAACATCATTTGGATGGGTTAGGGTAGCTTGTTGGATGATGCTGACCCTAACCACAGTGATGTAGCAGCCTTCATATTCAGGTAACATCATTTGGATGAGTTGGGGTGGCTTGCTGGATGATGCTGACCTTAAACACAGTGATGTAGCAGCCTTCATATTGAGGTAACATCATTTGGATGGGTTAGGGTAGCTTGCTGGATGATGCTGACCATAATCACAGTGATGTAACAGCCTTCGTATTCAGGTAACATCATTTAGGTGGGTTGGGGTAGCTTGCTGGATGATGCTGACCATAATCACAGTGATGTAACAGCCTTCATATTCAGGTAACATCATTTAGGTGGGTTGGGGTGGCTTGCTGGATGATGCTGACTCTATCCACAGTGATGTAACAGCCTTCATACTGAGGTAACATCATTTGGATGGGTTGGGGTAGCTTGCTGGATGATGCTGACCATAATCACAGTGATGTAACAGCCTTCATATTCAGGTAACATCATTTAGGTGGGTTGGGGTGGCTTGCTGGATGATGCTGACCCTAACCACAGTGATGTAACAGCCTTCATATTGAGGTAACATCATTTGGATGGGTTGGGGTGGCTTGCTGGATGATGCTGACTCTATCCACAGTGATGTAACAGCCTTCATATTCAGGTAACATCATTTAGGTGGGTTGGGGTGGCTTGCTGGATGATGCTGACCCTAACCACAGTGATGTAACAGCCTTCATATTGAGGTAACATCATTTGGATGGGTTGGGGTGGCTTGCTGGATGATGCTGACTCTATCCACAGTGATGTAACAGCCTTCATATTCAGGTAACATCATTTAGGTGGGTTGGGGTGGCTTGCTGGATGATGCTGACCCTAACCACAGTGATGTAACAGCCTTCATATTGAGGTAACATCATTTGGATGGGTTGGGGTGGCTTGCTGGATGATGCTGACTCTATCCACAGTGATGTAACAGCCTTCATATTCAGGTAACATCATTTAGGTGGGTTGGGGTGGCTTGCTGGATGATGCTGACCCTAACCACAGTGATGTAGCAGCCTTCATATTCAGGTAACATCATTTGGATGGGTTAGGGTAGCTTGCTGGATGATGCTGACCGTAATCACAGTGATGTAGCAGCCTTCATATTCAGGTAACATCATTTGGATGGGTTGGGGTGGCTTGCTGGATGATGCTGACTCTATCCACAGTGATGTAGCAGCCTTCATATTCAGGTGACATCATTTAGGTGGGTTGGGGTGGCTTGCTGGATGATGCTGACCATATCCACAGTGATGTAGCAGCCTTTATATTGAGGTAACATCATTTAGGTGGGTTGGGGTGGCTTGCTGGATGATGCTGACTCTATCCACAGTGATGTAACAGCCTTCATATTGAGGTAACATCATTTAGGTGGGTTGGGGTAGCTTGCTGGATGATGCTGACTCTATCCACAGTGATGTAACAGCCTTCATATTGAGGTAACATCATTTGGATGGGTTAGGGTGGCTTGTTGGATGATGCTGACTCTATCCACAGTGATGTAACAGCCTTCATACTGAGGTAACATCATTTAGGTGGGTTGGGGTAGCTTGCTGGATGATGCTGACTCTATCCACAGTGATGTAACAGCCTTCATACTGAGGTAACATCATTTAGGTGGGTTGGGGTAGCTTGCTGGATGATGCTGACCCTAATCACAGTGATGTAGCAGCCTTCATATTCAGGTAACATCATTTGGATGGGTTGGGGTGGCTTGCTGGATGATGCTGACTCTATCCACAGTGATGTAACAGCCTTCATACTGAGGTAACATCATTTAGGTGGGTTGGGGTAGCTTGCTGGATGATGCTGACCCTAATCACAGTGATGTAGCAGCCTTCATATTCAGGTAACATCATTTGGATGGGTTGGGGTGGCTTGCTGGATGATGCTGACTCTATCCACAGTGATGTAACAGCCTTCATACTGAGGTAACATCATTTAGGTGGGTTGGGGTGGCTTGCTGGATGATGCTGACTCTATCCACAGTGATGTAACAGCCTTCATACTGAGGTAACATCATTTAGGTGGGTTGGGGTAGCTTGCTGGATGATGCTGACCCTAATCACAGTGATGTAGCAGCCTTCATATTCAGGTAACATCATTTGGATGGGTTGGGGTGGCTTGCTGGATGATGCTGACTCTATCCACAGTGATGTAACAGCCTTCATACTGAGGTAACATCATTTAGGTGGGTTGGGGTGGCTTGCTGGATGATGCTGACTCTATCCACAGTGATGTAACAGCCTTCATACTGAGGTAACATCATTTGGATGGGTTGGGGTAGCTTGCTGGATGATGCTGACCCTAACCACAGTGATGTAACAGCCTTTATATTGAGGTAACATCATTTAGGTGGGTTGGGGTGGCTTGCTGGATGATGCTGACTCTATCCACAGTGATGTAACAGCCTTTATATTGAGGTAACATCATTTAGGTGGGTTAGGGTAGCTTGCTGGATGATGCTGACTCTATCCACAGTGATGTAACAGCCTTCATACTGAGGTAACATCAGCACACCTTTTGTGATTGAGATGTTACAGACAGAGTGACATATCTATAGTAAAATTTGTGTGTTTTGGTTGAGGTTTTTTGCATTACCAATAACATCTGCTTACTGCTTATGATTGAGCTTATGCTCCTTTTATAGATCCAAATATTATATTTTGAAATCAACAATTATTTCCTGTAGATATTCAGCATTTTGAAATGTTTTTTCATTTATGTTTACTTCAATTAAATTTTGACCTTATTTTGAACAGAAGCATGATGTGGGGCAGTTAATTGTGTCTGTTTGAAACCCTTCAGCGTTTGTCGTTTGCAATTGATGCAGGAAAAATTTGCAGTTTGTCCAAATACCATTGTATGTCACAAAAGCTGATGAATGTTTGTAAACAAAATTAGATCCTTTGGAAACAAAAAAGGCAGACTTACAATGTAAATTTCCATATCAATATTCAAGTATCAGTAAATACAGTTTGTAAGTTTGGTATAATTTCCAATAAATATGGTTTCTATTTAAAAAAAATTCTTTTTTAATGAATAAGTTTCTGCAAGCATTTTAAATTATGTTGTCCAGTAAATTTGTAAATTGTCCACATTTGAAAATGATATTTTAAGTCTTATTAAGAGGCTAAATCATTTGTACTTCATTGTGTAAAGTTCTTGCACTATAGAAAACTGTCTTCTGATTTGTTTTAGGGAGGGTATAATTTTACCAGATGATGAAGTTGGTTTAGCATACTTTGATGGAATGTGTGGTCAGAACAGCTGCCTGATTGCCAAGGATACAGGACTGACAAGTACAGCCTTGACAATAACACATAATCTGGGACATTTGTATGTATAACTTCAATCTCTATACCCCCGCTCCACATTGGAGAAGGTATATACTGTTCTCTCGTTTGTTTGTTTGTTTAAATGGTGTTTAGTATCACTTTTTCCAGCAATTTTTCAGCTATATCATGCTGTCCAGTTTTTACTGGGGAGGAAGCCTGAGTACCCTGAGAAAACCTAGACCTTTGGTATATTGTTTTCAGTCTGTTTATTAGTGTGTGTGTCTGTCCATAACTGTTTGTTAGTGCATGTGTCTGTCTATAACTGTTTGTTAGTGCTTGTGTCTGTCCATAACCATTTCAGCAATTATAAATGTTACAATGCTGTTACTATGTCCGTAGCTTTGTATGATCATCGCATGTTATGAGCTTTGTTTTTGGACCTTTCTCAAGGTCCAAATCTGGGGTATCATCGGGAGCATTAGCTCACAGTAATACTTGTGTAAAATATGTTATCCAGTTGTTGGTAAACTGTACAACTCAACGAAGGGGCAATATATAACCAGTCAGAGGCAGATTTGACAACGAAGGGGCAATATATAACCAGTCAGAGGCAGATCTGACATAATGAAGGGGCAATATATAACCAGTCAGAAGCAGATCTGACAACGAAGGGGCAATATATAACCAGTCAGAAGCAGATCTGACATGATGAAGGGGCAATATATAACCAGTCAGAAGCAGATCTGACAACGAAGGAGCAATATATAACCAGTCAGAAGTAGATCTGACAACGAAGGGGCAATATATAACAAGTCAGAGGCAGATCTGACATAATGAAGGGGCAATATATAACCAGTCAGAAGCAGATCTGACATAATGAAGGGGCAATATATAACCAGTCAGAAGCAGATCTGACATGATGAAGGGGCAATATATAACCAGTCAGAGGCAGATCTGACAACGAAGGGGCAATATATAACCAGTCAGAGGCAGATCTGACAACAAAGGGGCAATATATAGCCAGTCAGAGGCAGATCTGACAACAAAGGGGCAATATATAACCAGTCAGAGGCAGATCTGACATAATGAAGGGGCAATATATAACCAGTCAGAAGCAGATCTGACAACAAAGGGGCAATATATAACCAGTCAGAAGCAGATCTGACATAATGAGGGGCAATATATAACCAGTCAGAAGCAGATCTGACAACAAAGGGGCAATATATAACCAGTCAGAGGCAGATCTGACATAATGAAGGGGCAATATAGAACCAGTCAGAAGCAGATCTGACATAATGAAGGGGCAATATATAACCAGTCAGAGGCAGATCTGACACAATGAAGGGGCAATATATAACCAGTCAGAAGCAGATCTGACATAATGAAGGGGCAATATATAACCAGTCAGAGGCAGATCTGACATAATGAAGGGGCAATATATAACCAGTCAGAGGCAGATCTGACATAATGAAGGGGCAATATATAACCAGTCAGAAGCAGATCTGACATAATGAAGGGGCAATATATAACCAGTCAGAAGCAGATCTGACATAATGAAGGGGCAATATATAACCAGTCAGAGGCAGATCTGACATGATGAAGGGGCAATATATAACCAGTCAGAAGCAGATCTGACAATGAAGGGGCAATAAATAACCAGTCAGAAGCAGATCTGACATAATGAAGGGGCAATATATAACCAGTCAGAGGCAGATCTGACATAATGAAGGGGCAATATATAACCAGTCAGAAGCAGATCTGACAACGAAGGGGCAATATATAACCAGTCAGAAGCAGATCTGACATAATGAAGGGGCAATATATAACCAGTCAGAGGCAGATCTGACATAATGAAGGGGCAACATATAACCAGTCAGAGGCAGATCTGACAAGGAAGGGGCAATATATAACCAGTCAGAAGCAGATCTGACAGCAAAGGGGCAATATATAACCAGTCAGAAGCAGATCTGACATAATGAAGGGGCAATATATAACCAGTCAGAAGCAGATCTGACAATGAAGGGGCAATATATAACCAGTCAGAAGCAGATCTGACAACAAAGGGGCAATATATAACCAGTCAGAAGCAGATCTGACAACAAAGGGGCAATATATAACCAGTCAGAGGCAGATCTGACAACAAAGGGGCAATATATAACCAGTCAGAAGCAGATCTGACAACGAAGGGGCAATATATAACCAGTCAGAGGCAGATCTGACATAATGGTATTCTTCTTTCCTGCACAAAGTAAACAAGTGGTTTTATAATCAAATGTGGCTCTGCTTTATTTGATTTAAAACAACAAAGTAAAGTATAAAAATCTTAAGATGGCTAATAAAATTTAAAAAAAGTTAAACTTGGTCCCTTTCCTTTCTAGACTTCCAGATGACTTTAGGTCACTCCTTTTTTTACTGCCAGACGACTAAAATTAACCCCTTTCAATACTAACAGATGACTAAAAATCACCTCTTTCTACACTGCCAGATGACTAAAAGTTACCTCTTTCTATACTGCCAAATGTCTAAAAATCATCTATTTCTTTACTTCCAAAAGACTACAAATAACCTCTTTCTATACTGCCAGTCGACTAATACTAGTACTCACCACATTCTCTAATGCCAGATGACAAATAGTCATCCCTTTCTATACTGCCAGACAACAAAAACTCACCCCATTCTCTACTGCCAGATAACTAAAAGTTGCCCCTTTCTATACTGCCAGATGACTTAAAGAGATGCTACTGATTCTTCAAACAGGCATAAAAATGTGCAGAACATACAAAACATATACTTGCATTAAAAACATTAATGAAATTTACCTTTCTGTATAAGAAAGTTATTCTGCCCTATGTTTTTACAGATTTCATATGGATCATGATGAGAATACAACTTGTGGAAACCAAGGGCAAATCATGAGCAATACTGGATATGCAGAAAGCTTAGGATTACACTGGTCTAAATGCAGTTCTGATGTTTTAGACAGGTTCTTACAGTAAGTGGTCTAGGCAATACAGGTAGCCAAATGTACACTGGTCTCAAAGCATTTCTGATGTTTTAGACAGGTTCTTACAGTAACAGTTAGTGGTCTAGGCAATACAGGTAGCCAGTAGTACACTGGTCTCAAAGCATTTCTGATGTTTTAGACAGGTTCTTACAGTAAGTGGTCTAGGCAATAGAGGCAGCCAGTAGTACACTGGTCTAAATGCAGTTCTGATGTTTTAGACAGGTTCTTACAGTAAGTGGTCTAGGCAATACAGGTAGCCAGTAGTACACTGGTCTAAATGCAGTTCTGATGTTTTAGACAGGTTCTTACAGTAAGTGGTCTAGGCAATACAGGTAGCCAAATGTACACTGGTCTCAAAGCATTTCTGATGTTTTAGACAGGTTCTTACAGTAACAGTTAGTGGTCTAGGCAATACAGGAAGCCAGTAGTACACTAGTTTCAAAGCATTTCTGATGTTTTAGAAAGGTTCTTACAGTAAGTTGTCTAGGCAATACAGGTAGCCAGTTGTACACTGGTCTAAATGCAGTTCTGATGTTTTAGACAGGTTCTTACAGTAAGTGGTCTAGGCAATACAGGTAGCCAAATGTACACTGGTCTAAAAGCATTTCTGATGTTTTAGACAGGTTCTTACAGTAACAGTTAGTGGTCTAGGCAATACAGGAAGCCAGTAGTACACTGGTTTCAATGCTTCTGATGTTTTAGACAGGTTCTTACAGTGGTCTAGGCAATACAGGAAGCCAGTAGTACACTGGTTTCAAAGCATTTCTGATGTTTTAGAAAGGTTCTTACAGTAAGTTGTCTAGGCAATACAGGTAGCCAGTTGTACACTGGTCTAAATGCAGTTCTGATGTTTTAGACAGGTTCTTACAGTAAGTGGTCTAGGCAATACAGGTAGCCAGTTGTACACTGGTCTAAATGCAGTTCTGATGTTTTAGACAGGTTCTTACAGTAAGTGGTCTAGGCAATACAGGTAGCCAAATGTACACTGGTCTCAAAGCATTTCTGATGTTTTAGACAGGTTCTTACAGTAACAGTAAGTTGTCTAAGAAATACAGGTAGCCAGTTGTACACTGGTCTCAATGCAGTTCTGATGTTTTAGACAGGTTCTTACAGTAAGTGGTCTAGGCAATACAGGTAGCCAAATGTACACTGGTCTCAAAGCATTTCTGATGTTTTAGACAGGTTCTTACAGTAAGTGGTCTAGGCAATACAGGTAGCCAGTTGTACACTGGACTCAATGCAGTTCTGATGTTTAAGACAGGTTCTTACAGTAAGTGGTCTAGGCAATACAGGTAGCCAGTTGTACACTGGTCTCAATGCTGCTCTGATGTTAGAGGTTCTTATTCTATACTAAACCTAAGAATGTCTGTGTGAAAGGTTTTTGCCTGACAATATGAAAACTGTTTTGGCTTGTTGTAGAGTTCTGTTTTTAGATTTCATTTTTAGTCCATTTTAAACAGAAGGTCTGGTAAGAGCCAAATTGATAGTATTTCAAGATCACTTGAATAAATTGACTGTTACTATTTAGTGACAAGACATCATTGTTGTGGATAGGAGCACAATCTGCACCCTAAGGAATGCCAATTTAGTCTGCTTAATAATTTTGATATATATGTTGTCAATTACAAAATCTTTCATTTAATATCTTTTAGCATGAATTATATTTGTATCACTGATGACACAGGGGTTCAAATTAGCAGTTGTCCAAAGTTGGGACCTTTCCTATTTGCGGTTTGGTTAATAGCTGAACCCGACGTACCTTTGTTTTTTATGAGGCAGATTTTTATTTGGTTAAAGCCAAGAAAAAAAATTCAATAGATGTTTTCGTTTACCACAGAGGGTGTAATAAAATTCTGAAATTAACAGATGCTAACATGCCTTTTCTTATTAGCGCCCCATTTTGTGATCAGTCTGTCCGTCCGTCCGTCCGTCCGTGCATTGTCCGTGCGTGCTTCCGTCCGTCCGTACGTCCGTCCAAACTAATCCTGTCCAGGCTGTAACTTTTTTTTATCTTTTGAGGTAGGCTTTTGATATTTGGAATGTAGGTAGATAATATCAAGGCGATGTGTCGCATACCATGGTTGATAACCTTTGACTTTGACCTTAAGGTCACATCATTGCTTTCTGAATGACAAATTCATGTCCGGGCTGTACCTTTTTTATCTTTTGAGATATGCTTTTGATATTTGGAATGTAGGTAGATAATATCAAGGCAATGTGTCGCATACCAAGGTTGATAACCTTTGACCTTGAACTTTGACCTTAAGGTCACATCATTGCTTTCTGAATGACAAGTTCATGTCCGGGCTGTAACTTTTTTATCTTTTGAGATAGGCTTTTGATATTTGGAATGTAGGTAGATAATATCAAGGTGATGTGTCGCATACCAAGGTTGATAACCTTTGACCTTGAACTTTGACCTTAAGGTCACATTATTGCTTTCTGTATTACAAATCCATGTCGCGCTGTACTTTTTTTATCTTTTGCGATAGGTTTTTGATATTTGGAATGTAGGTAGATAATATCAAGGCGATGTGTGGCATACCATGGTTGTTGACCTTTGACCTTGAGCTTTGACCTTAAGGTCACATTATTGCTTTCTGTATTACAAATTCATGTCCGGGCTGTAACTTTTTTATCTTTTGAGATAGGCCTTTGATATTTGGAATGTGGGTAGATAATATCAAGGCAATGTGTCGCATACCGTGGTTGTTGACCTTTGACCTTGAGCTTTGACCTTAAGGTCACATTATTGCTTTCCGAATAAAAATTCATGTCCGAGTTGTAACTTTTTAATCTTTTGAGGTAGGTTTATGATATTTGGAATGTGGGTAGATAATATCAAGGCAATGTGTCGCATACCATGGTTGATGACCTTTGACCTTGACCTCAAGGTCGGCGGGGCCCACTGAGACGGGTACCATCTCACTGATATCTAGTTTTATGAGTGTACATTCAAGTTCAAGTTTTGCTGCTTTAAAAATGTCATTACAAGCAAAAATTAAAATGTGTATTACTTATGGCCAAGTGGCTTAATTATGATCCAGATCTGGAATAGATTTGGATTGCCATTTGCATCAGAAATCATTGACTTGTCACGTTTATTTATTCGAACAGCTATTTTTAACAAATGTAAGCTGCTTCATGTCTGGCAATTACTATGTACTAATAGAGTAGACTAAAATACTAGCAGAAACCAGTCAAAGCAAAAGAAAATAACAATATTGTATAAAAGCTAAAACAATCGTTAACAGAGCTTCTAGGATTAACACAATGTGTACAATTGTAGTTACAGAGGTTAATTTTTATGCATAGTTACATATGTTTAAAATGTGACTTCATCATTTTTGAATCATGATATTGTGTCTCTTACATATGAAAATCCCAATAATTAAGAATGCATTCTTTTGAAGTTTCATTGACACATGTAAGGGTTGACCGAAAAACATGATGAATTTGTGCTTTAGCCAACGCTTTCATACGTCAATTAAACTTCAAAAGAATCCATTCAGTTCTTATATTTACATTTTATTTAATTAAAAAAATTCCAGGGTCCTAATTTAAATCGTGCTTAATATATTTTTGTTGATTTAAGTTATTCTGCGTTGTTTGTTTACTGTGGATGACGTCAAGGAAGCACATGCTTTTCATGGCTACCGGTTTCATTGAGAAATGCAAAGAATGATTCTACGTAATCTGTAACGGTTAGATCCAACGGAAATCCAGGATATCAATGAAAGACATACATAATGTAAATATTGAAAATTGAAGGAATGGCAGAACCTTGTGCTCTTACTGGCAGACTTTCCCCTGATTGTTACCAGAAGGTCCAGGACCTTCAGTCACAAATGCTAATTTGAAACACTGTAACAAAGTATGTTCTGTCATGACTAATAACCAGATACTTGCCCCCCCCCCCTTCCCCCCATGTTATTTTTTACCTAAAAATACTAGTTTTTGACAAGCCTGATTTTAAAGCTGTATATGAGGTATGGTATGTTCTGTCATGACTAATAACCAAATACTTGCCCCCCACGTTATTTTTTACCTAAAAAGACTAGTTTTTGACAAGCCTGATTTTAAAGCTGTATATTTTAATTTCGTTTAAATACTCAATACGTGAGCAAAGTTGGTTATTTCGTATAACCTAACTTGGTTTTTCAGCACGTGACTGATTGTGACGTCATAATAAGATGTATTGATGAAGTTGACTATGCATGAATTCTTCCGCAAACAACAAGTGACGACACTAAAATTGTGAATTGCAAATATTATTTGATTAATTGTAAAATATTGTTCTTGTTACTTCATTTTTACTATAGAATTTAAAATATAAGGTTTGTTTTCAATTGTTGGTTAGATTATTGGATATAAACGACTTTGGATCGATTTACGCTGCAACATAAACCGCTTCGCGGTTTATTCAGCGTAGATGGTATGTCCTGTCATGACTAATAACCAGATACTTGCCCCCCCCCCCTTCCCCCCATGTTATTTTTTACCTAAAAAGACTAGTTTTTGACAAGCCTGATTTTTAAGCTGTATATGAGGGATGGCATGTCCTGTCATGACTAATAACCAAATACTTGCCCCCCATGTTATTTTTTACCTAAAAATACTAGTTTTTGACAACCTGATTTTAAAGCTGTATATGAGGGTATGTTCGGTCATGACTAATAACCAAATACTTGCCCCCCACGTTATTTTTTACCTAAAAATACTAGTTTTTGACAACCTGATTTTAAAGCTGTATATGAGGGTATGTTCTGTCATGACTAATAACCAAATACTTGCCCCCCACATTTTTTACCTAAAAATACTATTTTTTGATAAGCCTTATTTTTAAGCTGTATATGAGGGATGGTAGATTGAGAAATCAAATGTTTTAAAAAAAAATGGGACCAACATATAATTACAGTATAAATAATTTCTTAAACACTTCAAATTAAATAATTAAAAATGATTGAATAATTAATACTCAATTAAACAAGCATATTATGGATGTGACATATATTAAAAAAATGTATGGATGATCCACACTTTATAACTATATTTGTAGGACTGGTCAGTCTTGGTGTTTAAACGATAGTTACCCAGCGCCAGGGCGTAGACATAACTATAACAAAGATCAACAATGCCAGCTGGCCCATGGAGAGTTTTACAGACATTGTGATCTGACCAATCAGGTTCTTATCATTTAATGTAATTCTCACTCGGGTTTAATACTGTCAAACTGTTTGCTTACCGTGTGAGCAGTGAGATTTGATCTCCATAGACACTGTGGTGCCCATCTGCCTGTACTATATCCAGCACTCTAGACCACTTTGACACTGTGGCACCCATCTGCCTGTACTATGTCCAGCACTCTAGACCACTTTGACACTGTGGCACCCATCTGCCTGTACTATTTCCAGCACTCTAGACCACTTTGACACTGTGGCACCCATCTGCTTGTAGCTATATCCTGCACTCTAGACCACTTTGACACTGTGGCACCCATCTGCCTGTACTATGTCCTGCACTCTAGACCACTTTGACACTGTGGCACCCATCTGCCTGTACTATGTCCAGCACTCTAGACCACTTTGACACTGTGGCACCCATCTGCCTGTACTATGTCCAGCACTCTAGACCACTTTGACACTGTGGCACCCATCTGCTTGTACTATATCCTGCACTCTAGACCACTTTGACACTGTGGCACCCATCTGCCTGTACTATGTCCTGCACTCTAGACCACTTTGACACTGTGGCACCCATCTGCCTGTACTATGTCCAGCACTCTAGACCACTTTGACACAGTGGCACCCATCTGCCTGTACTATGTCCAGCACTCTAGACCATTTTGACACTGTGGCACCCATCTGCCTGTACTATGTCCTGCACTCTAGACCACTTTGATACTGTGGCACCCATCTGCCTGTACTATGTCCAGCACTCTAGACAAATTTGACACTGTGGCACCCATCCACCCATCTGCCTGTACTATGTCCAGCACTCTAGACCACTTTGACACTGTGGCACCCATCTGCCTGTACTATGTCCAGCACTCTAGAACACTTTGACACTGTGGCACCCATCTGCCTGTACTATGTCCAGCACTCTAGACCACTTTGACACTGGCACCCATCTGCCTGTACTATGTTCTGCACTCTAGACCACTTTGCCAAATCCACCATATAGTTTACCAAGAAAAATCTATACATATGCATAGTACATGTCATAACCAATGCAATCTGAAGTAATATCATTGTTGTATATATTATATTGGATGATAAAGTTACTTGTCATACAGCCACAGTATGTAAATTATATACAAACGTCTAAGTATTGTGATAACCATATAATATTTATATAGAAGATTCTTAAGCATTCAGAAACCAAATAAAGCCCAACACCAGTCTGTTATAATTAGATTTGAATAATGTCAAGGTTTACAGTTAACATCTAAAATATAATATATATTATTTGTAAATTATGCATAGAAGATTCAAGACACAGGGATGACTTTAATTACTAGTAATGTTGTTAAATAATTACAGGTGTCAGAGATAATTCTGGTTTTATACATATAAGACTGATAATGTTATTTAGACTTCAGGTTTGGCATAATTACAGAGGACTAGGGTAAAGTTTGTTGTATACATTTTGCCTAATTACCTTTGTTATTATTTTATAAGTAATTATTTTTGTAAAGGACCCTTGTAAACGGCTGTCATGTTACCTACCAAGTAAAACATATAAATGTATACATACTGGAGCACCAATGGCTGATGAAACAGTCTGTGGTCAACAAGGGGAGCGTAAGGTCAGTTTTCATCTCTGTTGAAATCATATAGAACTAATTTGTACAAATTTTGTTAACACAGAATATTTAAGTAATTAACTATGTTAGAATTGTCACACAACAAATTCTGCTTTTAATGGCTCTATTTTTTTCTTTTGGATAACCTGTTCACTTTTTGTACTAATACAAAATATAAGAAGGTATATTGTCATTTGATTGATTGATTGTTGTTTTACATCCAGCTATATTTTAGCAATATTCAGGATGTCATATGATCATATGTTTTCCCAGCATGCATTGCATATTCATGCAACAGTGATTTAGTAAACTCTATTTTGCTAATATCAAATGCTACATAGATGTTTTCTCTGTTGCCCTCATATTCTATGCAACAGATTGTCACAAGCAAATCCAACATTTTAATAATGATAATAAAACAATTGTTTTCCCCTCATAACATGCTTTGCTTATTAGAAGTTAATGTCATTATTTATGTTTTGTTAAAGTATATGCCTAAATTATTTGCCTAAATCCTGCATTTGTCTTGGATTACACACTAATGTGATCAGTGTTATGTGCATTGTACTTGTTATTAATGTAAGAGTTTATATACATCAGTGGTGCATTGATGGAAGATGTGTACCATACACAGGACCATGTGGTATGGGTACATGGTCAGAATGGGGGAGATGGTCCAAATGTAGTAGGCCCTGTGGTGGAGGTGTGACGTACCGTACAAGGACTTGTCTAAATTCAACAAAGTATGTCTTTTTTGTGCTTAGTTTAATTAGGTATACAACTGACGCTGAGATAAATTTAATATTATATATATTTTTTTTCTTGGATGTTTTATAATTATTTCTGATTAAAATATATGCGCTTTCTTATTTCTCATGACTATATTAATTTCTCTATCTTAGGCTCAGGCTATAACAGGTCAGAGCTGCCTTAATTGTAGAAGGCCACAAGTAGTAGTAAACAAAAGTAAGGGTGTTACCTCCCTTTATATAACAGGTCAGAACTCCCTTAATTGTAGAAGGCCACAAGTAGTGGTAAACAAAAGTAAAGGTGTTACCTCCCTTTATATAACAGGTCAGAGCTGCCTTAATTGAAGCAGGCCACAAGAAGTGGTAAACAAAAGTAAGGTGGTTACCTCCCTTTATATAACAGGTCAGAGCTGCCTTAATTGTAGAAGGCCATAAGTAGTGGTTAACAAAAGTAAGGGTGTTACCTCCCTTTATATAACAGGTCAGAGCTGCCTTAATTGTAGAAGGCCACAAGTAGTGGTTAACAAAGTAAGGGTGTTACCTCCCTTTATATAACAGGTCAGAGCTGCCTTAATTGTAGAAGGCCAAAAATAGTGGTAAACAAAAGTAAGGGTGTTACCTCCCTTTATATAACAGGTCAGAGCTGCCTTAATTGTAGAAGGCCACAAATAGTGGAAAACAAAAGTAAGGGTGTTACCTCCCTTTATATAACAGGTCAGAGCTGCCTTAATTGTAGAAGTCCACAAATAGTGGTAAACAAAAGTAAGGGTGTTACCTCCCTTTATATAACAGGTCAGAGCTGCCTTAATTGTAGAAGGCCACAAATAGTGGTAAACAAAAGTAAAGGTGTTACCTCCCTTTATATAACAGGTCAGAGCTGCCTTAATTGTAGAAGGCCACAAGAAGTGGTAAACAAAAGTAAGGGTGTTACCTCCCTTTATATTTCAGACCAGTATGTGGCTGTGTTTCCAACTCAGAAGATGTCAGACTTTGTAATGTTAAGGTCAGTTATTCTATAAAATGACAATAATTAAGGAGGTAACTTTGTAATAAAAAATGCAGTGAGAATGTTTGTGGAATGAAAAAGAGTTTTACATCCTTTATTTCAAGTATAGTAAAAACACTATAAAATGAGCTTCATATCTTTACTTTCACATGGAAACAAATGATAAGTAAAAATTGAGACATAAATTGTATGTCTTCAACTTTCAAATTGTAAACTTCCCATTTTTTCTAGCTATATCCCAGCTCTACCTGAATGTGAAGTTAATTGATATTCTTAATAGAAAAATGCTAATGATGAGGAATCTGCTAAATAAGGATAGATTTGAAGTCTTGGGAAGTATTACAAAGGTTGATTAATGAATGGTTTGTTTGCACTGTAATCTCTTTGACCCTCCTTTTCCTCCCAGTTTTTATTGGTTTACCTGATGCAGTTCTTTATTTTTCTGTGTTTGTTTTTGATATTTATTGGTTGTTTAATTCTGTGGTGATGTGTTTTTCCTTAGCTATTAATTGAAATTTTTTGTCATTGGTAACTCCTCCTTTCCACATTGTCCCAATTTAATGGTGTCATGCTTGGAACAGGATTTGTTTACCATTCCAGATTACCTTTACTCCTCCCAGTTTTTACTGGGGTTCATGCTAATCAATTAGATGAGACATGTGTCTGATTGATTAGACGAAGCATGTTAATGACTGATTAGAAGAGACATGTGTCTGAGTGATTAGAGGAGACATGTGCCTTATAAATTAGAAGAGACATGTGTCTGATTGATTAGACGAGGAATGTATCTGATTGTTTAGACGAAGCATGTGTCTGATTGATTAAACGAAACATGTGTCTGATTGATTGGATGAAGCATGTGTCTGATTGATTAGATGAGACATGTTTCTGATTGATTAGACAAGGCATGTGTCTGATTGATTAGATGAGACATGTGTCTGATTGATTAGATGGGCATTTGTCTGATTGATTAGAAGAGACATGTGTCTGATTGATTAGAAGAGACATGTGTCTGATTGATTGGAAGAGACATGTGTCTGATTGATTAGAAGAGACATGTGTCTGATTGATTAGATGAGACATGTGTCTGATTGATTAGAAGAGACATGTGTCTGATTGATTAGAAGAGACATGTGTCTGATTAATTTGAGTTAGCATGTGTCTGATTGATTACAGGAAGCATGTGTCTGATTGATTAGAGGAAGCATGTGTCTGTTAATGTTAAGGTTAAATGTTATTGACATTTTATTAATACCACTGTAAACCCATGTTATGTAACGCTTATGTTTTTCAGACTTGTGACAAAAGTTTAGTTGATCTTCAGGACAGCTGGTGCAGATCTCACAATACAGTGGCAGATAGCACACCAAGTATGTGTAACATGGTACTATATCAAGGTTAACAGTCCTTATATCTGTGTAAAAAATTACAGATAAATCTCACCATGAATAAGCAAAGACTCACAGTCTGAAGATAAAAATCATGCTGAGACAAAAACTAAAAATAAAAAAAAAAAACTTACTAAAAATCAAGGAGTGTCTTATAATAATGTATAGAGGTTAAGTCAGTAATGGAAAAAACAAGTTTTGAAAAGGTTCGATGGTAGAATTATAAGTTGCATTCAAACCAAAAATATTGGAACACAGAACAATTAAAATGTTATGTACTAGTAACAGTAATGGTAAAAAAGTACCATGTAAAGGACATCTACACATATCATAAAAAAACCTTAGAATTTATAACTTTTGCAATTTCAATGCAGTAAAATTAAACAATTATTATATCATTGATTGAATATTTTATTCATGTTATGATCGAAGGGTTACTCCTGAACTGAAATCAAATGGGTAATAATGTTAACTGATACGCACAGAAAATTTTATAGATAGCCAATCAAATTGTCACTGTTATGAAAGTAATGGCCGATTGGTGGCGTATCCTGATGGTTTTGATGTTGTTGGTTCCAACAGACATAGCATCAAGAAATGTTTTGGTGGAGAACCACGAGTAAGTTTAAGTGTTCATGTGTTCATTTCTACAATTGTTGAATCAACCTTTTAAATGTCAGTATAACGACCCTAGACAATTCTAGTACATGAGTGTCTGTTGTGTTCATCTACCCAAATCTTAATTATATTTAATTGTTGGTCAGAATGCAACATCTAACTCTATTTTATTAACCATGGTTTGATATAAAAAATGTAATAAATTAATGACTGCACCTTTACAATTCAACATGTGATACATTTTAGGTTAAAGTTGGGGTGATGCATACTTGTGTGTTTAGATTCAGTTTACAATTTTTTTAGGTACAAAAAGTGTGAGAGTCATAAATACATTTTGTACATGAATAAGTCTTAAAAACGAGGAGAATAAGCATACCTGTGATTAATTTGTGTTTTACACCACTGTAAGTCATTTTCCAGCTTTATCTTCACATCCTGTTTTAATGGGTGGGTGGGGGTAGATGAGAAAGCCTGGGCTTCTATCTGTCTGTCTGTGTCTGTCAGAATTTTGATAATGGCAGCTTCTTTACTATGCCCAACAAAAATAAGGTCTAATTTCAAAATTTGTTAAGGTAGATTTTAGTGTCTTGAGTTGAAGACTACCTTTGGAATTTCATTTAACTACACGTTTCATTGTGGCAACAAAAAACACATTGACTTTTCAACATTATCCAATTTCAAACAATTTAACTTTTCTGATTGCTACAAAATTTGTTATGGAGGTAAACAGTTGTGCATTACAAGTGAACCTGTATGGAATTTTTTTTTCGTCAGTGCATTTCAAAATGATGGCCAGAAATCTTCTGATTTAACAAAATTTGATGTGTAGTAGAATGTTATACTATCCAAGGCAATATTAGACAACTTGTGTGTTGACATCTCAACACAATACTTACCAGTTCTATCTTAATTTTTATATTTGTCATGTCCATTAATCTGATTTCATTTTAATAAGAAAAAAAATTTTTCTAAGTTAAGTTACCACTTGTTAATTTTACAGAGCTTTGGATGTGATGGCCATCTTGATTCTGATTTGAAGTTAGACCATTGTGGTATTTGTAATGGAGATAACAGTACATGTAAGATGACAAGATATACAGGACGGGGTAACATTTATAGTGAGTTTTTTACCATTTGATTATAATACATCAGGATATTGATGTAGTTGACATTTTATAAAATAAATATTTTTATTTCAGTTTATTATAATGATAAAATGTTCAGTTGACAGAAAAAAACCACCTAAATCAATACATTAACAATTGGCTACAGAATTAGCTCCATTGATGCTTGTTGATTATGGCACTTCTTTGTAGCTGTGCTGAAATAAAAATGGGAAAAAAAACAAGAGAACTAAATTAAAAATAAGTTTAAAGAACACTTTTTCAATTTATCAGTTCATGTATGTAATAAGAATAACCTGCGAACAGAATGGAATATATTCTAAAGCTTAGAATTGTTGCATGCAAATGATACCTTGTAATATAATTTCTGTTGTAAGGATTCAATGGTACAAATATTTATCTTCAGTAGTAGTATTTTGACTGTGAATGGCCATGGATTTATGCATTTTTCAGAGACTTTTGCAACAATACCAGTCGGAGCCTCAGGAATAACCATCATCAATAAAAACAAGGATTTCACAAGTATTTGTAAGTTATTTTTGACAGACATACTAAACTCACCATTTCAAGGGCATTAACATTATTATCCATCCTCTATCCAGAATGAAAAATGTTATGATGCCCTACCCATCCTTTATCTCGAAATATTAACATTATGATGTCCTACCCATCCTTTTCTCGACATATTAACATTATGATGTCCTACCCATCCTTATCTCGAAATATTAACATTATGATGTCCTACCCATCCTTATCTCGAAATATTAACATTATGATGCCCTGCTCATTCTTTATCCAGAAATATAAACGTTATGATGCCCTACTCATCCTTATCTCAAAATATTAACATTATGATGCCCTGCTCATTCTTTATCCAGAAATATAAACGTTATGATGCCCTACCCATCCTTATCTCAAAATATTAACATTATGATGCCCTGCTCATTCTTTATCCAGAAATATAAACGTTATGAAGCCTTACCCATCCTTATCTCGAAATATTAACATTATGATGCCCTGCTCATTCTTTGTCCAGAAATATAAACATTATGATGCCCTACCCATCCTTATCTCGAAATATTAACATTATGATGCCCTGCTCATTCTTTATCCAGAAATATAGACGTTATGATGCCCTACCCATCCTTTATCTCGAAATATTAACATTATGATGCCCTGCTAATTCTTTATCCAGAAATATAAACGTTATGATGCCCTACCCATCATTTTTTTCTCAAAATATCAACATTATTATGCCCTTCTCATTCTTTATCCAGAAATATAAACGTTATGATGCCCTACCCATCCTTATCTCGAAATATTAACATTATGATGCCCTGCTCATTCTTGATCCAGAAATATAAACGTTATGATGCCCTACCCATCCTTATCTCAAAATATTAACATTATGATGCCCTGCTCATTCTTTATCCAGAAATATAAACGTTATGATGCCCTACCATCATTTTTTTCTCAAAATATTAA
Organism: Limnoperna fortunei; assembly: GCA_944474755.1. Taxonomy (NCBI): domain Eukaryota; kingdom Metazoa; phylum Mollusca; class Bivalvia; order Mytilida; family Modiolidae; genus Limnoperna; species Limnoperna fortunei. The sequence continues at coordinate 8,934,527 of OX104113.1, forward strand.
CATTATGATGCCCTGCTCATTCTTTATCCAGAAATATAAACGTTATGATGCCCTACCATCATTTTTTTCTCAAAATATTAACATTATGATGTCCTACCCATCCTTTTCTCGACATATTAACATTATGATGTCCTACCCATCCTTATCTCGAAATATTAACATTATGATGTCCTACCCATCCTTATCTCGAAATATTAACATTATGATGCCCTGCTCATTCTTTATCCAGAAATATAAACGTTATGATGCCCTACTCATCCTTATCTCGAAATATTAACATTATGATGCCCTGCTCATTCTTTATCCAGAAATATAAACGTTATGATGCCCTACCCATCCTTATCTCAAAATATTAACATTATGATGCCCTGCTCATTCTTTATCCAGAAATATAAACGTTATGAAGCCTTACCCATCCTTATCTCGAAATATTAACATTATGATGCCCTGCTCATTCTTTATCCAGAAATATAAACGCTATGATGCCCTACCCATCATTTTTTTCTCAAAATATTAACATTGTGATGTCCTGCTCATACTTTATCCAGAAATATAAACGCTATGATGCCCTACCCATCATTTTTTTTCTCAAAATATTAACATTACTATGCCCTGCTCATTCTTTGTCCAGAAATATAAACATTATGATGCCCTACCCATCCTTATCTCGAAATATTAACATTATGATGCCCTGCTCATTCTTTATCCAGAAATATAGACGTTATGATGCCCTACCCATCCTTTATCTCGAAATATTAACATTATGATGCCCTGCTAATTCTTTATCCAGAAATATAAACGTTATGATGCCCTACCCATCATTTTTTTCTCAAAATATCAACATTATTATGCCCTTCTCATTCTTTATCCAGAAATATAAACGTTATGATGCCCTACCCATCCTTATCTCGAAATATTAACATTATGATGCCCTGCTCATTCTTGATCCAGAAATATAAACGTTATGATGCCCTACCCATCCTTATCTCAAAATATTATCATTATGATGCCCTGCTCATTCTTTATCCAGAAATATAAACGTTATGATGCCCTACCCATCATTTTTTTCTCAAAATATTAACATTATTATGCCCTGCTCATTCTTTTCCAGAAATATAAACATTATGATGCCCTACTCATCCTTATCTCGAAATATTAACATAATGATGCCCTGCTCATTCTTTATCCAGAAATATAAACATTATGATGCCCTGCCGATCCTTTATCACGAAATATTAACATTATGATGCCCTGCTCATTCTTTATCCAGAAATATAAAGGTTATGACGACCTACCCATCATTTTTTTTCTCAAAATATTAACATTACTATGCCCTGCTCATTCTTTATCCAGAAATATAAACATTATGATGCCCTGCTCATTCTTTATCCAGAAATATAAACGTTATGATGCCCTACCCATCCTTATCTCGAAATATTAACATTATGATGCCCTGCTCATTCTTTATCCAGAAATATAAAGGTTATGACGACCTACCCATCATTTTTTTTCTCAAAATATTAACATTACTATGCCCTGCTCATTCTTTATCCAGAAATATTAACATTATGATGCCCTGCTCATTCTTTATCCAGAAATATAAACGTTATAATGCCCTACCCATCATTTTGTTCTCAAAATATTAACATTATTATGCCCTGCTCATTCTTTAACCAGAAATATTAACCAGAAATACATAAACCTTGTGATACGCTGCCATCTTTAATCCAGAAATATTGCCCTTATGATGCCTTGCCAATCCTTTTATGGGTTTATAAACATTATGATGCCCTACCCATCCTTTATCTCGAAATATTAACATTATGATGCCCTGCTCATTCTTTATCCAGAAATATAAACGTTATGATGCCCTACCATCATTTTTTTCTCAAAATATTAACATTATGATGCCTTGCTCTTTCTTTATCCAGAAATATAAACGTGATGATGCCCTACCCATCCTTTATCTCGAAATATTAACATTATGATGCCCTGCTCATTCTTTATCCAGAAATATAAACGTTATGATGCCCTACCATCATTTTTTTCTCAAAATATTAACATTATGATGCCCTGCTCATTCTTTATCCAGAAATATAAACGTTATGATGCCCTACCATCATTTTTTTCTCAAAATATTAACATTATGATGCCTTGCTCATTCTTTATCCAGAAATATAAACGTGATGATGCCCTACCCATCCTTTATCTCGAAATATTAACATTATGATGCCCTGCTCATTCTCTATCCAGAAATATAAACGTTATGATGCCCTACCATCATTTTTTTCTCAAAATATTAACATTATGATGCCCTGCTCATTCTTTATCCAGAAATATAAACGTTATGATGCCCTACCATCATTTTTTTCTCAAAATATTAACATTATGATGCCCTGCTCATTCTTTATCCAGAAATATAAACGTTATGATGCCCTACCATCATTTTTTTCTCAAAATATTAACATTATGATGCCCTGCTCATACTTTATCTAGAAATATAAACATTATGATGCCCTACCCATCCTTTATCTCGAAATATTAACATTATGATGCCCTGCTAATTCTTTATCCAGAAATATAAACGTTAGGATGCCCTACCCATCATTTTTTTCTCAAAATATCAACATTGCGCCCTTCTCATTCTTTATCCAGAAATATAAACATTATGATGCCCTACCCATCCTTATCTTGAAATATTAACATTATGATGTCTTGCTCATACTTTATCCAGAAATATAAACGTTATGATGCCCTACCCATCCTTATCTCGAAATATTAACATTATGATGCCCTGCTCATACTTTATCCAGAAATATAAACGTTATGAGGCCCTACCCATCCTTTATCTTGAAATATTAACATTGTGATGTCTTGCTCATTCTTTATCCAGAAATATAAACGTTATGATGCCCTGCCGATCCTTTATCACGAAATATTAACATTGTGATGTCTTGCTCATTCTTTATCCAGAAATATAAACGTTATGATGCCCTACCCATCCTTTATTTCGAAATATTAACATTATGATATCTTGCTCATACTTTATCCAGAAATATAAACGTTATGATGCCCTGCCGATCCTTTATCACGAAATATTAACATTGTGATGTCTTGCTCATTCTTTATCCAGAAATATAAACATTATGATGCCCTACCCATCATTTTTTTTCTCGAAATATTAACATTATGATGTCTTGCTCATTCTTTATCCAGAAATATAAACGTTATGATGCCCTACCCATCCTTATCTCGAAATATTAACATTATGATGCCCTGCTAATTCTTTATCCAGAAATATAAACGTTATGATGCCCTACCCATCATTTTTTTCTCAAAATATCAACATTATTATGCCCTTCTCATTCTTTATCCAGAAATATAAACGTTATGATGCCCTACCCATCATTATCTCGAAATATTATCATTATGATGCCCTGCTCATTCTTTATCCAGAAATATAAACGTTATGATGCCCTACCCATCCTTTATTTCGAAATATTAACATTATGATGTCTTGCTCATTCTTTATCCAGAAATATAAACGTTATGATGCCCTACCCATCCTTATCTCGAAATATTAACATTATGATGCCCTGCTAATTCTTTATCCAGAAATATAAACGTTATGATGCCCTACCCATCATTTTTTTCTCAAAATATCAACATTATGATGCCCTGCTCATTCTTGATCCAGAAATATAAACGTTATGATGCCCTACCCATCCTTATCTCAAAATATTATCATTATGATGCCCTGCTCATTCTTTATCCAGAAATATAAACGTTATGATGCCCTACCCATCATTTTTTTCTCAAAATATTAACATTATTATGCCCTGCTCATTCTTTTCCAGAAATATAAACGTTATGATGCCCTACTCATCCTTATCTCGAAATATTTAACATAATGATGCCCTGCTCATTCTTTATCCAGAAATATAAACATTATGATGCCCTGCCGATCCTTTATCACGAAATATTAACATTATGATGCCCTGCTCATTCTTTATCCAGAAATATAAAGGTTATGACGACCTACCCATCATTTTTTTTCTCAAAATATTAACATTACTATGCCCTGCTCATTCTTTATCCAGAAATATAAACATTATGATGCCCTGCTCATTCTTTATCCAGAAATATAAACGTTATGATGCCCTACCCATCCTTATCTCGAAATATTAACATTATGATGCCCTGCTCATTCTTTATCCAGAAATATAAAGGTTATGACGACCTACCCATCATTTTTTTTCTCAAAATATTAACATTACTATGCCCTGCTCATTCTTTATCCAGAAATATTAACATTATGATGCCCTGCTCATTCTTTATCCAGAAATATAAACGTTATAATGCCCTACCCATCATTTTGTTCTCAAAATATTAACATTATTATGCCCTGCTCATTCTTTAACCAGAAATATTAACCAATACATAAACCTTGTGATACGCTGCCATCTTTAATCCAGAAATATTGCCCTTATGATGCCTTGCCAATCCTTTTATGGGTTTATAAACATTATGATGCCCTACCCATCCTTTATCTCGAAATATTAACATTATGATGCCCTGCTCATTCTTTATCCAGAAATATAAACGTTATGATGCCCTACCATCATTTTTTTCTCAAAATATTAACATTATGATGCCTTGCTCATTCTTTATCCAGAAATATAAACGTGATGATGCCCTACCCATCCTTATCTCGAAATATAAACATTATGATGCCCTACCCATCATTTTTTTCTCAAAATATTAACATTTTGATGCCTTGCTCATTCTTTATCCAGAAATATAAACATTATGAGGCCCTACCCATCCTTTATCTCGAAATATTAACATTATGATGCCCTGCTAATTCTTTATCCAGAAATATAAACGTTATGATGCCCTACCCATCATTTTTTTCTCAAAATATCAACATTGCGCCCTTCTCATTCTTTATCCAGAAATATAAACATTATGATGCCCTACCCATCCTTATCTCGAAATATTAACATTATGATGCCCTGCTCATTCTTTATCCAGAAATATAAACATTATGAGGCCCTACCCATCCTTATCTCGAAATATTAACATTATGATGCCCTGCTCATTCTTGATCCAGAAATATAAACATTATGAGGCCCTACCCATCCTTATCTCGAAATATTAACATTATGATGCCCTGCTCATTCTTTATCCAGAAATATAAACGTTATGATGCCCTACCCATCCTTATCTCGAAATAGTAACATTATGATGCCCTGCTCATTCTTTATCCAGAAATATTAACATTATGATGCCCTGCCGATCATTTATCACGAAATATTAACATTATGATGCACTGCTCATTCTTTATCCAGAAATATAAAGGTTATGACGACCTACCCATCATTTTTTTTCTCAAAATATTAACATTATGATGCCTTGCCAATCCTTTTATGGGTTTATAAACATTATGAGGCCCTACCCATCCTTTATCTCGAAATATTAACATTATGATGCCCTGCTCATTCTTTATCCAAAAATATAAACATTATGAGGCCCTTCCCATCCTTATCTCGAAATATTAACATTATGATGCCCTGCTCATTCTTGATCAAGAAATATAAACATTATGAGGCCCTACCCATCCTTATCTCGAAATATTAACATTATGATGCCCTGCTCATTCTTTATCCAGAAATATAAACGTTATGAGGCCCTACCCATCCTTATCTCGAAATATTAACATTATGATGCCCTGCTCATTCTTTATCCAGAAATATAAACGTTATGATGCCCTACCCATCCTTATCTCGAAATATTAACATTATGATGCCCTGCTCATTCTTTATCCAGAAATATAAACGTAATGATGCCCTACCCATCATTTTTTTCTCAAAATATTAACATTATTATGCCCTGCTCATTCTTTATCCAGAAATATAAACATTATGATGCCCTACTCATCCTTATCTCGAAATATTAACATTTTGATGCCCTGCTCATTCTTTATCCAGAAATATAAACATTATGATGCCCTGCCGATCCTTTATCACGAAATATTAAATTATGATGCACTGCTCATTCTTTATCCAGAAATATAAAGGTTATGACGACCTACCCATAATTTTTTTTCTCAAAATATTAACATTATGATGCCCTGCTCATTCTTTATCCAGAAATATAAACATTATGATGCACTACCCATCCTTTATCTTGAAATATTAACATTATGATGCACTGCTCATTCTTTATCCAGAAATATAAACATTATGATGCCCTGCCGATCCTTTATCACGAAATATTAACATTATGATGCACTGCTCATTCTTTATCCATAAATATAAACATTATGATGTCCTACCCATCCTTTATCTCGAAATATTAACATTAAAATGCCCTGCTCATTCTTTATCCAGAAATATAAACGTTATGATGCCCTAACCATCCTTATCTCGAAATATTAACATTATGATGCCCTGCTCATTCTTCATCCAGAAATATAAACGTTATGATTCCCTACCCATCCTTATCTCGAAATATTAACATTATGATGCCCTGCTCATTCTTTATCCAGAAATATAAACGTTATGATGCCCTACCCATCCTTTATCTCGAAATATTAACATTATGATGCCCTGCTCATTCTTTATCCAGAAATATAAACGTTATGATGCCCTACCCATCCTTATCTCGAAATATTAACATTATTATGCCCTGCTCATTCTTTATCCAGAAATATAAACGTTATGATGCCCTACCCATCCTTATCTCAAAATATTAACATTATTATGCCCTGCTCATTCTTTATCCAGAAATATAAATGTTATGATGCCCTACCCATCATTTTTTCTCAAAATATTAACATTATTATGCCCTGCTCATTCTTTATCCAGAAATATAAACGTTATGATGCCCTGCCCATCCTTTATCTCGAAATATTAACATTATGATGCCCTGCTCATTCTTTATCCAGAAATATAAAAGTTATGATGCCCTACCCATCCTTATCTCGAAATATTAACATTATTATGCCCTGCTCATTCTTTATCCAGAAATATAAACGTTATGATGCCCTACCCATCCTTATCTCAAAATATTAACATTATTATGCCCTGCTCATTCTTTATCCAGAAATATAAACGTTATGATGCCCTACCCATCATTTTTTCTCAAAATATTAACATTATTATGCCCTACTCATTCTTTATCCAGAAATATAAACGTTATGATGCCCTGCCCATCCTTTATCTCGAAATATTAACATTAAAATGCCCTGCTCATTCTTTATCCAGAAATATAAACGTTATGATGCCCTAACCATCCTTATCTCGAAATATTAACATTATGATGCCCTGCTCATTCTTCATCCAGAAATATAAATGTTATGATGCCCTACCCATCCTTATCTCGAAATATTAACATGATGATGCCCTACCCATCTTTATCTCGAAATATTAACCAGAAATACATAAACCTTGTGATACCCTGCCATTTTTAATCCAGAAATATTGCCCTTATGATGCCTTGCCAATCCTGTTTTTCAAAAATATTAACCTGATGATGCCGTGTCCTTCAATCGTTAAGTCAAACCCTGCCCATCCTTTTCCAGAAATATAAATGTTATGATGAAATTCCCATACTTTATCTAGAAATATGAACCTTATGATGCCCAGCCCATTCTTTATAAAAAAATATTAACCTTATGATGCAGTGTACATCCTTTACTCAAAAATGACATTATAATGCCCTGCCCATCCTTTATCCAGAAATATTAACGTTATTATGAAATTCCCATCCTTTCTCTAGAAATAATAACCTTATGATGCCCAACCTATCCTTTATCCAGAAATGTTTTAGTCAAAATTCAATGATCTGTCGGGTATTTTTAGCTCACATGGACCTTCAACCTTTTGCTATCACTTGGCGTCCGTCGTCCGTCGTCTGTTGTCCGTCGTCCGTTGTAACCTTTTTCAAAAATGTTCTCCTCTGAAACCTTCAATTTTTTCAAACTTGGCCACAATCATCCTTAGGGTTCCTTGTTTCAAATTTGTAGCACTGTTACTAAAAATAGAACATTGGTGTCAACACATGTTTTTGATCACTATCATAAAAATTATAATAGCTATAGAGAAAACCGTTACTTTAAATTGATCAGCACATTAAGGTCTACAATAGTTGCTAATAGTGTGAAGTTGTGTATTGGCTTCTTGTAGGAGTTATTGCCCTTTAATGAAGATTTTTGACAAACTTTTTGGTATTTACAATATAACTTGAAAACTATAAGAGCTAAAGTGGAACTGTAAATAGCAAAAATGATCAGCAATAAAAGGCCTACAATTCACTTAATTGGTCTGAAATTGTCAGATGACTCCTTTTATGAGTTATTGCCCTTAAATGACAATTTTTTTATGAAATTGTTTGTTTTTGTCCTGTAACTTAAAAACTGTAACAGCTAGATTGAAACTGTAAATTGCACAAATGATCAGCAATACAAGCCCTACAATTCACCCTATAAGTCTGAAATTGTCAGATGACTCCTTATAGATAGGAGTTATTGCCCTTAAATGGCAATTTTTTATGAAATTTTTCGTTTTTGTCCTGTAACTTACAAACCATTACAGCTAGATTGAAATTATAATAGCAAAAATGATCAGCAATAAACACCCTACAATTCACTTAACTGGTCTGAAATTGTCAGATGACTCCTTATAGGAGTTATTGCCCTTATAAGACAATTTTTTTATGAAATTTTTCATTTTGGTCCAGTAACTTGAAAACTATAGCAGCTAGATTGAAACTGTAAATTGCACAAATGATCAGCAAAGCAAGGCCTACAAACGATTGCTTAGTCCAAAATTGCAAGATGACTCTTTATAGGAGTTATTGCCCTTTAATTATGAATTTGGACAAATGATCAGTTTTTGTATTATAAATTAGTCTATAACACACCCTAGAGTAAAACTGTTAATTTCTAAATTACCCTTAAGGGCAAGGCCTAAAACCATTTAATCTTCAGAAATTGTCTGATGGCACCTTATACTGAAACTGTAAATTTCCAAAATTTAAATATAGTTCGAAGTCATTTGGGTTCCAGGTGAGCGATTACAGGCTCCTGGGAGCCTCTAGTTTTACCTATTGGTCAACCAATTCTTAATACAGATAACAGCTGTTAAGAAAACTGCTTCAATCTGTTTTCTTTAAAGCTCTTCATCAGTGATAGCTTGGACATTTAAATTGCAGCTACTCATGTGTGACTCAGGTAACTTTAACTAATAACTTACATTATAATCTATGGCAATCTCGCCAGTAAAGTTACCTGAGTCATGCATGCAATTGAAATGTCCTGCTCTTTCTGATTAAGAAAAAAGATTGAAGCAGTTTTCTAAACAGCTGTTATCTACTTTTGAAATTGATTGAGCAACAGGTAGAAAATACCTGACAGGTCATAGTATTTTGACTATAACATTATTATCCATCCTCTATCCAGAAATATTGATCTAATGATGCCCTGCCCATCCTTTATCCAGAAATATATAAACATTATGCTGAAATTCCTATCTTATATCCAAAAATATTAACCTTATGATGCCCTGCTCATTCTTTATCAAGAAATATAAACATTATTATCAATCCGTTATCCAGAAATATTAACATGATGATGCCCTACCCATCCTTTTTCAAGAGATATTAACCTTGTTATGCCCTGCCCTTTTTTTATCCAGAAATATTAACATAATTTTTCATCCTTTATCTTGAAATACTGTACACAATACTACAAATTTTAAATTCAGGTAGCCTGTTAAAATTAACTGCAATTTTCTCTTTTTTTGGTTTATTTACTTAATTTTTTGGCAAAACCCAACTGAATTTAAGTGTTTTATTACCACTATTTTTTTTTAAATAGAATAATTTTGGAAACTATTCAGAATATGTCAATTATGCTTCTATTGAGAAAAATAATTATAAAATCTCCTTAGAAACTATGACTTATTTTAATAGATCTTAGTGAAGATAATCATTAGGAGGTCACTTATGTAAACTGTCATCTCCACACAGGAAAAGTTTTTCCCACCCTCTAACAATGTTATGTTATTACAGTGTGTTTATTGGATGATTCCACTTCATTACACTGTATCAAGTTAAAATCAACAAGTATTCTTGGTTTATGAAAAAAAATTAATTTGGCAGATTTTTATTTATGTATCACAATGACTGTTAATTGGAGTTCCTTTGAGCCTCTGTTTAAACATAGACTAGTAATGGTTAAACAGCCCATCACAGAGCATTAAACATAGACTAGTAATGGTTAAACAGCCCATCACAGAGCATTAAACATAGACTAGTAATGGTTAAACAGCCCATCACAGAGCATTAAACATAGACTAGTAATGGTTAAACATCCCATCACAGAGCATTAAACATAGACTAGTAATGGTTTAACAGCCCATCACAGAGCATTAAACATAGACTAGTAATGGTTAAACAGCCCATCACAGAGCATTAAACATAGACTAGTAATGGTTAAACAGCCCATCACAGAGCATTAAACATAGACTAGTAATGGTTAAACAGCCCATCACAGAGCATTAAACATAGACTAGTAATGGTTAAACAGCCCATCACAGAGCATTAAACATAGACTAGTAATGGTTAAACATCCCATCACAGAGCATTAAACATAGACTAGTAATGGTTTAACAGCCCATCACAGAGCATTAAACATAGACTAGTAATGGTTAAACAGCCCATCACAGAGCATTAAACATAGACTAGTAATGGTTAAACAGCCCATCACAGAGCATTAAACATAGACTAGTAATGGTTAAACAGCCCATCACAGAGCATTAAAAGTTGTAAAGTTATTTCATTATACATTTAAGATGCCAATGGACCTTGTAGCATGGGCTCTGGAGATGTTGTAAACTGCCCGATTCCTGAACCAACAACAAAGACAATTGATTTAATGGTAATTATTGGCTTTAGATCACTGTTGATCAATTTTACCAAACTAGGTAAAAAACACAGTTCTTAGACCTGTACTGATTTTCAGCATGTTGCTGATGTCAACTATTGCTTTTACATAAACAATTCCTGCTATGAAAATTTGTACAGCTTACAACGTATATAGGTGCAACCTGACACATGCTTCGACTGTATTTCATGCCCTCATACTGTAATTTTGTAGTGATTGGTTGGCCTAATGATTTATAGAGTTTTAAGTTATCATTTGTTTAAACCACACAGGCACTTGTGAAATATTTCCCTCAGATAAATTGTTCGATTTCTCTTTTATTATACAACTTTGCAACAAGAAATTTCAGATTGGTTACCAAACAAGCAAAGATTGGTTACAAAGCAAGCAAATGCACACTCTGGCCATTTTATTAAATAAAAATAATTAATCCTGACCCCAAATGCCAAACACCTCATATATAGTTGCTTCTTTACAGGTTATTTATATTCTTTCATTCTCCTTTTAAAACTTGTTTTGAACAGAAATAACTGCAATTTGTGTGTTACCAATTTTTACATTAACATTTTGAAACCATTTAATAAGAATTTATGCACAGCTCTACATCAATAGTTGGTAAAATGTTTCTAATATTTAGTAAAACTAAATTTCATTGTTTGTTTTTACATACAAATGTCAATTTTGCACAAATCAAATGTTTGAAGAACAATGTTTTGATTGCAATCATTAAGGTATTAAAATAATACATGTAATTTTTTTGTTTTCGTTGATAAATGAAAGTTGACAAATTGTTTTGGTTTCGAAATGTGTGAGTATCCGTTTTAACAACGATCAATATAGATGCTATGAGAATGCACTATTTTTTATTAAATTTATTACAATCACTAGAAATGAATAAAACTATGAACATAAATGATATTTTAAGAGAGAATAAATTACATATTACAGTAAAAACTTGTTAAAAAGCGTGACCAAATTGGACTCGATGTCTTCATCTTGAGACGTTTTTTAAAAATTTTTACGTGCTGATTGTACATGCATATAAGAATGTTTCCGCAATTTCTGGCCCAAGAAAGGGTTGCGGACAATATGTAAATGCGGACTAAACACAGCTTTTTATGGTACTCCCCTCATCTCCAAAGCGGGGTTATAATTATTTTTGGGCTGTATCCTTAGACCCAGGCAGATGTACACATGCAATATTAATCTGATAAAATTATTTTAGGTAGTTGGGCTATAATCTTAGACCCATGACATGCAATATTAATTAGTTAAAATTATTTTAGGTAGTTGGGCTGCACCCTTGGACCCAGGTAGATGTACACATGGAATATTAATCAGATATAAATATTTTAGATAGTTGGGCTGTACCCCTGGACCCAAGCAGATGTACACATGGAATATTAATCAGATATAAATATTTTAGATAGTTGGCCAGTACCCCTGGACCCAGGTAGATGTACACATGGAATATTAATCAGATATAAATATTTTAGATAGTTGGGTTGTACCCCTGGACCCAGGTAGATGTACACATGGAATATTAATCAGATATAAATATTTTAGATAGTTGGGCTGTACCCCTGGACCCAGGTAGGTGTACACATGGAATATTAATCAGATATAAAGATTTTAGGTAGTTTGCCAGTACCCCTGGACCCGTGCAGATATACACATGGAATATTAATCAGATATAAATATTTTAGGTAGTTGGGCAGTACCCCTGGACCCAGGTAGATGTACACATGGAATATTAATCAGTATAATTATTTTAGGTAGTTGGGCAGTACCCCTGGACCCGTGCAGATGTATTATACACATACACTATAAATAGATACCTGTGGAAACCTGAGTGTACCTCAGTTGGAGATATGGGTAACTCTACCTTAAGAATTATATCACGGTTAGACCAGCATTGTTGTAACTAACTATGCATTATTTGTCTTAGATTCATGCTCAAACTTAAAAATCATGGACAGAATTATCTATCTATATATTATGGTTCTTAGATTTATCTCTTATTAATCCTAGTGTTTATGGAATAGGAAAGTCACATTATATCCATAATCTAAGAGTAAGACCAGCAACACTACAGTAATCCATACATCCATGATTGTTACGTAATAATTCATAGAGAGCAGTATTACTGTGGGTCTAAGGTCAGGAATCTGTAGAAAGCTGGCTGTGAATTATTACTGTGGGTCAAAGGTCAGGAATCTGTAGAAAGCTGGCTGTGAATTATTACTGTGGGTCAAAGGTCAGGAGTCTGTAGAAAGCTGGCTGTGAATTATTAACTGATATGTTTATGAATAATAATTCTAAATCAGATTAACATATAAGAATGGTTAATATAGAAATATGTTTTATTCATCTTGAATAAATATTCACTAGTCATAATCAGAGATAGCAGGGTTAGTTAGCTGGCCATAATTTACTGTTAGTTACAATCATATATTAGGGATAAATTTAACCATGCAGTGCCATAAATCTTCTACTTTTCCATGCATACAGCATAAAAGCATTAAAATAAGGTATAAGTGACTTTCTGCAATACGATTGTTATCATGCATGTATACATTTTCAAAATCAGAAAATCTGAGAGAATCCATTTAACAGATAATAGTTTATACACTACATCTGTTATATCTTTATAGTTGTCAGCTGTACAGACCCAACAGAGACAGAGGTTGACGATTATAACTGTGTGCTGTATGGTAAACCTGATCAACCTGTATGTCCATAGGTAATCTGTCAGATGTTTTAATGTAGCACTCCAGTCACGATTATTGATGATGATAATCTAATACACTGTGTTAGTCCTGCTTACCTTTATCTTGAATTGTCGTATGTGTAGAACTTGAACTGATTAGAAGCAGAAAGATAATAAAATAAAAAACACATGTATATCAATAAACATGGGGCAAGTAAAAATTTAAAATGAAGGTAATAAAAAAATAACTAACACAAAGGAAACTGTCAAAAAAACAAACCACAAATCAGACTCCTAAAAACTGACAACAAGACAAACCACAAATCAGACTCCTAAAAACCGACAACAAGACAAACCACAAATCAGACTCCTAAAAACCGACAACCAACAATACACAAAATATAGCAACTACAGCAAAAACAAAAGACAAACCACAAATCAGACTCCTAAAAACCGACAACCAACAACAAACAAAATATAGCAACTGTCAAAAAAACAAACCACAAATCAGACTCCTAAAAACTGACAACAAGACAAACCACAAATCAGACTCCTAAAAACCGACAACAAGACAAACCACAAATCAGACTCCTAAAAACCGACAACCAACAATACACAAAATATAGCAACTACAGCAAAAACAAAAGACAAACCACAAATCAGACTCCTAAAAACCGACAACCAACAACAAACAAAATATAGCAACTACAGCAAAAACAAAAGACAAACCACAAATCAGACTCCTAAAAACCGACAACCAACAATAAACAATATATAGCAACTACAGCAAAAACAGAAGACAAAAAAAGTAAAGATGATCAACAAGTAGACTACTGATGTTTGTCAGCCTAGGTAGGACTGGCATATTTTAAAATATCACCTTTTGATATCTTGCTAAAAAAACATTTAAATCTACATATAATGTATAACAAAAAGGTTAGGCCAGTTAGTGGTGGATGCCCTATAGTGATCAGTCTGTCTATTCATAACAAAGTGATATTTGGCGTGTGGGTAGCTCATTTCAAGATAATGTGTCGAATACCATGGTTGGTAACCTTTGAATTCAAGGTCACTATTGCTTTCTGAAGCATGGTCCACAGAAATTGATACCATCTCACTAATATTTATGTAAAACCAAAATTTTTCAATAACACAATTGCAAAGCCTTTGCAGAAAACACGACAAACATCAAACAAGTAATAGAATGTTCTTGCGTGGCTTTTTGCAAGACTAAAATATATTTAAACAAATTTAAACCATCAAGACTTGTATGAAAATTTGTATCCAATGTGAATTTCTTTTTCAGATGGAGATAGAAATAGGAACGTGTAACCATTCGATGGATTTTACATGTGCAATCATTAAATGGACATTCTTATATTTTATATAAAGTCAGTAACAGCTGTGCAAATGTTAAATCTTCTTTGCTTTTATTAATTTATAGTCATAACTTATTTTTCATATTTATTCTCTCTTTTGAAATAGTTGTTTCCACAGACAGTGCAAACAAAGCATAACCCCCCTTTTTTCAATTTTCCAATGGTAGTTACAACTGGTTATTCTGTTTATTTATTTCTCTATCATTAACAATGGAAGGACAATATTGGCAAACTATCAACATGTGAAATTTTTTTTCAAAAACTAGATGAAAAGTATGTCCCAGCAGTTCTGAGAATTAAAGGTTATGTTAGTGGCAAAGTTTTTTTTAACACAAATGATGCCCCTTCCTTACAAGAAACAAGCAGTTTGTTGCAACAGGCAGAAATTTTAATAAAACTAAATGCAAATCAAAATCCATTGGTCTTGCACAGTTTCATGTGTCGAAACATCCTCCTAAATATAAATACTGTAGCTCTAAAAATGAAGGAGAAAAGATAGCAGGAAAAGACATTAACCCCTACCTCTGCTATCTGGACTGCAAACTGTCCAAGTCAGTTGAAAATAAAGACAATGAAATCCTCAAAGCTATCAGTAATTTCAGGTCTTTGTAGTAAAGGTTTTCAGAACGACACGAAGTCCTGGAGAGATCCTGTCTTGCTCTATCCAGGCTTCAACTGAGATTGATGGAATGGCCTCAGTAACAGTCACATGTATCAGAGACTTTTATTGTTAAGATATATACAATATATATAATACACCAGAATAGCACTATGTGCTTGGATACCCTCATAAATAACACAACAAATATACAATATATGCACAGATTTGTTATAGTATCTATTACAATCTGTCTTGATTTATATGATAGAATATACGATATACAGGTGTATTAAAATGACAACAAAATATCAGGAATCTTTACCAAATACTTTTTCAGCAATTTCTGCAATAGCAAATGAACACATAATAAGTTACAATGTTTTTTTAAAATTTGTTTAGGCGCCATCTGGTGATTACAATAAAACTAAAAGATTAATGTATGTACATGATATTTGTTTGATAAACTTCTCACTGAAGCAGTACTTTGCAGAAAAATCCACAAAAACATTCAAACCGTACAATATAAAAATAATATCACAATTCATCTTCGAAGGAAGCAGCACTCTAATACTAAATATTATATGGAGTACAAAACCATACCCAGAATAATGGACTGGTTTGAGTCAATCACTAATGGTCAGATATTAGAACAGAAAAAACATAAGCAAACACTTATTAGCAAAAACTGTCTGAAGTGCTACATAATGGGGAATTACCATTAAACTGACCTCCAGTAATAAAAGACCACTTATGTTTCCTGTGTGATTCAAAATATTGCAGTTACTTAGAACGAATAATAGTACCCTCATAGTTTTTTCGGGGGCGAGGGTAATTTTGTCCCATAACATGTAATGTAGCAGAGCGAGAGTGAATCACTCCTGGCACTTTGATGTCCAAAAAAGGTTGCATATATAATCTTCCGAGTTCAACCTTGATATCTTTCAACATGTCACCATTTTTTTATCCGTTTCATGGTTAAGATCCATTATTATTGATACGTGATGCAAATAATCAAGTGTTTTATAACCCGCTGTTCGTTTTGTACTATTTGGCACTCGTGTTTCTGTTTAATTATGTTTACTACACGAAAAACATTGAGAAACCCAAAACTAAATGGTGTGTTGCATCTTGGGAAGGTATATTTAAATTACTGGATTCTTACTACGGAAAGGGTGTTACAGTATGCAGATTACCAGGATTATACTAAAATTATGTCACATCCATATAACTGAAAAATAATCAACAATTCATTTTCCACATGCATCTTCAAAGACTAAAAGGAAATTTCTTCAAGAAAGATTGTTTCCTGTTATTTTTGCAATATCTTCAGCTTTAATAATGAAAAGAAGATGAATATTCAGTTTGAATTTTGTATACATAGACAGAAGTTAGCATTTTTTATTTGCTACATTATAAGCAATAGGACTAAATTCTGCAGTTAACCCGACAAATCACAAAACTAACTTTGGATTATAAAGGCAGTGAAAATTCTGCCTGTGGTTACTTATGTTACCAACTAAATGAATGGGACAGCTGATTTGACAAGTGGGCAGGCATGTTGTATTACTAGACAACACAAAACCAACATCTTGTAGGACAAAGTAACATCATGGCCCAGTAAACCAACACAAAACCAACATCTTGTAGGAAAAAGTAACATCGTGGCCCAGTAAACCAACACTGGTTATAGATATGTACTAAACAAGGAGTATATACTCACTGACAGACAATCCACTTATATTTGATCATTCATCAGCCATGGTATAAAAACCCTAGTGTTCACCATATAACATGTTTTAACGAATAATTTTCATAATACATGTATAAATACAGCAATGTAAAACATTGGAACAAATCAAAAACTTCTCATATTAACATTGTTTTAAGTTTATATAGTAACCTATTTGATAAAAGCTTTACTTACTAATTTCAAGAATTTTAAAGGGATCATTCATTCATTTAACCATTCAAATTGGTTCAATGATGAAAATTATTGGAGATTCACTCACTCTTTACAGTACAAATAACTTTTGTTATTAACTACATAGTTCAAGCAATTATTTTTAATTTCTACAACTGTACACATTGTGTTACTGGAATGTACATACATTGATATCTTGTCAAAAGGTTCAACTTCTATCATCTGCTGAACCTATCGGTGATACATAATTTTCTAATTGAGACTTTTTAAAACTTCTATCGGACTTTAAAAAAAAGCAACAATAACATAAAATGAAAGTAGACAAAACAGGGAAGAAAAATATATAACACAACAATTTTGGTTTAAATCAACACAAAAGATTTCTTATCTATTAAAATAACCATAGAAATTTACATCTTGATCTATTTCTGTTTTTTACTGCATCTTGTTTGCTTCATATTTGGTTGTCATAATTTCTTCATCAGAATCTAGTAGGCTTGGCAAAACCCTACAGAGAGAAAAAAACATCTTTGATACCAAAACAACAATCTGTTCAAGTAACCTCATTATTAAGATTCAATTTTACATGGAATTTGTGATTAATTTTTTTTTCTTCATTTCCGAAATGTTTATATTTTATTTCCCACATAAAGCAGAGATAATGGCAGTCTACAACCACAACAGATGTAAAACAAGACTACATCTATAATGTCACATATTGTGCACCTGATGTAGAATTATTCTTTCTAATATTTATTTCTTATCTGTGATCATAGAGTTTTATTTATTACACCGACAGCGATAAAATACTAAGATTTCCTAGTGAAACAAATTCAGTTCTCTGACTCCCAGGTAGTGATGTAATGTCCTTAACAACATCACAAGCAAACATTGAGGATCAAGGACATTCAAAACAAAGTTCCCGTTAGTTTTTCACAATATATTACATTTTTTTCAATGTAACGAACAGGATAATCGCATCATGAATGTTAAAAATATGATCACTGCTGCTGAAAACCATTCAGATTCAACATGTTTAATCTCATGCGTTCTACGGCACTCGCGATCAAATTTTCAATATTCACCATGTGCAATTGATTATCCTGTAAGTAATATATATTCTCTATATAACAGCAACAAAGTCTAGCAATATCTTGTACATACTTGTCAGTTATAGAAGACGGAATGTTCTCTTCTACCCATTTTAAATCGTCGTCCTACAAAATAATGATAACTGTATGGTTTTATGTTAACTTGAAGGAACTGCTCAACTTTTCAATAATTCAATGAAGTTATTATAAATTTGTGTCACGTCAAGATATTTAAATTCCACAAAAGACTTTCTGGTTAAAAGGACAAAAAGCAGGTATGAGAAGAATGTGTGTCCATAGAAATAAAACAGTAGGATTCATAACAATAGAAAAGTTCTTTTAAATAACCCCACTGTTTAGAACTATTAGGTTGTTCCCATGGCTAGATAATACTAAACACTTACAGCGTTACTCCTCTGTTTAAGAGAACCATTAGGTTGTCCCTATGACCAGATAATACTTACAGCATTACTCCTCTGTTTAGGAGAACCATTAGGTTGTCCCTTCACACTTCTCATCTTCATACCATCTATAATCAATTGAAAATTTATTTTAAAAAATAATATCCATTTCCATATAAAACAATTTTAATTTAAAACTGACATTTGTAGCTCATTGCTATTATTAATTATAGGATAATTAATTGGGCGGAGTGAATATCAAAAATATGATCACGAGTGCGCATAACGCATTTGATTAAACGAGTGCGCGGAACTTGTTCTGCGCACGAGTTTAATCTGATGCTTTATGCGGCACGAGTGATCATATTTTGGATATTCACGATGCCCAATTGATTATCCTATTTATTATATAGATCAAAATTGTTTTCGTAAAATTTTAATGCTTTAATCCTAAATTTTATGATCGGCGGATGAATATCTGTATCGTACAAAATTTTGGCGAGAAAAAACCCGAGAGTGAAAATAAACGACAATTTTCACATGTGATTTACCGTGATTTCTGTCACTCGGAAAATTCGATATTTCATCTCTATTTATATAATAAGTATGGTATAATTCATAGGTGTAGCACCCACAAAAACTGTGGTATGGTCGGAGATATGACCAGTACGGACAGGCAGGGGGTTTGGGGCTGCTGAAGGCCAGGGGTATGTTAAATGGTGCGAAATCGCAGTCAAGACAAAAACCAAAAACTTAGTAAAAGACCATACCATTAACATTGTGACCAAATGGTTTCAGAGATGTAATGTAAAAGTTGTCAGTGATGCAAACAACTTTATGCAAACCTTCAGGTAACAAAAAAAGTACTGGTGAATAATACAGTAGAAGGTGAATCAAATGATGCAAGTTCTTAATATCAATCTGGTCTTACCAAAGGCATCATTAATTGAAGTTTCATCTTCCTCTTCATCAGCATCCAGCAAAGGTGAAAATGCATATCTACAAAACAATACCAGTTATTTATTATTTAAACCATAAGGCCAACATTTTTATATTTTATGTTTTACGTGAGCGCCGACCCTAATTTCTGGCGAAATGAAATAAAAATAAAAGAAGCAAAATTTTCTTTTATTTTTCTTCTCTCCGACTTGATGAATTCCCTCCCTTGCAAAATAAAATTACCCACGATCTGTCAGAGAACTATAATTCAGGGCTCACCACACTGGGTGAAGTGGGCGACAAAGTCGCCATACGGCGCCTCAAAAGCAAAGTCGAAGTCGCCCTGTTATTTCCCTAAAGTTGCCCGATGGTTCACAGTAGATACTTGCATATGATCTGGTCCAAATAATTCACCCAGACTACCAATTTATCAGTAAATGTGTAATTCCAATAAAAACAGCAAACAATATGCGTATTTAACAATTTTTCAAAGGATTTACGTCTTTCAACTGGATTACGCGCCATTTGTTTATTTACCGGATGTGACTAATTACCGGAAGTCAACAACGAAGAAAAGTAAAGTACAACTGCCCATAATGAAAAATCGTAATTTGTTTGATAAAAAAACACTTTTAATTGGTTTCAAATGTCAGTTCTTTCAAAGTGTATTGTATTTTACCAATTTTCTTCGATAAACATATGAGCTGCACTTGAAAGAATACAGATGTATAGTAATTATTGACATCATGAAAAGTTCTGTAGATGGGTGTCCCATGAAGCAATTTTGATCAGCACAACTTTGTCCAAGTGGAAGTGTGCTGAACAGAAGAATTATTTCTGGGTTTAATGTAATGTTAGTTTATCTACTAGTATTCTCTTTGAAAATTTTGCTCAGATAAACATGACATGTTCATAACAAATTGTTAGAAATATTATGATGTATACAAGAACTTTATAATTAAAAAAAATCATTTAGATTTATTCTTTGATATATGATATAAAATGGATGTTTAACAATGGATGTTTATACTAACTGAATATGTCAATATTTGTGATCATAGCAATAAATTTTCTCAAAAATAAGTTTTCCGAAAAATAAAAATATGCTGAACGATTTTCAATTTTATTTTTTATTTTTTTTGTCGACTCTACCAAAAAGTGGATTTTATTTTTATTTTTATTTTGACCCCCCGACTCAATTTGTTTGAAAAAATTCCCGTAAAACAAACCATAAAAAAATGTTGGCCTAATGTCTGAAGTTCAATCCAATAAAAAGACACAAATCCAGAGAAATATGTGGTATCCATTAAGAATGGCAAGTGATATTTTCCAACATGAATTTTCAGTGCAAAGTAGCTACTACCATGTTATATGCTGATGCGTTCTTTGTGCCCAATCCAACTGTAAACTTTAATTTTAGTGTGATGATTCCATAGAATTTTAGTGTGTCCATGACATCCATGAGAACTGGTATCCAACCAATAAAATTAAACCAGTGTCAGTACAATCTATATTGCACTTTATTGGGTCAAAAGAAATTTCCATATTGTGACAAATATTTTACAAATACAATTTAATGGAAGAATTCAAGGCACTCAATGTAATGATTGAAATACTAGCAGATTCTACCTTTGACTGTTAGCTGATGGTCTCCACAGAAACATCATCACCAATAGAATAACAGAAAACAACAGATGCCAAAATGCATCATCAATCCATATTTCTTGCCAATCCTAAAACAGAAAATGTAAGTGTTGAAAATGTTAAAAAATTTAAGAACATTTGATTAGAACAGCTTTAACTGTTACTTTAAACTACTGAAAAGTATACTGATTAAAAGCTTAAATGTCAGTGTAAAGTACTTACAACAGATTCAGGACCATGTCCAGTGTTCAGTATGTCATATTAATTTAGGACGAGAAGCGACAGATTGCAGTATTTTATATAGATTTGGGACAAGAACTGACAGATTGCAGTATTTTATATAGATTTCGGACAAGAACTGATGGATTGCAGTATTTTATATAGATTTGGGACAAGAACTGACAGATTGTAGTATTTTATATAGATTTGGGACAAGAATTGACAGATTGCAGTATTTTATATAGATTTGGGACAAGAACTGACAGATTGCAGTATTTTATATAGATTTGGGACAAGAACTGACAGATTGCAGTATTTTATATAGATTTGGGACAAGAACTGACAGATTGCAGTATTTTATATAGATTCAGGACAAGAATTTACAGATTGCAGTATTTTATATAGATCTGGGACAAGAACTGACAGATTGCAGTATTTTATATAGATTTGGGACAAGAACTGACAGATTGCAGTATTTTATATAGATTTGGGACAAGAACTGACAGATTGCAGTATTTTATATAGATTTGGGACAAGAACTGACAGATTGTAGTATTTTATATAGATTTGGGACAAGAACTGACAGATTGCAGTATTTTATATAGATTTGGGACAAGAACTGACAGATTGCAGTATTTTATATAGATTTGGGACAAGAACTGACAGATTGTAGTATTTTATATAGATTTGGGACAAGAACTGACAGATTGCAGTATTTTATATAGATTCAGGACAAGAACTGACAGATTGCAGTATTTTATATAGATTTGGGACAAGAACTGACAGATTGCAGTATTTTATATAGATTTGGGACAAGAACTGACAGATTGCAGTATTTTATATAGATTTGGGACAAGAACTGACAGATTGCAGTATTTTATATAGATTTGGTACAAGAACTGACAGATTGCAGTATTTTATATAGATTTGGGACAAGAACTGACAGATTGCAGTATTTTATATAGATTTGGGACAAGAACTGACAGATTGCAGTATTTTATATAGATTTGGGACAAGAATTGACAGATTGCAGTATTTTATATAGATTCAGGACAAGAACTGACAGATTGCAGTATTTTATATAGATTTGGGACAAGAACTGACAGATTGCAGTATTTTATATAGATTTGGGACAAGAACTGACAGATTGCAGTATTTTATATAGATTCAGGACAAGAACTGATGGATTGCAGTATTTTATATAGATTTGGGACAAGAACTGACAGATTGCAGTATTTTATATAGATTTGGGACAAGAACTGACAGATTGCAGTATTTTATATAGATTTGGGACAAGAACTGATGGATTGCAGTATTTTATATAGATTTGGGACAAGAACTGATGGATTGCAGTATTTTATATAGATTTGGGACAAGAACTGACAGATTGCAGTATTTTGTATAGATTTGGGACAAGAACTGACAGATTGCAGTATTTTATATAGATTTGGGACAAGAACTGACAGATTGCAGTATTTTATATAGATTTGGGACAAGAACTGACAGATTGCAGTATTTTATATAGATTTGGGACAAGAACTGACAGATTGCAGTATTTTATATAGATTCAGGACAAGAACTGACAGATTGCAGTATTTTATATAGATTCAGGACAAGAACTGACAGATTGCAGTATTTTATATAGATTTGGGACAAGAACTGACAGATTGCAGTATTTTATATAGATATGGGACAAGAACTGACAGATTGCAGTATTTTATATAGATTCAGGACAAGAACTGACAGATTGCAGTATTTTATATAGATTTGGGACAAGAACTGACAGATTGCAGTATTTTATATAGATTTGGGACAAGAACTGACAGATTGCAGTATTTTATATAGATTCAGGACAAGAACTGACAGATTGCAGTATTTTATATAGATTCAGGACAAGAACTGACAGATTGCAGTATTTTATATAGATTTGGGACAAGAACTGACAGATTGCAGTATTTTATATAGATTCAGGACAAGAACTGACAGATTGCAGTATTTTGTATAGATTTGGGACAAGAACTGACAGATTGCAGTATGTTATATAGATTTGGGACAAGAACTGACAGATTGCAGTATGTTATATAGATTTGGGACAAGAACTGACAGATTGCAGTATTTTATATAGATTTGGGACAAGAACTGACAGATTGCAGTATTTTATATAGATTTGGGACAAGAACTGACAGATTGCAGTATTTTATATAGATTTGGGACAAGAACTGACAGATTGCAGTATTTTATATAGATTCAGGACAAGAACTGACAGATTGCAGTATTTTATATAGATTCAGGACGAGAACTGACAGATTGCAGTATTTTATATAGATTTGGGACAAGAACTGACAGATTGTAGTATTTTATATAGATTTGGGACAAGAACTGACAGATTGCAGTATTTTATATAGATTCAGGACAAGAACTGACAGATTGCAGTATTTTATATAGATTTGGGACAAGAACTGACAGATTGCAGTATTTTATATAGATTCAGGACAAGAACTGACAGATTGCAGTATTTTATATAGATTTGGGACAAGAACTGACAGATTGCAGTATTTTGTATAGATTTGGGACAAGAACTGACAGATTGCAGTATTTTATATAGATTTGGGACAAGAACTGACAGATTGCAGTATTTTATATAGATTCAGGACAAGAATTTACAGATTGCAGTATTTTATATAGATTTGGGACAAGAACTGACAGATTGCAGTATTTTGTATAGATTTGGGACAAGAACTGACAGATTGCAGTATTTAGTATAGATTCGGGACAAGAACTGACAGATTGTAGTATTTTATATAGATTTGGGACAAGAACTGACAGATTGCAGTATTTTATATAGATATGGGACAAGAACTGACAGATTGCAGTATTTAATATAGATTCGGGACAAGAACTGACAGATTGTAGTATTTTATATAGATATGGGACAAGAACTGACAGATTGCAGTATTTTATATAGATTCAGGACAAGAACTGACAGATTGCAGTATTTTATATAGATTTGGGACAAGAACTGACAGATTGCAGTATTTTATATAGATTCAGGACAAGAATTTACAGATTGCAGTATTTTATATAGATTCAGGACAAGAATTTACAGATTGCAGTATTTTATATAGATTTAGGACAAGAACTGACAGATTGCAGTATTTTATATAGATTTGGGACAAGAACTGACAGATTGCAGTATTTTATATAGATATGGGACAAGAACTGACAGATTGCAGTATTTTATATAGATTTGGGACAAGAACTGACAGATTGCAATATTTTATATAGATTTGGGACAAGAACTGACAGATTGCAGTATTTTATATAGATTCAGGACAAGAACTGACAGATTGCAGTATTTTATATAGATTCAGGACGAGAACTGACAGATTGCAGTATTTTATATAGATTTGGGACAAGAACTGACAGATTGTAGTATTTTATATAGATTTGGGACAAGAACTGACAGATTGCAGTATTTTATATAGATTCAGGACAAGAACTGACAGATTGCAGTATTTTATATAGATTTGGGACAAGAACTGACAGATTGCAGTATTTTATATAGATTCAGGACAAGAACTGACAGATTGCAGTATTTTATATAGATTTGGGACAAGAACTGACAGATTGCAGTATTTTGTATAGATTTGGGACAAGAACTGACAGATTGCAGTATTTTATATAGATTTGGGACAAGAACTGACAGATTGCAGTATTTTATATAGATTCAGGACAAGAATTTACAGATTGCAGTATTTTATATAGATTTGGGACAAGAACTGACAGATTGCAGTATTTTGTATAGATTTGGGACAAGAACTGACAGATTGCAGTATTTAGTATAGATTCGGGACAAGAACTGACAGATTGTAGTATTTTATATAGATTTGGGACAAGAACTGACAGATTGCAGTATTTTATATAGATATGGGACAAGAACTGACAGATTGCAGTATTTAATATAGATTCAGGACAAGAACTGACAGATTGTAGTATTTTATATAGATATGGGACAAGAACTGACAGATTGCAGTATTTTATATAGATTCAGGACAAGAACTGACAGATTGCAGTATTTTATATAGATTTGGGACAAGAACTGACAGATTGCAGTATTTTATATAGATTCAGGACAAGAATTTACAGATTGCAGTATTTTATATAGATTCAGGACAAGAACTGACAGATTGCAGTATTTTATATAGATTCAGGACAAGAACTGACAGATTGCAGTATTTTATATAGATTTGGGACAAGAACTGACAGATTGCAGTATTTTATATAGATTCAGGACAAGAATTTACAGATTGCAGTATTTTATATAGATTCAGGACAAGAATTTACAGATTGCAGTATTTTATATAGATTTAGGACAAGAACTGACAGATTGCAGTATTTTATATAGATTTGGGACAAGAACTGACAGATTGCAGTATTTTATATAGATATGGGACAAGAACTGACAGATTGCAGTATTTTATATAGATTTGGGACAAGAACTGACAGATTGCAGTATTTTATATAGATTTGGGACAAGAACTGACAGATTGCAGTATTTTATATAGATTCAGGACAAGAACTGACAGATTGCAGTATTTTATATAGATTCAGGACGAGAACTGACAGATTGCAGTATTTTATATAGATTTGGGACAAGAACTGACAGATTGTAGTATTTTATATAGATTTGGGACAAGAACTGACAGATTGCAGTATTTTATATAGATTCAGGACAAGAACTGACAGATTGCAGTATTTTATATAGATTTGGGACAAGAACTGACAGATTGCAGTATTTTATATAGATTCAGGACAAGAACTGACAGATTGCAGTATTTTATATAGATTTGGGACAAGAACTGACAGATTGCAGTATTTTGTATAGATTTGGGACAAGAACTGACAGATTGCAGTATTTTATATAGATTTGGGACAAGAACTGACAGATTGCAGTATTTTATATAGATTCAGGACAAGAATTTACAGATTGCAGTATTTTATATAGATTTGGGACAAGAACTGACAGATTGCAGTATTTTGTATAGATTTGGGACAAGAACTGACAGATTGCAGTATTTAGTATAGATTCGGGACAAGAACTGACAGATTGTAGTATTTTATATAGATTTGGGACAAGAACTGACAGATTGCAGTATTTTATATAGATATGGGACAAGAACTGACAGATTGCAGTATTTAATATAGATTCGGGACAAGAACTGACAGATTGTAGTATTTTATATAGATATGGGACAAGAACTGACAGATTGCAGTATTTTATATAGATTCAGGACAAGAACTGACAGATTGCAGTATTTTATATAGATTTGGGACAAGAACTGACAGATTGCAGTATTTTATATAGATTCAGGACAAGAATTTACAGATTGCAGTATTTTATATAGATTCAGGACAAGAATTTATAGATTGCAGTATTTTATATAGATTCAGGACAAGAATTTACAGATTGCAGTATTTTATATAGATTTGGGACAAGAACTGACAGATTGCAGTATTTTATATAGATTTGGGACAAGAACTGACAGATTGCAGTATTTTATATAGATTTGGGACAAGAACTGACAGATTGCAGTATTTTATATAGATTTGGGACAAGAACTGACAGATTGCAGTATTTTATATAGATTTGGGACAAGAACTGACAGATTGCAGTATTTTATATAGATTTGGGACAAGAACTGACAGATTGCAGTATTTTATATAGATTTGGGACAAGAACTGACAGATTGCAGTATTTTATATAGATTTGGGACAAGAACTGACAGATTGCAGTATTTTATATAGATTCAGGACAAGAACTGACAGATTGCAGTATTTTATATAGATTTGGGACAAGAACTGACAGATTGCAGTATTTTATATAGATTTGGGACAAGAACTGACAGATTGCAGTATTCTATATAGATTCAGAAGAACCAACTAATTTTTTCAATGGTTGTTTCATATTCAATGTTCAGTATTTAATACATTTTAAGTAGCAGAGCCAATCAAAATGAGAACTGACAGATTATTGGAATGGTTGATATATTCAGGATGAAAACAAGTCAAAAAATTCTTCAAAGTTTTAAAGATCTGAGTTAAAATGTTAATTACATTAACTTGGTTCCCAAACCTGCCCACACAACTGTCCAAAATTACACTGCAATCTATCCTCACGATGTGAAACTATTACCAATCAAATTACTCAAATTGTGACCACACATTACAGACTTACAGTCATACACGTCTTTAACCTGTGCTGGACCAATGACCACAACATAAATATCACAGATGCTGGAATATATAATGTATAATTAATACAAAAAAAATCCAAACTCGGTATATTTTGTTAATTTACTGTTTTATTCTGCTTCACTGCCATATTGCAAGCAGAAGTGGCTAATATAGATTTTATCCACAATGCACCATTAAACTCACTACCAATAGTCAGCATTATATAAACTATATTAAATATAAAATACATGTATGAATAAAGGAGCAGCCTTACACATTTATGATTCATGATGTTACTTCTGAGCACCCCAACTGTGCCTCTGAATTCCAGTGGCCACATGATGGTTATCTCTAATGTTGATGCCGCCTGAATATCATTCAACTGTACTTTTTTAAACACAGCTTTTCAGAGATTGCAAAAAATGTGTATGCAATTTTTGTTGTTTTTTAAACACTTATTTTTTATTGGTGTAGAATATAATGTTATGTCTATATTTAACTAATAAATTTCACTTTGTGACAGCTTTACAACAACTTTGACACACAAAAAATCAATATCAGCGTTATGCTTTGATAATGTGATTTAGAATGCTTTGGAGCTCATTGTTCTTTGCAGGCAGAAAAGATTCTTGATCTGAGTCGAGTTAGCTATTAACAACACCGATGATTTCATCTAAGCCAGTATCCTCCATATCACCAATTTCTTCATAAACATTACTTAGAATAATAAAAATCTCTTAATATTAATTGTAAAGATAAACTTACATAAAACTGCAAATATAAGGAGATTAGTGAAATGTCTGTACAGTGACATTTTGACTACGTTTCTTCTTAATCTCAATGTTCTGGTTGTCTGAACCAGACTAGAAAAAATCTGCTAAGTTGTCAAGGAAATGTTCTGATACAAACAATTGGAGACAACAAAACAAAAACATAAAAATAGTGCAATATAATTATGGTATCAATTATTTGTTACACATAAAATTGTCTTTTCATAACATAAAGCTGAACAATTATTTTATATAGAATTATTACAAATTTTAATTAATAAAACTGTTATAATGATTTACTAGTATTAGTGAAGACAATTTTCGGTGTAGAATCCTTAAATCGATACAAGATCTGGTGTAATGATTACCATTTAATTTCTTCCAAACGTTTACCCATAATTGGAAATAGAAAAAAAATAATATTGTTCTGACAAACTATGATGAAGTTTAAATACTTTTGATTAATAGCAAACACATCTTGAAATACGAACAAGATTTTGTGCCTACTCATCAATACAAAACAATGATTATTCGTTATTCCTGTCAGAAACAAGAAAAATTAATATTGTTTTACGCATTGGATCGTTGGGCAATATCATGATACGTATCAGATTGTCAGGAAATAGAATCTTTTTACACCCCATAACTATACAGATTGTCCATAATCGTACTATACATATCAGTGAACCCAATACTAGCATGATTCTATGTAATTTGATTTATGCTATATATGATAATATGTCAGGACAATGGTATGTAAGCTACATGTTGCACAGCTTACATATAGATGTATACACAATATAAACACATTTTCATTAAGATATTTATGAAGAAGACAAGTGGTGCTTAAATTCAAAGTGTATATAACGTACACCAGTTGAGTTCCCAGTGAATATTTGTACAATTTTTCTAGCCTTATTGTTATGTGTCTGCACATTATGTCAAAAGGATATCCACCAGCAGATTACAGCATCTATGACTGCTAGAGGTATATTCAGGATGAGTAATGTGGAATTATTCACCTGTGTTACCTAGAATAGAACAGAGTGGTAACTGAATAATTTATACACTTATAAAATTCTATTAATAAGTATTAATTTGAGTGCTAAAAAAGGGTCCAATCATTAAAAATATGACATGATATTCAATTATAAAGCAAGACAGTTAGTGCAATCTGACTTACATTAATTGCTCTGTAGCAACCTTCCACTGAACTGCTGATGAAATACACTCCACCAACAAATAACACTTTATGGAATGCTGCACCTAGTCTGGGTCTACAATATTAATACAATTTGTTAGTACAGATTATGCTTCAAAAGACAAGCAAGAAATGTAAACAATTTTATAAAAACAAATTTAAACAAAGTAATAACAGACAGTTATAAATAAATGATAAACAATTACAGTAAAGTACAGTAAAGATAATTAAAAAAAAGTTTGCTTACATCTGACATAAAGAAACCAATTTGTTCATTAAACTAGAGGCTCCCAGGAGCCTGTATCGCTCACCTGAACCTGAAACCAAACAACCCTTTTTTATCCAGCTTTTCTTTGCTATAAGGAATTGCCCAACACCACTTCTGCAAAAATCATTAATTTTGACCTTTTAAGGGAAATAACTCCTATAAGGAGGATCTTTTGATGGTTAGAGGGAGAAGGGAGGTTCACTTCAAATTTGCTGTACCTGTTATACTTTTTTAACTATCAGTCGAAAACTCTCTCAACCCCCCCTCCTTTTTTCATTTTTTCTATTTTAGTCCAATGTAGCTATGTAGGTAGTCAGGTGTCATGATTTGCACAATTTTGGTAGAGGGCATCCTAAAGATGATGTGTGCAATGTTTCAAAGCAGTCCTTTCATTGGTTTAAGAGGAGAAGATTTTTTAAAATCAAGTAAAATGAGAATAATTCCTAAACGGTTCATCAGACAATCTTGACCCTAAAGTCATTTTTGTAGCCCTCATAGAGCAGAACAATTAAGCAATGCTAACTTTTTCTCTAGTTCTAATAATTTTCAAGATTTTGAGGCAAAAATGTCAGAAATAATCAATTTCGACAATTAAAGGGCAATAACTCCTATAAGGAGTCATCATACAACTTCAACCCAATGGAGTGTTTCGTAGAGCTTTTGATGCAGATGAAGGCATGTCTCTTCGGTTTTCCTGTATCTGTTACACTTTTTTAAATATAAGCCAAAAACTGTATTTTACCGCCCCCCCCCAATCCTATTTTTAGCCATGGTGGCCATGTTGGTTAATCTGCAGCCATGGTAGGTGCAAACTTGGTTGAGGACATTTGACAGATGATGTGTACAAAGTTTCAAAGCAGTACTTTCAGTTGTTTCAGAGGAGAAGATTTTAAAAAATCAATTAAAACCTATTAAAAAAAACAGTTCAAGGGGAATAACTCTTAAACGGTTAATCAGACAATCTTGACCCTTAAGTCATTTTTGTAGCCCTCATAGAGCAGAACAATTAAGCAATGCTAACTTTTTCTCTAGTTCTAATAATTTTCAAGATTTTGAGGCAAAAATGGCAAAAATCATCAATTTTGACAATTAAAGGGCAATAACTCCTACAAGGAGTCATCATACAACTTTGACCCAATGGAGTGTTTTGTAGAGCTTTAGATGCTGAAGAAGGAAGGTCTCTTCGGTTTTCCTGTATCTGTTATACTTTTTGAACTATAAGCAAAAAACTGTATTTTGACCCCTCTGTTCTATTTTTAGCCATGGCGGCCATGTTGGTTGGTCTGAGGCCATGATTTGGGCAAACTTGGTAGAGGGCATTTTACTGATGATGTATGCAAAGTTTCAAAGCAATCCCTTCAGTGGTTTTGGAGGAGAAGATTTGTGAAGAAAAGTTAACGACGACGACGACGACGGACGCCAAGTAATGGAAATAGCTCACATGACCCTTCGGGTCAGGTGAGCTAAAAAAAAGTTGTGTCAGAAAAAAACTTTCAAGACTAATTAATTTGCAAAACATTAAAAAAAACCAACTAAATGTTGAAGTAACTTACTTGACAATACCAAAACCCAAACTAACTATAATGACAAGCATTCTAGCAAGCGCTCTCTTGACACATGAAACTAGCTCAGCAAAGACAATAGCACCACGGACTGAAACACAAAGCAACTAGTCATCATTATAGTTGCAAAATATGTTCAATTACATTGGAAAATTGAAATTAAAAGAATGTTAAAAAATCGTCTCAAAGTCACTGATGTCTTGCTTGGAACATATTGGTGAATGCTACAATTAGATCTTTGATTCTGAAGAATCCTGAAAATTAGGTTAATCATCTACTTCAGGGAAACATGAGCAAATAATAAATTTTATCTTATACATGTGTAACAAAGCCTGCTATCTATATTTAAAAATGTTTTGTGTTTGGTCAATATGTACATTTAACATACATAGTATGATTGATGCGTGTGACAGTTTTGTAGAGTAGCTGCCAATTTTCTGACTAAATTTTTGAATTTAGCTGTATTACATTAATCTTTGATGATACCAGTATGATTTTGCTGTACTTTTCTCACTGAGTTTAGAAAATATTTTTTTTTTTGTGTTGCATACCAGGATAAAAAAGGCATAACAGTCAGAAAAGCCAATTATCACTTATTTATTACATTTTCCTTTTATCTTACCAAGACGATAATTATTGATATTATCACCTCACCGCACAATATGATACACATTATTAACAGGATGCTTAGCAACAGCTAAATAATCAAAATTAAAAGGCAGGACTAACATACCATTTCTAGTATAAATAAACAAATACATCGTCAGCATCCCCCCTAGAAAATGATCCAGAATTAAATGTTATAAGTAGAAACAGATGAATATGAGAGACAAATGATAAATTTGAGCTCAGAATCCTTACTAAGCATACAATTAATGCTTTGATGGACTAACCCTTCCTACCCCCAATGTTGGAATGAACTGACACGTTAAGTCTGATCATGCATTTTTGCACAGTTCCTATGTGTAATATTATCAATACCAAAACTGCGTTGTTATGATCCAATTTAATAGTTTATAATAATTTTAGTTACAAAATCTTATTTTTGTTCAGCAATCAGCTATAAACTGATATTAATAATTTGTTTTGCTTGAATGGTTTTCTCAGCATTGGTACTGCACCTCATGCAGAGCCCTCAAAGCAATACTAATGCTAAGAAAACAAACCATTCTTAGTATGATATATTGACTCAAGAGTGTATACATACCAGATGTCCCTTCACTGGCGACATGTTGATATTCTCCATAAAATACAGCTTTTTCTAACATTCCTACAAGATAAAGATCATAGGTACAAAAGTTGTCTCTATAAACATAATAATGGTTTTACAATCACCAAAGTTTCTTGTATAACACATTTAATAAATAGGTTGTGTAATAAGATGTTCTCTCTTGGTGAGTCCAACTCTGCAAGACCAATAGATGTCCTGAAATTCTGTAGGACTTTATCACTCTGTTAGACATCACTATAGATCTAGACACATAAGACTTAACTTGAAAATTGTATCATTCTACATAATGCAGAAAGTCTGTAAGAGAACTAAGTGACTGAAACTGTTTGAAAAGAGGTATTTACCTAATAATATAACACCTCCAATCCAGAACTGTACCCTCAACAGGTCTCTCCAACTACAGGCCATCAACACTAACCATACCATTCCATACACAATATAAACCACACCCATCACACCGTAGAACTTTAAAAAAACATTAAGAATTAATACCATGTGATAAAACACAATTGTATAAACATGCCCATCACACAGTAGAACTGTTAAAGCAGAAAGAATTAATACCATGTAAACTTCTATATAAACATATTACTGTACTAAAAATCACACCCTTGTGGAGTGCAGTTTTTTTTGTTTCAATTTTTTATTTGTCCTTATTGTATTTTTTTATTACACAAATCAAGTAGAAAAAATTTATCCATGATGATCTGTCCATAGTTAATACACTATTCCTTTGTTGTTTAGAAGTCACAATCATCCTTGACTTTTGCTAGAGTAACAAATTCCCCGAAAACTATTTTTGGCCTGTCAGTCATGGGACTGTTACTTTTCTGCCAGTCCCACACAATTTTTGCCGGACCTACACCTAAAATTTAATCTTAAATCATGATAATAAAATTAAGTATATTTAAAAGATAAAACATTTTTATTTTTAAATCATTCACAAGCAAACATAAATGATGATAGACCAATTTGCTTCCTTTCTTTATAATGAAAATTATCGTCAGTGACACTATTCATTTCATCAACAGAGCAAATGAGATCCTTCTTAGTAAAGATGGGCTGAAGTAGTGACAATCTGTCAATACTTGCATATGAACTGGTTTTGTTTTTTATAAATTAAAACTGGATACCAGTACCAGAACTGTTCTAAGATACATCTGTAGACCAACGACACTTGTTTTTTGCTGGTCATCAGGACCCATGATTTTTGTGGATGCTTTTGGTAGTCAGCCAATTTGTTTCGTAAGGGATCTAATATTATTTACAAATGTTAGTCTGTTTTCTGATGTACAATGGTATTGGGAAAATGATTAGACTCTTCCACATCAATCGCTAACGACAAAGCCCAAGAGGTTTTGAACAGTCAAAATGGCCTGCACCTAGGTTACACATATGATCAAAATAATGTCAAAATTTACTGTGGAAAATTGCCCTTTCAAAATGAGAAAAAGCTGAATATCTCGATAAATTAATTGATATCAAGATATAATTTTTTGGATCTAAAAAGGTAGCATAAGCTAAACCATATGTGATAATCAGTTTTATTTGTCATTCAAGAAACTTCCACCGAAACACTGTGACTTTTACTATAGCATTATATTACAATACCCTGAAACATAGTACAATTCTCAACAGACATAATAATATGTGGCTGTATAGAAATATTTGCAAGTCAATTGATGTACATGTTTTGTTAAAGATGGAAAAGTTCAGAGCAACATAAACAAAATGTGTTTACCAACAAAGGGTACTACAACAAGCAGAGTTAACCAACAAGGGGGTCAATTCCCTCCTCAAACAAAGTACTTACTACAAGCAGTGGCCAGTCTACAGCTGATATTAATCCATGGTCTCCTTCCATCTCAATTGTCACTACAATATCAATATTTGTAAAATAATATGGCATTTTTCCTTTGATATTTTTATGGATGAATCACAACTTGTATGTTGTGAATAATCATTCTTTAACATGGGACATTTCTGGTTAAACCATGGTTTCAAGTCACCAGGTATAAATCTCCTATCAAATACATTGAAGTAGGCAGGGCTTAGTTATGGTATAATCAATCAACTTTTAAGTTATTCCATTGTGTAAGCTCAGCCTCTTGACGTCATTCAAAATACTAAATGAACTGCATAGATCGCTAGACTGACCATCTAGCACATGATCATATATCTACAATAAATTTCATGTTCATGTCTAATTATGTTCATTGAATTATGTTACAAAACATATATTTATTATGCCTTACTTATTAATATATTTTAACAACTTGGGAGGACACACTCGTTTTAATTATGTTAGCTAGTAAAAGGCGTGGTATATATATAATACATAAAACAAATATCTATTCATAAAACAAATTTATCTTTAGCATTTATACAAATACATATAATTGTAATTGATCACAAAACTTGAAATTATTAATGTATGGCACCAAAGAAGCAGTTAATTAGGCTATTTCTCTTTACAAACTGTAGTCATGATCATGGGAGATATCCCTGTTCAGACTGAAACTTACCATGGACTTCAAATTTCTCATCTGGTTTTTCACTTTGAACACTTAAAACCAATATATATGGTCCATCTCTCCAGGTTGTTAGAAGTGCATGCTTTGAAAAAACAGATACATCTAATACACATTGAAAATATTTAATTCAACTTAAATTTTAAGGTTTCAAAAATTCATTCAGACATTTTCCAGACAACTTTCCAAAATTAAGTCCTGGCATGGAATTCTCAAAACAAACCCAAGTCAAATCTCAGACCAAAATAAGTTTGATTCCTTGCTTAACTATGCTAAAAATCAACAAATTTTAAGTTATTACATATTCTAATGCAATTCTTGATGCAATGTCAATTCTGATTGGACAACATGAATAATTTAATGTCATCAATTCCACGATTTATGCAGGCAGAAGTTAAAACGAAAACAGAAGTAATTTCTAATAAATAAAAAATTCTCATGTTAGTCAGTTGATTTAGTTTTTTTACTGCCAGAACATTAAAATGGAGATTACTTTAAGGTACTGGTAGTTGAAGATTTGACTGCATCAGTTGGTGATTTGATGTTAAGAAATATGTTTACTGGCTCTGCTTACATGTCACCACTAAACTCAAAATTTCTGACCATCAAATCACCAACTGACGTCTGCAAATGTTTAAATACAATACAGTTATCTCCTAACTGTAAACCAGAGACTCTTGCTGTAAACCAGAGACTCTTGCTGTAAACCAGAGACTCTTGCTGTAAACCAGAGACTCTTGCTGTAAACCAGAGACTCTTGCTGTAAACCAGAGACTCTTGCTGTAAACCAGAGACTCTTGCTGTAAACCAGAGACTCTTGCTGTAAACCAGAGACTCTTGCTGTTAAAATACTAAATGAACAGGAAATTGCCACTTGACATCGTCTAGACCTACTATCCAGTACAAAAATAATGTCTTTATGCATATCCAAACTGACTGTCAAAATGCTGGAACAATGTCAACAATTTCTAAGTAAGACATACATTTGGCTGTAAAACAAGAAACACTGTAAACACCAATGTTAAAGTTCCCTGTTAACACCTTCCCAACTACAGAATATAATTACTAATATTTACCTTCTGTTGGACCTAGAAAATAAAACAAAGAAAACCTCTGATATATTTATATTTAAGCTTGTCAACCACTTCACAATTGTTCAGCTACAGTCAAACCGGTCTTAGTGACTCCCTCCATATAACGACTTCCTGTGTTATGCGACCGTTTTTTATTCCTCCCCAGCATTTTCCCATTCATTTTACCTCTATATAACAACTCCCTGTCTTATGTGACTAACGACAGTGTTTTCCGTTCCTTTTTGACAGAGAAAACCTGTCTAAAATGACTATCGAAAATGTTAAAGACCTTAAACAATAAACCAGAGGCTCTTAAGAGCCTGTATCTCTCACCTGATTTTATAGGCAATGAAGATGGCATTTCCCTGATGTTAAAGTAAGTCCTGTAATATTCAATAAACTTTAAATAGGACCATCCAAACAATATTACTGTATAGAGAAGATCTTGAAGATCTTTTTTATTTGCCCATAGGGTCCTATGTTAAACTAAGTCCTGTGGCGGTGGCCATTTTGAATTTCTAGTTGGGATAAAAAACATGAACTTTATAGAGGACCATCCAAACAATATTGCTAGTAAGTTTTGTTTCGATTGGTTAACCCGTTTCAGAGAAGAAGCCTTTTAAAAATTTTTCCCATAGGGTCCTATGTTAAAATACATCCTGTGTTGGTGGCCATTTTGAATTTCCAATTGTCATAAAAAACATAAACTTTATAGAGGACCATCCAAACAATATTGCTAGTAAGTTTTGTTTACATTGGTTAACCGGTTTCAGAGAAGACGCCTTTTTTAACTTTTCCCCGTAGGGTCCTATGTTTAACTAAGTCCTGCGGTGGCGTCCATTTTGATTTTCCAATCGGCAGAAAAAACGAAAACTTTATAAAGGACCATCCAGACAATATTGGTAGTAAGTTTTGATTCGATTGGTTAACTGGTTTCAGAGAAGAAGCCATTTAAAACTTTTTTCCCATAGGGTCCAATGTTAAACAAAGTCCTGCGTTGGTGCCCAGTTTGAATTTCCTATTGGGAAAAAAGAGGACTTTAAAGAGGACCATCCAAACAATATTGCTAGTAAGTTTTGTTCCATTGGTTAACCGGTTTCAGAGAAGAAGTGTTTTAAACTTTTTCCTATAGAGTCCAATGTTAAACTAAGTCCTGCGGTGGCAGCAATTTTGAATTTAGAAATTGCCATAAAAAACACAAACTTTATAAAGGACCATCCAAACAATATTGCTAGTAAGTTTTTGTTTCCATTGATTAACTGGTTTGAGAGAAGACGCCTTTTAAAACTTTTTCCCATAGGGTCCTATGTTAAACTAAGTCCTGTGGTGGCGGCAATTTTGAATTTCCAATTGCCATAAAAAACACAAACTTTATAGAGGACCATCCAAACAATATTGCTAGTAAGTTTTGTTTTGATTGGTAAAAACGGTTTCAGAGAAAAAGCCCTTTTAAACTTTTTTCCCATAGGGTCCTATGTTAAACTAAGTCTTGTGGTGGCGGCCATATTGGTTTACCAATCCAAATAAAAAACACAAACTTTGTAAAGGTCCATCCAATGAACATTATGGCCAAGTTTGGTTTCAATTGACCAAGTGGTTTCAGAGAAGAAGATTAAAATGTAAAAAGTTTACAGACACCGACGACGACGACAACGACGATGCCAACGGACGCAAAATGATAACAATAGCTCACATGACCCTTTGGGTCAGGTGAGCTAATAAAACCAGTATGACGAAAAAGAAGATTCGTAGACCAGCGTCAAATGATCAAGCTGCTTCGGAAGGGTAAACTAAAGTTTAAAGCAATCAAGATTGTCCTGTGAATTTGAATAGTTGTTAGTGTTGTAAACCCTCAGTGTCGTTATTCAATTTTTGTTGCCATTTGTGTTGGAAATGATGATGTTTCTCAAAAGGTTGTTTTGATTTTATGTTCATGCCATTTTGTTTTTACAAAGGGCAATAATAAATACAAACCGGTGTACACTGGTTATAAAACCAACTTACAATTTGTGCATAGAGCCTATTGTTAAAACACAAGGAAACAAAGTAAAACCAGTATGAAGAGAAATAAAAAAACTGAAGGGGGAATAAAGTTGACCTGTGTTAATTGAGTAGAAAATCAAAACACTTATAATTGTTGTATATTTTGTACTTTTGTTATAACATAAAATAAATGTTATATTTTACTTATATTTTAATAACAGTTCTACAAGTCACTCTTTCACAAGCTGACAACATGACTGTCTTGACTGGTATGCAAACATTATGACCTCTGTAAGACTTATGTGACCTTTTTTACAATTTCCCTTCAAAGGTCGCTTAAGACAGGTTTGACTGTATACAAGGTATCATGATGTCTAGTTTTTATTGCAGAGTAAGCACGAGTACCTGCTATAAACAACCAGACCATCAGCATAAACAATGACAATCCTCGTCACTAATGGCTGCAGTCAAGCAGACTAAGTCAGGGTCACTATGGTAGTATTGACAAAAAAGATGCTCCTTGACAAACACAATTTATAACAAAAATACAGATCAACTATTCACTAGGAGTAGGCGATACATCAGAGGTCTGTCTATCTGTCCATGTTAGTGAGAGGTTGTAATACAGAGGTCTGTCTATCTGTCCATGTTAGAAAGTGGATGCAATACAGAGGTCTGGCTATCTGTCCATGTTAGAGAGTGGTTGCAATACAGAGGTCTGTCTATCTGTCC
Source organism: Limnoperna fortunei (assembly GCA_944474755.1). NCBI lineage: Eukaryota > Metazoa > Mollusca > Bivalvia > Mytilida > Modiolidae > Limnoperna > Limnoperna fortunei. The sequence continues at coordinate 8,973,965 of OX104113.1, forward strand.
ATGTTAGAGAGTGCTTGTAATACACAGGTCTGTCTATCTGTCCATGTTAGAGAGTGCTTGTAATACACAGGTCTGTCTATCTGTCCATGTTAGAGAGTGCTTGTAATACAGAGGTCTGTCTATCTGTCCATGTTAGTGAGTGGTTGTAATACAGAGGTCTGTCTATCTGTCCATGTTAGAGAGTGGTTGTAATACAGAGATCTGTCTATCTGTCCATGTTAGAGAGTGCTTGTAATACAGAGGTCTGTCTATCTGTCCATGTTAGAGAGTGGTTGTAATACAGAAGTCTGTCTACCTGTCCATGTTAGTGGTTGTAATACAGAGGTCTGTCTATCTGTCCATGTTAGAGAGTGGGTGTAATACAGAGGTCTGTCTACCTGTCCATGTTAGAGAGTGGTTGTAATACAGAGGTCTGTCTACCTGTCCATGTTAGAGAGTGGGTGTAATACAGAGGTCTGTCTATCTGTCCATGTTAGAGAGTGGGTGTAATACAGAGGTCTGTCTATCTGTCCATGTTAGAGAGTGGTTGTAATACAGAGGTCTGTCTACCTGTCCATGTTAGAGAGTGCTTGTAATACAGAGGTCTGTCTATCTGTCCATGTTAGAGAGTGGTTGTAATACAGAGAGAGGTCTGTCTATCTGTCCATGTTAGAGAGTGGTTGTAATACAGAGGTCTGTCTACCTGTCCATGTTAGAGAGTGCTTGTAATACAGAGGTCTGTCTATCTGTCCATGTTAGAGAGTGCTTGTAATACAGAGGTCTGTCTATCTGTCCATGTTAGAGAGTGGTTGCAATACAGAGAGAGGTCTGTCTATCTGTCCATGTTAGAGAGTGCTTGAAATACACAGGTCTGTCTATCTGTCCATGTTAGAGAGTGGTTGTAATACAGAGTTCTGTCTATCTGTCCATGTTAGAGAGTGCTTGTAATACAGAGGTCTGTCTATCTGTCCATGTTAGAGAGTGCTTGTAATACAGAGGTCTGTCTATCTGTCCATGTTAGAGAGTGCTTGTAATACAGAAGTCTGTCTATCTGTCCATGTTAGAGAGTGGTTGCAATACAGAGAGAGGTCTGTCTATCTGTCCATGTTAGAGAGTGCTTGAAATACACAGGTCTGTCTATCTGTCCATGTTAGAGAGTGGTTGTAATACAGAGTTCTGTCTATCTGTCGATGTTAGAGAGTGCTTGTAATACAGAGGTCTGTCTACCTTTCATTGTTTGACAGTGGTTGTAAGAGGTCAAAATTTGAATGTCTTCTATTTAAAGCTGACAGACCAGGTTATCACCATACTTACAGGCTTCTGTGTTGAGCCTGCCTTTTTATTATCTGTTACGTCTGGTTTGGTAACCTCTGTTTTTGGTTTTGAATCCTGTAAAGAAATTTTGATCTGCATTCATGACTTTTTAATTTTAAAAATATTCAGACATGTCTATTTTAACTTAATAAACAATATAACAATGATTTACGGATCCTGAGAGTTTCTGCCAAGAAAATTGATGAACTGAACCAGAGGCTCTTAAGAGCCTATATATCTCACCTGTATAAGTCCTGTAATTTTCAATAAACTTTGAAGAGGACCATAAAAAAATATTGCTAGTAAGTTGTATTTTAATTGGTTAACAAGTTTTAGAGAAAAAGATTTACAAAAAAAATTGCTCATAGGGTCCTATGTTACAATAAGTCCTGAGGTGGTGGCCATTTTGAATTTCCAATTGGCATTAAAAAACATAAACTTCAAAGAGGACCATACAAACAATATTTCTAGTAAATTTTGTTTCCATTGATTCCATTTCCAGGGATTGATTGATTGATTGGATGTCTGCTTTACATCCAGAGAGCAGTATTTCAGCTATATTCAGGACGGGAACAAGTTAGCAAACAATAAACCAACGGAAAATGGGGGTGGGATGGGTCACAGGGAATACAATTTTGACTGCCACTGGAAAAGTATGGAGTTTTGGGTAGGGGGCAAATTTAGCCTATTGTAGCGGCTAAAATGAGCCTACTCTTTTTTTCGAAATCTACAAAAGGGGTCTTTATAGTGTAAGGAGTGTGGCACTCTCCAAACACGTTACCGACTACGGACACGGTCAGGCTTTCCGTATTATGACCTGACAACCCCCAACGAGAGGGTCTCCCCTATCCACCACCCGGGGAGGTGCTGGGCTGCTCTGTGGGTCGAGCACTGGGAACCCTCCCAGTATGGTCCCAGCTGGTTTCAGAGAAGAAGCCTTTTTAAACTTTTTCCTTCGGGTTCTATGTTAAACAAGTCCTGCTGTGGTGACCATTTTGTTTTTCCAATTGGCATGAAAAACATAAACTTTATAAAGGAATATCCAAACAATATTGCTAGTAAGCATTGTTTTGACTGGTTAACCAGTTTCAGAGAAGAAGCCTTTTAAAAATTGTTCCCAAAAGAGTCTTATGTTGAACTAAGTCTTGAGGTGGCAGCCATATTAGTTTTCCAATCCAAATAAAAAACACAAACTTTGTAAAGGTCCATCTTAAGAATATTATGGCTAAGTTTGGTTTCAATTGGCCAAGTAGTTTTAGAGAAGAAGATTAAAATGTAAAAAGTGTACAGACGCCGTCGCCGCCACCGACAACAATGACGCCAACGGACGCAAAATGATAACAATAGCTCATCTGACCCTTTGGGTCAGGTGAGCTAAAAAAAAATCTATACAAGTTATAAATAGCATACAAATTTTACAAATGAAATATTTGCTTAATTAGTCTAGTCTTTTTTCTGTTTGTTAAAGGGAGATAATTCATATGTTTGCCAACAACAATTGTAACTTAATCACCCACAAACTTGTGTTCTATTATACATCACTTCATTTTTCTTTAGAAGTCTCAAATCAACACATATTTTCCAGCATAAAGCTATATTGCTTGAAAGACATGTGACTCAGATCGGTTGTAATAATTTTTAATTCAGCAATTTTCCGCTATTTTGTGGCATCCATTTTTTTTTATTGGGGGAGCAAGTCAGAGTCAGAGTACCTGGAGGAAACTCCTGACTTAAGGTAGGAATAACTGAATAATTGTAATCCTTGTCAATTTATCTTGGAGTCGCATACACCATGCCAGCAGTGAGACCCGGCAACCTCAGAGTTGACAGACTACCTGATCAGACAAACTGCCGTAACCACTCAACCACCGAGGCCCCCTGTTATCTTGGTATTATCATCACTTGTGCTTTACAATTTGAAGATGACAGACACCAGAGTGAATCTACTGCAATGCTGCACTGTGACCTTGACCTTCAAGGTAGCGATAATGTTCAATGTGAGACATTATCCTGTTGTCACGATCCTGTGGGCCATATAATTAGAAGATTCATTATAAGCAATAAATACTACATGACTTGCTGTCTTCACAGTCCTACCAAGGAGAGTAATACATAAATCTATATGATCATAATACTATCCAAATGCTGATGTTATGTTAAGGCTACATGGTTATATGATAATAGATTATTACATGGTAAATTCCACATTGGCCATGGTATCAGCCAGATACTTCGATATCAGCCGCGAGTATGTAGTGTAGTAATCCATCCCATATTTAAAACAAAGAACCTATGAGCTACTGCTCACTCAGTATACCCCCGCTATTCACATCTCTTTATAATTAATGACTAAGCTGCTGTGAAAACTGGTACGCAAATTTTCATCCATTGACCACTAATGTTGAAAATTGACTTTTTCATCCATTGACCATTAATGTTGAAAATCAACTAAGTCAGTTAACAGGAAGTAGATATGAGACAGACCTAAAATCGGTACTCCCAATATAGAACCACAAGGTAAGGTAAATTTTCAAGTGGTTGTTATAAGTAATTGCTGAGAAAACTGTTATGAAATTTATGTTGCAGATGGAAGGACAGACGGACAGGAAGTAGAAATGCGACAGACCTGAAATCAGTACTCACAGTATAGGACCACATGGTAAGGTCACATATAAAATTTCAAGTGGTTGTGATAAGTAGTTGCTGAGAAAACTTTAAAAAAAGTTATGTTACAGACAGAAGGATGGTAGACCGGTCGAAAAAGCTAAACCAGTATACCCCCTCTTCTTTGAAGCGGAGGTATAAATATGTCTACAGGGTAATAATTATCACAGACTTCCAGCCTTTATTGCATTGACAAATTTCCCCTTTATAAACTAAATAGGTGATAATTATACTTACATCACGCTTCTTTCGTCTTTGTCCCTAAACAAGAATAATATTATTTAAAATCTAAAATTCTTAATCTAAAAAATATGTACCTGTATACATGAATGTGTAAATACTTTTAGAAAATACTGCTGCAATAAATGAAAATAAGAGGCTTATTGCTGAACTAGGGCTGTAATTTATATATCCAAAAAGTGTGGACTGTGGGCACACTCATAAAGCGATACCTCCCACCCCCCCCCCCCCCCCCCTATTCTTCGCTTTCCAGTCCAATTATCTCCCCTAAATGATATCCGAGGTCAATAAATACCCTTCATGCACATCTGCATATAATGAACTTCCTTTATGCTAAGTTTCATTCAATTTTAGAAGGAGTTGCGCTTACGAGGTCTCCCACCAAATACTATTAAGTCCAATTATCTCCCCTGAATAATATCCTACAGTGACGAAAATTCTTCATGCACATCTACATATGATGTACATCCTTCATGTAAAGTTTCATCAAAATCTGTGAAGCGGTTTAGGAGAAGCCCTTACAAGAGATGTAGACAGACAGGGTGATTCCTATATACCTCCCCAACAAGTTTGCGGTGGGTATAAAAAAGCTAAACAATAAAAATTACCTTCATTTAATTTTGTCAGATATAAAAAAAGATTCAAATATCAACCAGAGGCTCTTAAGAGCCTGTATCGCTCACCTGATTTTATAGGCAATGAAGATGGCATTTCCCTGATGTTAAACTAAGTCCTGTAATTTTCAATAAACTTTAAATAGGACCATCCAAACAATATTACTAGAAAGCTTTGTTTCATTGGTTAACCGGTTGTATAGAGAAGATTTTTTTATTTGCCCATAGGGTCCTATGTTAAACTAAGTCCTGCGCCGTGGTGGCCATTTTGAATTTCCAATTGCCATAAAAAACATAAACTTTATAAAGGACCATCCAAACAATATTGCTAGTAAGTTTTTGTTTCCATTGATTAACCTGTTTCAGAGAAGAAGCCTTTAAAAACTTTTTCCCATAGGGTCCTATGTTAAACTAAGTCCTGCGGTAGCGGCCATTTTGAATTTCCAATTGCCATAAAAAACATAAACTTTATAGAGGACCATCCAAACAATATTGCTAGTAAGTTTTTGTTTCCATTGATTAACCGGTTTCAGAGAAGCAGCCTTTAAAAACTTTTTCCCATAGGGTCCTATGTTAAACTAAGTCCTGCGGTAGCGGCCATTTTGAATTTCCAATTGCCATAAAAAACATAAACTTTATAGAGGACCATCCAAACAATATTGCTAGTAAGTTTTTGTTTCCATTGATTAACCGGTTTCAGAGAAGCAGCCTTTAAAAACTTTTTCCCATAGGGTCCTATGTTAAACTAAGTCCTGCGGTAGCGGCCATTTTGAATTTCCAATTGCCATAAAAAACATAAACTTTATAGAGGACCATCCAAACAATATTGCTAGAAAGTTTTGTTTTGATTGGTTAAACGGTTTCAGAGAAGAAGCCCTTTTAAACTTTTTTCTCATAGGGTCGAATGTTAAACCAAGTCCTGCGGTGGCGGCCATTTTGAATTTCCGATTGGAATAAAAAACATTAACTTTATAGAGGACCATCCAAACAATATTGCTAGTAAGTTTTGTTTCCATTGGTTGACTGGTTTCAGAAAAGAAGCCTTTCAAACTTTTTCCCATAGGGTCCTATGTTAAATTAAGTCCTGCGGTGGCAGCCATTTTGAATTTCCAATTGCCATAAAAAACACAAACTTTATAGAGGACCATCCAAACAATATTGCTGGTAAGTTTTTGTTTCCATTGATTAACCGGTTTCAGAGAAGAAGCCTTTTAAAACTTTTTCCCATAGGGTTCTATGTTAAACTAAGTCCTGCGGTGGCGGCCATTTTGAATTTCCAATTCCCATCAAAAACACAAACTTTATAGAGGACCATCCAAACAATATTGCTAGTAAGTTTTGTTTTGATTGGTTAAACGGTTTCAGAGAAGAAGCCCTTTTTAACTTTTTTCCCATAGGGTCCTATGTTAAACTAAGTCTTGAGGTGGCGGCCATATTGGTTTACCAATCAAAATAAAAAACACAAACTTTGTAAAGGTCCATCCAATGAACATTATGGCCAAGTTTGGTTTCAATTGGCCAAGTGGTTTCAGAGAAGAAGATTAAAATGTAAAAAGTTTACAGACGCCGACGACGACGACGACGACGACGACGACGACGCCGACGACGACGACGACGACGACGCCGACGGACGCAAAGTGATAACAATAGCTCACATGACCCTTTGGGTCAGGTGAGCTAAAAACGACATGAAGAATTGACCCAATTCTGTATACAGACTGGTCTAAGTGTAACATCCAGACAGCACTATATCACAGCTGTCATCAGGACAAGAACTGATTCTGTGTACAGTCTGATATGGGACTTAACATCCAGACAGCAATATTACAGCTGTCTTCAGGACAAGAACTGATTCTATGTACAGACTGATATGGGGCTTAACATCCAGACAGCAATATTACAGCTGTCTTTGGGACAAGAAGTGATTCTGTGTACAGTCTGATATGGGGCTTAACATCCAGACAGCAATATTACAGCTGTCTTTGGGACAAGAACTGATTCTGTGTACAGTCTGATATGGGACTTAACATCCAGACAGCAATATTACAGCTGTCCTTGGGACAAGAGCCACTTCTATGTACAGACTGATATAAGGCTTAACATCCAGACAGCAATATTACAGCTGTCCTTGGGACAAGAGCCACTTCTATGTACAGACTGATATGGGGCTTAACATCCAGACAGCAATATTACAGCTGTTTTGGGACAAGAACTGATTCTGTGTACAGACTGATATGGGGCTTAACATCCAGACAGCAATATTACAGCTGTCCTTGGGACAAGAGCCACTTCTATGTACAGACTGATATAAGGCTTAACATCCAGACAGCAATATTACAGCTGTCCTTGGGACAAGAGCCACTTCTATGTACAGACTGATATAAGGCTTAACATCCAGACAGCAATATTACAGCTGTCCTTGGGACAAGAGCCACTTCTATGTACAGACTGATATGGGGCTTAACATCCAGACAGCAATATTACAGCTGTTTTTGGGACTAGAACTGATTCTATGTACAGACTGGTCTAAGTATAACATCCAGAGAGCAATATTACAGCTGTGCATGGGACAAGAGCCACTTCTATGTACAGACTGATATGGGGCTTAACATCCAGACAGCAATATTACAGCTGTCCTTGGGACAAGAACTGATTTTGTGACAATATCTGGGTGCTCTTGATGGTGGGAGGGGATCTGTGTTAAGACAATACCTGAATGCTCTTGATGGGGGGAAGGGGGTCTGTGTTAAGACAATACCTGGGTGCTCTTGATGGTGGGAGGGGATCTGTGTTAAGACAATACCTGAATGCTCTTGATGGGGGGAAGGGGGTCTGTGTTAAGACAATACCTGGGTGCTCTTGATGGGGGGAGGGGATCTGTGTTAAGACAATACCTGAGTGCTCTTGATGGGGGGAAGGGGGTCTGTGTTAAGACAATACCTGGGTGCTCTTGATGGGGGGAGGGGATCTGTGTTAAGACAATACCTGAATGCTCTTGATGGGGGGAAGGGGGTCTGTGTTAAGACAATACCTGGGTGCTCTTGATGGGGGGAGGGGATCTGTGTTAAGACAATACCTGAGTGCTCTTGATGGGGGGAAGGGGGTCTGTGTTAAGACAATACCTGGGTGCTCTTGATGGGGGGAGGGGATCTGTGTTAAGACAATACCTGAGTGCTCTTGATGGGGGGAAGGGGGTCTGTGTTAAGACAATACTTGGGTGCTCTTGATGGGGGGAGGGGATCTGTGTTAAGACAATACCTGAATGCTCTTGATGGGGGGAAGGGGGTCTGTGTTAAGACAATACCTGGGTGCTCTTGATGGGGGGAGGGGATCTGTGTTAAGACAATACCCGAGTGCTCTTGATGGGGGAAGGGGGTCTGTGATAAGACAATATCTGGGTGCTCTTGATAGTGAGGGGGTGTGTATTAAGACAATACCTGAGTGCTCTTGATGGGGGAAGGGTCTGTGTTAAGACAATACCTGAGTGCTCTTGATGGGGGAAGGGGGTCTGTGATAAGACAATATCTGGGTGCTCTTGATAGTGAGGGGGTGTGTATTAAGACAATACCTGAGTGCTCTTGATGGGGGAAGGGTCTGTGTTAAGACAATACCTGGGTGCTCTTGATGGGGGGAGGGGGTCTGTGTTAAGACAATACCTGAGTGCTCTTGATGGGGGAAGGGTCTGTGTTACGACAATACCTGGGTGCTCTTGATGTGGGAAGCGTGTTCTGTGTTAAGACAATACTTGGTTGCTCTTGATGGGGGAAGGGTCTGTGTTAAGACAATACCTGGGTGCTCTTGATGGGGGGAGGGGGTCTGTGTTAAGACAATACCTGAGTGCTCTTGATGAGGGAAGGGTCTGTGTTAAGACATTACTTGGTTGCTCTTGATGGGGGAAGGGTCTGTGTTAAGACAATATCTGGGTGCTCTTGATGGGGGAAGGGTCTGTGTTAAGACAATACCTGGGTGCTCTAGATGGGGGAGCGTGTTCTGTGTTAAGACAATACTTGGTTGCTCTTGATGGGGGAAGGGTCTGTGTTAAGACAATACTTGGTTGCTCTAAATGGGGGAGGGGTCTGTGTTAAGACAATACTTGGTTGCTCTAAATGGGGGAGGGGTCTGTGTGAAGACAATACCTGGGTGCTCTTGATGGGGGGAGCAGGGTCTGTGTTAAGACAATACTTGGTTGCTCTAAATGGGGGAGGGGGTCTGTGTTAAGACAATACCTGGGTGTTCTTGATGGGGGAGGGGGTCTGTGTTAAGACAATACCTGGGTGCTCTTGATGGGGGGAGCGAGATCTGTGTTAAGACAATACTTGGTTGCTCTTGATGGGGGAGAAGTCTGTGTCAGACAATACCTGGGTGCTCTTGATGGGGGGAGGGGTCTGTGTTAAGACAATACCTGGGTGCTCTAAATGGGGGAGGGGGTCTGTGTTAAGACAATATCTGGGTGCTCTTGATAGGGGGAGGGGTCTGTGTTAAGACAATACTTGATTGCTCTTGATGGGGGAGTGGGGTCTGTGTTAAGACAATATCTGATCAATAAACAAGTATGTTGACAAATTATTGTACAACAATGACAATATGATATAATTAGTACCAATATAAATATGGTTGTCAGCAACCATATAATTCTAGTCAATACAAAAATAATTACCGAATTTAATTCTACCATAGATGTTCCTGTATATTCATCATTAGTATGGTCCTACAAGTAAACCAATAAAATTTAAAATCAGTTCCATGATGAAAGTGATGTCCTTTCCGATGTGCATATTATATCTGTAGTACATATATGGCTGCCATCTATCTACCCAAAACCACTGACATCCAACAAGGGCCATCTTTAAATCATGTGAACACATTTATACCTCAAATGGTCAGGTAGTTTCAGATAAAAATAACCACAAATGTTTATTTCTGAGGTGCAAAGATCTAGGTTTAACAGATAAAGTAAAGTAAAAAATAAAAGAACAGTTTTTTTTGTGATAGCTTGTGATATTTTTGTGATTGGCACACATAATTAAAATAGAATCAACTGGATATCAGTGAGATGGTATCCATCCTTTTGGGCCCAACTGACCTTGAGGTCTAGATCAAAGGTAATCAACCATGGTATGTGACACATTGCCTTGATATTATCTAGCCACATACCAAATATCAAAAGCCTACCTCAAAAGTAAACTAGAGTAAAAACACCTGTGAGCAATGCTCACCATTGATACCCCCCGCTTCACAATTACTTTGAAAATTCAGGTGTTCTTAATTATGAAATTGAAACTTTATCTAGTTAAACGTGAAGGCGAAATTGCAGATAATACATGTAACCCTCCCCAATCCCCCAAAGAATGGCATCCCCTATGTCAATGACAAAGTCCATGTTTTTCTATGGCAAACCTCCAATAATATTCTGATAAAAATGTTTAATATCCAATGCACAATGGCAATATGTGACCAAGATTATGTATAAGTTTCAACAAATTCCATTCAGTGGTGTAGGAGGAATTGTAAATAAAAGATGGGTATCCCATTATGTCCATTACAAACTCCATGTTTTTCTATGGGAAACCCCAAATATCATTCCGATCAAAATGTTAAATATCTCCTGCACAATGGCACTATGTGACATGGATTCTGTGTAAGTTTCAACAAATTCCATTCAGTGGTGTAGGAATGAGTTGCACATAAGAGATGGGTATCCCTTATGTCCATGACAAAGTCCATGTTTTTCTATGGGAAACCCCAAATATCATTCCAATCGAAATGTTATATATCTAGTGCACAGTGGCAATATGTGACAACATTCTGTGTAAGTTTCATCAAATTCCATTTAGTGGTGTAGGAGGAGTCGCACATAAGAAATGGGTATCCCCTTTTGTCAATGACAGTCCATGTTGTTCTATGGGAAACCCCAAATATCATTCCGATCAAAATAATAAATATCTCCTGCACAATGGCACTATGTGACAAGGATTCTGTGTAAGTTTCAACAAATTCCATTCAGTGGTGTAGGAGGAGTTGCACATAAGACATGAGGACCCCCTTAGGTCAATGACAATGTCCATGTTTTTCTATGGGAAACCCCAAATATCGATCAGATCAAAATGTTTAATATCTCCTGCACAATGGCACTATGTGACAAGGATGCTGTGTAAGTTTCTTTAAATTCCATTCAGTGGTGTAGGAGGAGTTGCACATAAGAGATGAGGCCCCCCTTAGGTCAATGACAATGTCCATGTTTTTCTATGGGAAACCCCAAATATCGATCCGATCAAAATGTTTAATATCTCCTGCACAATGGCACTATGTGACAAGCATTCTGTGTAAGTTTCATCAAATTCCATTCAGTGGTGTAGGAGGAGTTGCACATAAGAGATAGGGACCCCTTAGGTCAATGACAAAGTCCATGTTTTTCTATGGGAAACCCCAAATATCATTCCGATCAAAATGTTTAATATCTCCTGCACAATGGCACTATGAGACAAAGATTCTGTGTAAGTTTCATCAAATTCCTTTCAGTGGTGTAGGAGGAGTTGCAAATAATAGAAAGTGTAACGGACGGATGGACGGACGGACGGACGGACGGACGGACACCATGAACACTATATACCCCCCGCTTTTCAAGCGGGGGGTATAATAAGTTATAGCTTGGACATGATTAGTTTTGAAAGACACAAGGACGATGGACAGACTGATTACTATAGGGTAACCGCCACAAAGGCGGGGCCCTTATAATATTGTTTTATATTTAAATGTAAAAGAATACGTACCCCAAGATCCAAATGTGACCCTGATACGAAAGATGAATTTTTTTGAAACTGGGTGTAGTTATAAGGCATTTCTTTTAAGATCTGTACGTTTGGACGGTCCAAATAAATACTGTAAGCTGTCTGAAATTGTCAGAATAGTATGATTTTTACTACTGAAGCAGAAACTACACTAAATGTAATAAACATGATCAATACATAATATCCATTGCTTGGTTCATGCTACTAAGTCAATAATAACACCTGATACGACAGCAGCAAGTCAACAAGGTAAGTGTAACATCAAATACACGGCAATATGTGTATATAAAAAAGGTGTCAATAGGCAGAAGACAGAGGAAACAGGAAAATGTGTCTCTGCCGACACTGATGTCCTTTACACGTATTGGTAAATACCCCCATGTTTAAAAGTTCACTCAGACAAAAGTCTGAAATGGCATGGTTGCAAATCAAGAGCCTTAATATATGGGGAATGGTTTACAACTTATTGGAAGATGATTTTGGGTCTGTTTTAAAAAAATTGACAGAAAGATTGCTCACATATTGAAGTTGTGTACCTGTTATTTAAAAAAAAGTTTGAGGAATTTTCTGATTACATATTACATTAAGTTGATTACATAAAAACAGAGCCATCATATATATAATGTGCTAAAAAGTTCCCAGGTCTAGAAAAATGGCACAAATGGGAAAACATTTATCAAACAATTTCATGAGATCAGGTAAACAACTTAATGGGTTTGCAATCTTAAGGATACTGGTTGAAGCTGTAGGAGTTGATTACACAAATAAGTCACCTTTCTGATGAATTTTTAAAAAATTATTAAGTTTCCAAGTCTTGAAAAATGGCAGAAAATTCCTCAAACTTTTTTTTAATAACAGGTACACAACTTCAAAATGTGTGCAATCTTTCTGTCAAGTTTCAGGGATTTGGGTTAAAAGCTGAAGAAGGGGTTGTTTAAAAAAAAATATGTACCCACTAGCAAAATTTGCTGACCAATGGCTTTGTTCAAAAGTCTGGAATACTAGGAAAATATTAGAACAATTTCAAAATTGTAGATCCACAACAATTTTCAGAGGGTTGAAAACTGTAGAAGTTGATTACACAAATAGGTAGTCTTTTGCAAAAGTTCCTGAAAAATGACTGGTCCCAAGTGTGTAAAAGTGGGAAAAATTCTGTTGAAAAGAAAACAGTAGGTGCTTATTACACATAATAGATACCCTATTTTCCCCACCCACCCAACATACACATGTACTATATCTTGGTTTGCACTTCCTGCAACCCAAACCTGCCAAAAATTAGATGAAACATTCCCCATTGTGGATGGTTAGAAAGCAAGAGCATGTGAACTCCAAGGGTGGTCACAGTAGACCAGACAAATGCTTTCACCAAGCAGGCCCCAGTCCACTCTAATGTGTGGCCAAGTTAAAAAGCTAAAAATTTTCAGCACCCAGCTGGACAGAGCAAACTCCGTCCATAATCTTTGTCAGGTTAATAATTAGCATATACATAGCAGAGTTTTCTACCCCCTAAAGGCTTTTTTTTTTACCAATCTGACAAGTATGGTTATTTCGGTGTATTCAAAATGAATTTAAATATTTCAGAATTAGTTCCATCACTGGAATCTGATATACATGTATGCTTAAACAAATACCAGACATACTAGTCTAATTCAATATAGTCATTGTTGTAGCTATGTGTTATACCCAAGGTCCTACACCTGCTAGTTTGTATAATGCACATTTCCATAAGGTCCCATGCCTTATTTAATGGATGCTAAAACAGTGCTGGTTGATAGGACATATGTACAGGACTCCTTTAGAATTACTGGGAGTCCTTCTGACAACTATATATCAAATTCTTATTTCTACCCCTGTACATGTATATGACAAAAACAATTATCTATTAATTTGTTAATATTATGTTCAGCAAATAATCAATCTAATGTATGAAATACATTGTAATAAATAAATTATTAGAAAAAAAATGTTCAGTTAAAACTCACAACCTTATAAGATGCAAGTCACTGAAACACAAGTGTGTCTACTTCCTATAAATTAAACTAGACAAAGTCGATCTAGCGATCGCTGATACCCCCGCTTTTGTGAAAATTTCTAACGTTTTTCGTGGATTGTGACCTTGAAATTGGATGGAATTCCACCAAAATCAATAGGCTTCTTACCAACAAAATATATAAGAATATTTTACAGTTTCATTAAAATCGGATGAAAACTTTTTGAGTTATTGTCCGGAAACAACTTTTTTGTAAAAATTTCTAACATTTTTCGTGGACTGTGACCTTGAAATTTGACAGATTTCCCCCAAAATCGATAGGCTTCTTACCAACCTGATATATAACAATATCCCAAAGTTTCATTCAAATCACATGCAAACTTTTTGAGTTATCATCCGGAAACAACTTTTTTGTAAAAATTTCTAACGTTTTTCGTGGACTGCGACCTTGAAATTTGATGGATTTCCCCCAAAATCAAAAGGCTTTTTACCAACCTGATATATAACAATATCCAAAAGTTTCATTCAAATCGGATGCAAACTTTTTGAGTTATTGTCCAGAAACAACTTTTTTGTTAAAATTTCTAACGTTTTTCGTGGACTGTGACCTTGAAATTTGACGGATTTCCCCCAAAATCGATAGGCTTCTTACCAACCTGATATATGACAATATCCCAAAGTTTCATTCAAATCGGATGTAAACTTTTTGAGTTATTGTCCGGAAACAACTTTTTTGTTAAAATTTCTAACGTTTTTCGTGGACTGTGACCTTGAAATTTGACGGATTTCCCCCAAAATCGATAGGCTTCTTACCAACCTGATATATAACAATATCCCAAAGTTTGATTCAAATCCAATGTAAACTTTTTGAATTATCATCCGGAAACCAAATGTGGACGGACGAACGGACGGACAGACATGAGGACCACTATATACCCCCGACTCTGTCGAGCGGGGGTATAAAAAGTAAGAGCAGGCTGTGGAACTGATATGACAAATTCTGAACAAATTAATATATTTACTCACCGAGTAGCCTTAAGGTTCAGTTTTATCTCAATGGTGATAAGCTCTTAATGTTTTTAATACTGTACATTTATCTACATTTATTTAATGACTAAAGTAGGTGGAGAAATGTTGCTATTACCTCCCCTGCCTTAGTTGCGATTGAAGACAAATTAAAACAATACTTACAGCCAAATCTGGCATTAAATATTCCTCAGAGCATGGAGAATACCTCAGATAGAGAAATGTTGCTATTACCTCCCCTGCCTTAGTTGCGATTGAAGACAAATTAAAACAATACTTACAGCCAAATCTGACATTAAATATTCCTCAGAGCATGGAGAATACCTCAGATAGAGAAATGTTGCTATTACCTCCCCTGCCTTAGTTGCGATTGAAGACAAATTAAAACAATACTTACAGCCAAATCTGGCATTAAATATTCCTCAGAGCATGGAGAATACCTCAGATAGAGAAATGTTGCTATTACCTCCCCTGCCTTAGTTACAATGGAAGACAAATTAAAACAATACTTACAGCCAAATCTGGCATTAAATATTCCTCAGAGCATGGAGAATACCTCAGATAGAGAAATGTTGCTATTACCTCCCCTGCCTTAGTTACAATGGAAGACAAATTAAAACAATACTTACAGCCAAATCTGGCATTAAATATTCCTCAGAGCATGGAGAATACCTCAGATAGAGAAATGTTGCTATTACCTCCCCTGCCTTAGTTACAATGGAAGACAAATTAAAACAATACTTACAGCCAAATCTGGCATTAAATATTCCTCAGAGCATGGAGAATACCTCAGATAGAGAAATGTTGCTATTACCTCCCCTGCCTTAGTTACAATGGAAGACAAATTAAAACAATACTTACAGCCAAATCTGGCATTAAATATTCCTCAGAGCATGGAGAATACCTCAGATAGAGAAATGTTGCTATTACCTCCCCTGCCTTAGTTACAATGGAAGACAAATTAATACAATACTTACAGCCAAATCTGGCATTAAATATTCCTCAGAGCATGGAGAATACCTCAGATAGAGAAATGTTGCTATTACCTCCCCTGCCTTAGTTACAATGGAAGACAAATTAATACAATACTTACAGCCAAATCTGGCATTAAATATTCCTCAGAGCATGGAGAATACCTCAGATAGAGAAATGTTGCTGTTACCTCCCCTGCCTTAGTTACAATGGAAGACAAATTAAAACAATACTTACAGCCAAATCTGGCATTAAATATTCCTCAGAGCATGGAGAATACCTCAGATAGAGAAATGTTGCTATTACCTCCCCTGCCTTAGTTACAATGGAAGACAAATTAAAACAATACTTACAGCCAAATCTGGCATTAAATATTCCTCAGAGCATGGAGAATACCTCAGATAGAGAAATGTTGCTATTACCTCCCCTGCCTTAGTTACAATGGAAGACAAATTAAAACAATACTTACAGCCAAATCTGGCATTAAATATTCCTCAGAGCATGGAGAATGCCTCAGTAAAGAAATGTTGCTATTACCTCCCCTGCCTTAGTTACAATGGAAGACAAATTAAAACAATACTTACAGCCAAATCTGGCATTAAATATTCCTCAGAGCATGGAGAATACCTCAGATAGAGAAATGTTGCTATTACCTCCCCTGCCTTAGTTACAATGGAAGACAAATTAATACAATACTTACAGCCAAATCTGGCATTAAATATTCCTCAGAGCATGGAGAATACCTCAGATAGAGAAATGTTGCTATTACCTCCCCTGCCTTAGTTACAATGGAAGACAAATTAATACAATACTTACAGCCAAATCTGGCATTAAATATTCCTCAGAGCATGGAGAATACCTCAGATAGAGAAATGTTGCTATTACCTCCCCTGCCTTAGTTACAATGGAAGACAAATTAATACAATACTTACAGCCAAATCTGGCATTAAATATTCCTCAGAGCATGGAGAATACCTCAGATAGAGAAATGTTGCTATTACCTCCCCTGCCTTAGTTACAATGGAAGACAAATTAATACAATACTTACAGCCAAATCTGGCATTAAATATTCCTCAGAGCATGGAGAATACCTCAGATAGAGAAATGTTGCTATTACCTCCCTTGCCTTAGTTACAATGGAAGACAAATTAAAACAATACTTACAGCCAAATCTGGCATTAAATATTCCTCAGAGCATGGAGAATACCTCAGATAGAGAAATGTTGCTGTTACCTCCCCTGCCTTAGTTACAATGGAAGACAAATTAAAACAATACTTACAGCCAAATCTGGCATTAAATATTCCTCAGAGCATGGAGAATACCTCAGATAGAGAAATGTTGCTATTACCTCCCCTGCCTTAGTTACAATGGAAGACAAATTAATACAATACTTACAGCCAAATCTGGCATTAAATATTCCTCAGAGCATGGAGAATACCTCAGATAGAGAAATGTTGCTGTTACCTCCCCTGCCTTAGTTACAATGGAAGACAAATTAATACAATACTTACAGCCAAATCTGGCATTAAATATTCCTCAGAGCATGGAGAATACCTCAGATAGAGAAATGTTGCTATTACCTCCCCTGCCTTAGTTACAATGGAAGACAAATTAATACAATACTTACAGCCAAATCTGGCATTAAATATTCCTCAGAGCATGGAGAATACCTCAGATAGAGAAATGTTGCTATTACCTCCCCTGCCTTAGTTACAATGGAAGACAAATTAATACAATACTTACAGCCAAATCTGACATTAAATATTCCTCAGAGCATGGAGAATACCTCAGATAGAGAAATGTTGCTGTTACCTCCCCTGCCTTAGTTACAATGGAAGACAAATTAAAACAATACTTACAGCCAAATCTGGCATTAAATATTCCTCAGAGCATGGAGAATACCTCAGATAGAGAAATGTTGCTATTACCTCCCCTGCCTTAGTTACAATGGAAGACAAATTAAAACAATACTTACAGCCAAATCTGGCATTAAATATTCCTCAGAGCATGGAGAATACCTCAGATAAAGAAATGTTGCTATTACCTCCCCTGCCTTAGTTACAATGGAAGACAAATTAATACAATACTTACAGCCAAATCTGGCATTAAATATTCCTCAGAGCATGGAGAATACCTCAGATAGAGAAATGTTGCTGTTACCTCCCCTGCCTTAGTTACAATGGAAGACAAATTAATACAATACTTACAGCCAAATCTGGCATTAAATATTCCTCAGAGCATGGAGAATACCTCAGATAGAGAAATGTTGCTGTTACCTCCCCTGCCTTAGTTACAATGGAAGACAAATTAATACAATACTTGCAGCCAAATCTGGCATTAAATATTCCTCAGAGCATGGAGAATACCTCAGATAGAGAAATGTTGCTATTACCTCCCCTGCCTTAGTTACAATGGAAGACAAATTAATACAATACTTACAGCCAAATCTGACATTAAATATTCCTCAGAGCATGGAGAATACCTCAGATAGAGAAATGTTGCTATTACCTCCCCTGCCTTAGTTACAATGGAAGACAAATTAAAACAATACTTACAGCCAAATCTGGCATTAAATATTCCTCAGAGCATGGAGAATACCTCAGATAGAGAAATGTTGCTATTACCTCCCCTGCCTTAGTTACAATGGAAGACAAATTAAAACAATACTTACAGCCAAATCTGGCATTAAATATTCCTCAGAGCATGGAGAATACCTCAGATAGAGAAATGTTGCTGTTACCTCCCCTGCCTTAGTTACAATGGAAGACAAATTAATACAATACTTGCAGCCAAATCTGGCATTAAATATTCCTCAGAGCATGGAGAATACCTCAGATAGAGAAATGTTGCTATTACCTCCCCTGCCTTAGTTACAATGGAAGACAAATTAATACAATACTTACAGCCAAATCTGGCATTAAATATTCCTCAGAGCATGGAGAATACCTCAGATAGAGAAATGTTGCTGTTACCTCCCCTGCCTTAGTTACAATGGAAGACAAATTAAAACAATACTTACAGCCAAATCTGGCATTAAATATTCCTCAGAGCATGGAGAATACCTCAGATAGAGAAATGTTGCTATTACCTCCCCTGCCTTAGTTACAATGGAAGACAAATTAAAACAATACTTACAGCCAAATCTGGCATTAAATATTCCTCAGAGCATGGAGAATACCTCAGATAGAGAAATGTTGCTGTTACCTCCCCTGCCTTAGTTACAATGGAAGACAAATTAAAACAATACTTACAGCCAAATCTGGCATTAAATATTCCTCAGAGCATGGAGAATACCTCAGATAGAGAAATGTTGCTATTACCTCCCCTGCCTTAGTTACAATGGAAGACAAATTAAAACAATACTTACAGCCAAATCTGGCATTAAATATTCCTCAGAGCATGGAGAATACCTCAGATAGAGAAATGTTGCTGTTACCTCCCCTGCCTTAGTTACAATGGAAGACAAATTAAAACAATACTTACAGCCAAATCTGGCATTAAATATTCCTCTGAGCATGGAGAATACCTCAGATAGAGAAATGTTGCTGTTACCTCCCCTGCCTTAGTTACAATGGAAGACAAATTAAAACAATACTTACAGCCAAATCTGGCATTAAATATTCCTCAGAGCATGGAGAATACCTCAGATAGAGAAATGTTGCTGTTACCTCCCCTGCCTTAGTTACAATGGAAGACAAATTAATACAATACTTACAGCCAAATCTGGCATTAAATATTCCTCAGAGCATGGAGAATACCTCAGATAGAGAAATGTTGCTGTTACCTCCCCTGCCTTAGTTACAATGGAAGACAAATTAATACAATACTTACAGCCAAACCTGGCATTAAATATTCCTCAGAGCATGGAGAATACCTCAGATAGAGAAATGTTGCTATTACCTCCCCTGCCTTAGTTACAATGGAAGACAAATTAAAACAATACTTACAGCCAAATCTGGCATTAAATATTCCTCAGAGCATGGAGAATACCTCAGATAGAGAAATGTTGCTGTTACCTCCCCTTCCTTAGTTACAATGGAAGACAAATTAATACAATACTTACAGCCAAATCTGGCATTAAATATTCCTCAGAGCATGGAGAATACCTCAGATAGAGAAATGTTGCTGTTACCTCCCCTTCCTTAGTTACAATGGAAGACAAATTAATACAATACTTACAGCCAAATCTGGCATTAAATATTCCTCAGAGCATGGAGAATACCTCAGATAGAGAAATGTTGCTGTTACCTCCCCTTCCTTAGTTACAATGGAAGACAAATTAAAACAATACTTACAGCCAAATCTGGCATTAAATATTCCTCAGAGCATGGAGAATACCTCAGATAGAGAAATGTTGCTGTTACCTCCCCTGCCTTAGTTACAATGGAAGACAAATTAAAACAATACTTACAGCCAAATCTGGCATTAAATATTCCTCAGAGCATGGAGAATACCTCAGCACCCAGGAAAATGTTAATGTTTGTTGACTTGCATGATCAACTAAAACATATTACAAAAACAATATTCAATAGATACACATCATTTCTTGTGTGAAAGTATATAAATGTATGGACTTTCTGGCATTTTTATTTCAGTTTATGTTAATAGTACAACTTTCAACACACCTGTCTGTATATCCTGCATGCATAGTTGTCAAATATTTATTCTAATATGACGTGCTTTAAAGGCTTTGAGACCACAACCGTGGTAAAAAAATGATTTATCTATGAGCAACACGCGCTGAGAAGGGCGTGTTTTAAATGGCTGTTCCAATTACAAAACTGTAACTCCCACCGGAAAGCTATTGCATATGACGTATAAATCTTATAAATAGCGACACGCGCTATAATTATCCGTTGCAATATATTGTGTGTTACATTGACGGAACAGCCAGTTTATGGCGGAAATGATGTTTTCTATAGGTACGAAAATATTATAAATGTACTATAATTGTCTTATTAGAATAGAAATAATTCACGGAGGCTGTGATTTATCACTGTTTTACCACGGGATGACCATTTATGTCATTATTTTATCCCTCGCTATCGCTCGGGATAAAATAATACGACATAAATGGTCACCCTGTGGTAAAACAATGATAAACCACAGCCTCCGTGAATTATTTCTTAATTTTCTTTAAAATATTACATGAAAATAATCATAATTTTCTATTTTTTAAATTTTAAATAGTTACATCATGTTTCTAATAGAAAAAAAGATTTAAAAACTCTGGTTTACAACATTTAAACTTAATTATGTTTTCTAAACCGATTCACCTAAGCGTTTTAACACAAAAATCTTGTTAACAACAATAGATGTGTCGTCTGCTATAGATTGGCTATAATACATATGTGTCGGCTGCTATAGATTGGCTATAATACATATGTGTCGGCTGCTATAGATTGGCTATAATACATATGTGTCGGCTGCTATAGATTGGCTGTAATACATATGTGTCAGCTGCTATAGATTGGCTATAATACATATGTGTCGGCTGCTATAGATTGGCTATAATACATATGTGTCGGCTGCTATAGATTGGCTATAATAAATATGTGTCGGCTGCTATAGATTGGCTATAATACATATGTGTCGTCTGCTATAGATTGGCTATAATACATATGTGT
The DNA here is from genome assembly GCA_944474755.1 of Limnoperna fortunei. Classification (NCBI taxonomy): domain Eukaryota; kingdom Metazoa; phylum Mollusca; class Bivalvia; order Mytilida; family Modiolidae; genus Limnoperna; species Limnoperna fortunei. The sequence continues at coordinate 8,995,180 of OX104113.1, forward strand.
ATGAGGATTTGTTGGTTTTATTCATGTAATAAAAGAGTTACTGATATGCTGTCACTGACGGGATTTCTCAACCCAAGAAAATCAGCATGCTCACTGGTTTTTGCTTTGAATTTGGGGGTACAGAGGTTTTTTTGAGGGTAGAAATGTTTGTGGAATGTAAAACAATAAATATTTGGCTATAATTACATACTGTGTATGTTTCCTTTTTTGTTGTTGAATATAATTGATTTGATTGGGAAAGTTTTTTCCTACATCGACAACTTAATGTCCTTGGTCGGAGAGTTGAATAAAATAACATACAAAATATTTTAATATGTGACGGAGGTGAACAATCTTTTTGTTAAAATTATGCTATGCATAATTTAAAATGACTTCTGTGATTGGTCAAAGAAGTCTTAAACAGACAATCAAACTAACAGACATACTAAAAGTTTATGTTTTAAAACGACTCCTGTGAATGGACACAGGGATTATATTGATTGATTGATTGGATGTCTGCTTTACATCCAGCGAGCAGTATTTCAGCTATATTCAGGATGGAAACAAGTTAACAAACAATAAATCAACGGAAAATGGGGGTGGGATGGGTCACATAGAATACAATTTTGACTGAAAAATTATGGAGTTTTGGGTAGGGGCAGAGAATTTAGCCTTTTGTAGAGGTACAATGAGCCTACTCTTTTTCGAAATATAAAAAAGGGGTCTTTATCGTGCAAGGAGCGTGGCACTCTCCAAACACGTTACCCACTACGGTCCGTTGACTGGCGCTCCGTATTATGACCTGACAACCCCCCAACGAGAGGGTCTCCCCTATCCGCCACTCAGGGACGTGCTGGGCTGCTTTGTGGGATTATAAGTAGCCAATCAAACACATGTGATATTCTGACATATTTTTACTTTCAGTTTAAAATTAAATATTAACCTAATGAGTTAATGCATTTTGACAATGAATACGGAAGACGCGGACAGTAGACAAAATTTCAGAGATTGAAAACCCAATAAAATATAAAATTAAAATGGAGCATTGAAAATGCATGTGCATGCACAATTTGACTTCTAATACTGTACGTGCATGATTTTGATTGTATGTAAAAAACATACTGCAGCAGGTGCATGGGCGTTCTGGAAAATGTATATTAATCTGGCCTAGAGGCTCGATGAATATTATATTATCTCTGGTTGAGAAATCCTGAAAGCGACCTACATGTACAGTCTTCGCGAAATTAGATCTTGGCTTGTTGGACCTAAACACAACATCTGCCAGACCAGTTTAACATTTCTGTTGTAAATTTAACAAATTTGCCGGACCAGAGTTAAATTTGCCTGTTTTTTGCCGGTCGGGTCCGGCGGACCGGCACATTTCGGAAAGACTGCATGTATATATACATCTATATATATCATAGTCAGTAATTGTCTCAACCTTTAGTTTTTTTAAGACTTGATTATAACAAAAAGACCAATCAGAATCAAATGAAAAATTTATGTCCAGTTGGTACATGTAACATACCTGTTTGGAAATTTGTTTTCAAATTATCTGCCATCATGTTTGACAAATACAATTTCTGAATCATTGCTTGGAGTAAAGTCATGGATACCAAAGGTTGGCAGGGGTTAAGACAATAATACTGCTTTAATTTAATTTTATATTAAAATTTTTGAACTTAAATACCAACTGTAAATTATTTTAAGTAAATTTACTTTCCTGCTTTGCTGTGAACATTAATAAATTATCAAAATGCTTACCAGATACATAGATTCTTGTGTTCTTATACATGATTTTGGACATTGCTGTGATGTTATTCTGAAATGAAGTAAATATTATTGTTTTCTCTTGATGAATAACAGAAAGAAAATTACTTAAGCTTGGATAAAATCTGTGTTCCTTCCCTCTGAACCATGGTTTCTATCCATTGGCAATAGCTATTAAGCCATTGTTTCTACCCTAAACCTCTAATATTGAAAAATAGATGGTTAATGTGTATATTAATGTAGCATGGTTTTTGTCTGATATCAATAAGAACACAATTGTACATGTGTTTGCAGAATCTAAGCTAGTTGTCAAGTGAAAAATAACTAACAAGTTTCATTAAAAGAAAAATTAACCATTTTCATACGAGTTTAACATGTATCCCAGTTGTTCAGATGTAATTCTACAATGATCCTGTGACCAAAAATCCACTGCAACTAAGCAACCAGCACTCCACTCTAAATTTACCACAACTCCACCAAGACTCAAAGAGCGGATTACCTGCAATTTGATTTGGAGTCCAATGAGGAGAAATTTGTTTCATCTTCCATCACTCATAACAACTTTACATAAGCGAGAACTATAACACCTTAATTCTTCATGATACATGAAATAAATAATTTTCAAGATCATCCTGCCAACCCTAAACATGACTTCAGAAATATCTATACCATAAAAATGTAGTTTTTTCGTGTCAATCAAAACTACTAACCAGATTAACTAGTCTTATGCTTAATATGCTCCTTACGCAGCTCCAAAAATTTATGAATTGAATTCAACAATTATTTTACACAGTTAATAAGTGTTCTGAGACTTAGCGGTTTTTCATTTTGAAAGGTGATTTTCTAAAGTAAATTTTGACATAAATAAGAACACTTGTCTGTTCAAAACGTTTAGTGCAATGACATGTTTGGTCAAGGCATGAATAATTTCACTGTTTGTTAAAATACCATTAGTGTCATGAAAGCAAACAAACATTTTTAACAGAGGTTCCCAAGGTTTTGTGGATTTTACTGGTCATTGGGTCCAGTTAATCACCTAAATTCACTGGACCAAAGAAAATTTCACTGGACATTTCTAAGAGTTTCCAATGAAATGTCTGAAATATAACTGGACATTTGGTCCAGTAAGTCATAAACTTTCACTGGTCCAAACCAATTTTTAGTGGACTTTTGCCAATGTCCGACGGACCTTTCGGAATGACTGTTTTAAACAATGCTGGGTCCCTTTAGAAACACAAATGGCTGACTTACAAAATAAAATTCACATAGTAAAAGTCAAGGACAATTTGTGACATGTAAACAACAGAGGCATAGTTTAAAGTATGGACATGTTATCGTGGAAAAATCTTTTCAACAAAGGTACAAGATGGAATTAAAAACCTAGAGGCTTCTAGGAGCCTGTATCGCTCACTAAACCTGACAATTCTTTTTTTATCTAGCTTTCTTTTCCTATAAAGAATATTCCAACACCTTCAAAAAACATTAGTTTTGATGTTTTAAGGGGAATAACTCCTATAATGAGTTGTCCAACACATATGTATCTATGTTCATTTTTGCAGATCTTGAAGAGCTGAATAATTCTGAATGGAAAAGAATTTTTCTAGCTCTTACATTTTTTAAGATATTGTGGAAAAATGACAAAAATCCACAATTTCGACAAATTAGGGGAAATAACTCCTCTATAGCAGCATCACAGGTATTCACCTCATTTGAAAATCTTGTAGAGTTTTTGATGTTGAGGAAGAAAGGCACACTTCCGATTTCCTGTATATTTTATACTTTTTGAACTATAAACCAAAAACTATCTTGACCCCCCCCCTCCTACACCTGCATTATTTTAAGCCAATAGCCATGTTGGTAGAGAACATCCTAAAGATGATGTGTGCAAATTTTCAAAGCAAACATTCATTGGTTTAAGAGGAGAAGAATAAAAAATTGATGTAAATTGATTAAAAAAATGTTAAAGAGAATAACTCCTAAACAGTTCATCAGACAATCTTGACCATGAGTCATTTTTGTAGCTCTCATCAAGCTGAACAATTAAGCAATGCTATTTTTTTCTCTACTAGTAGGGATTCCAAGAGAAAAATATCACTATATTCCATCTTAGCAAAAATCATAGCATTTAAAAGACCACAATTTTTAGAGAACAAGACAAAAAACAGACTGAAAATCGGTCTACAAATATAAAAGTTATGCAAGTTTAAAGATGACAATTTTGGCAATTTTTTGGATTGTATACATGTATTCAGTATCAAAATGGGCTGAAACCCAACTTGAGGGGTTATTTAGGCCTGGTATGTTTGTTAATAATCAAGTTTTTGTAAATATTTATTGACTTTGTATTGAGTACTGCAAAAAACATCCACCTTTAATGACTTTAATCTTCTCATCTAAAAACTGTTCTTGTCCAAAATCCTTACAAAAGCATTTTTTAACAGTGGCACCACATATTTCGTATTAAAAATGTGATATAGGACATATTTTACAATACATTTTTGAAGAAATTATTCACTTGATCTACAAAATATTTAAATCCAAAAAAATATAAACTGCATTAAGTATTTAACAAGAATTTAATAGAATTGTACAATGGATTATGCCACATTCAATATGGATGCTGCAACAAGACCAACAACTGCAATTTACCGAGACAAAAACAGCTTTTTCTCTAAGTTTGAGTTCAATTTATAAGCAAATGCTTTGCATTACATCAAAAATATATTTATTTTCAATACATATGTCCAAGTCTCAGTAAGGTTGGTATACCTAAGTTTTTTTACAATGCCACATTCAAAATGGCTGCCACAATATGGCAGACAACAGCCATTTACTACAAACAGCAGTTTGAATCAAATTTCTGAGAAAATGCTTTCCTTCACAACAATGGAAATTTTTTTGTAACAAATATGGTCTGGTCTCTGTAAGCATGGTAAGGTAGGTATACTAAAATTTAATATACCAGAAGGCAGTAGTAATATGGCCGACAACTGCAATTTAAGTACATGTATGTCTAAATAAAAACAAACTTGCAAATTGCAACACTGAGCTGCATTTATGAGAAATTTAAAATTATAATGTTTAACATGGACAAACAATGAACTTTGAAACCATCTATGTGTCTTCAGTAAATACTAACTTTTTTAGTATCATTTATTGCATTTTTTTTGCTTAGTTTTCAGTTATTTTTTGGTATATAAGTTTCCCTTTATTAACTCGAGATGAAACATATATTTTAAGAAACAAGACGGCATGCTGGTTTTATTCATTTGAAATTAAATCCTGAGAACTGATGGGCTCAATGTTGCCAAAATTGGTAAAAACGTGTAATGTCAACAAAAACGAGTACCATGAGTTTCAACATTGTAGATAAAATGAACAGGATGCTCCGATCAACATGCCAGTTTTCAGTTAAATAATAACAATCAAACTTTAAAAATATAATCATAAATGCTTGAAAAAACTCAATCAGAAGATGTATATATTGCCTTTAATGAATAACATTTATTTAAATAATAGTGAACAGTAAAATAAGGTCCCACTACCTTCATTTGACAGTTCCAATAATATGACACAGTCACCTGGAATCCCAGACTCTAGTTCTAAAAATTTTCAACATTTTCAGGAAAAAATGGAAAAAAAATCCTCAATTTTGACAATTAAGGGGCAATAACTTACAAAGGGTAGTCTTACAACTTCAATTCAATGAAGAGTTTTGAAGAGCTATTGATGCTGAAGACAAAATGTCTCTTCCGTTTTCCTGTATCTGTTTTACTTTTTGAACTATAAGCCAAAAACTGTACTTTGACCCCCACCCTGTTATATTTTTAGCCAAGGTGGCCATGTTGGTTAATCTGCAGCCATGTTTTGTGCAAACTTGGTACAGGACATTTGACTGTTTATGTGTACAAAATTACAAAGCAGTCCTTTCAATGGTTTCAGAGGAGAAGACTTAAAAAAATCAATTTAAACTGATTAACAGTTCAAGTGGAATAACTCCTTAAGTTTATCAGATAATCTTGACCATGAATCATTTTAATAGCTCACATAGAGCTGAACAATTAAGCACTGCTAACTTTTTCTCTAGTTATAATAATTTTCAAGATTTTGAGGACAAAATGGACAAAAATTATATTTTGACGATTAAAGTGCAATAACTCCTACAATGAGTTGTCATACAACTTTGATTCATTGGAGTGATGTAGTGCTTTTGATGCTGAAGAAGGAAGGTTTCTTCGGTTTTCCTGTATCTGTTGTACTGTTTGAACTGTAAGGCAAAAACTGTATTTTGACACCCAAGTTCTATTTTTAGCCAAGGTGGCCATGTTGGTTGGTCTGTGGCCATGATTTGTGCAAACTTGGTGGAGGATTATTACTGATGATATGTGCAGAGTTTCAAAGCAATCCCTTCAGTGGTTTTGGAGGAGAACACTTTTTAAAGAAAAGTTAATTATGACGGACACCAAGAAATGGCAATGAAAAATGAAACCATAAAAAATTGAGCAAACAAAAAAACGTAGTTGTTAGGATTTTGGACAAGTAGTTTTAAGACAAGAAGATTAAGGTCATTAAAGGCAGGGCTCATGCTAGGTCAAAATTTTGGGGATTCACTTCTCTTTTTTTTTTTTTTTTGGGGGGGGGGGGGCTGACAAGGAGAAGTGAGGATAGACCAGGGAAAGAGGGTTAACAACAAGGAGAAGTTGCATAATGTTTTTTTTTTTTTTTTAACAAGTGTTTGCTTTGGCACTTTTATTGTTATATGTTTTTTTATTAGCAGTTAATTTATTGAGGATAAAGTATCAAAGATTTGATCAACTATTCAGTATACTAAAATCACACATTTTCATAAATACATTTATTAAACATTACAATAAAAAAAGAAACAACTGTCACAAAACTGTTCATTGAAATAAATGTTTCTTTGTCATTGGTACACAAATTGATTGAATTATAATGAAGAACTATTAGAACTAGAAGAAGAAAATTACATCATTGTGACACATAAGGCCATGCAGAATAATATGTCGGTTTACGATTATCCAACTGATCCCAAATTTTATTGCGACCCTAGTTCATTTTATATGTATATAGAAATGAAAGTGAAAAAAATATAAAAATATTACAATTTTTATGGAAAGCAATGTTCTAACTTCTGTTTTTTAATAAAACTCTTGAAGGGCGACCCGGATTGAAGAAGTCTCATTATCGTGTGGTCCCATGTTGCCTTGTTCAAAAGCAAAGATTTTATGGACTTTTGTCATTTAATTCCTTGTTTTGTGAGCTTTCAGTAATGGCAGATCAAAAGTCCAGTCACTCTGAACAGTCGCCCAATGCACTCTTTTAATTTTATTTCAATTTTTGGTCAGAAATCATCATGTTTTTGTCACAGCTTCAGTGCGCATATTTTGTTAATAAAGGGGAATAATCAGTGTAAAGTGGTTCCTGTTTGACTTTTACTCTGTACATTAAATGAAGTGGAAAAATACATTGAAAACCAGTACAAAGCAAAGAAATTATATACGACAGTTTCCAAGCGGATATGAACTTGATGCCAGAGATTGCAAAATGTGATGCTGCTCGTGTTGAACTACACAGATTTAAACGTAATAAAAATGTGCATTTAGGCAGTGTCTTCCAAAAAATTTTAATTTCAATCTTTCTAAAAATTTGTGAAAGTGTATTTTATAAAAAACATTATGTAACATGTTTAACAATTGATTCTTTTTTTCAATGTAATGTTGAATTTCCCAAAATTTAACTTTGGGGGAATTAAAGCAAAATTTCCCATTAAGCAGCATGTATAGATGATGTCACTGCTGCTGTAAATGCTACCACCAAAAACATAGATGTTGTCACTGCTGCTGCAAATGCTGCCACCAAAAACATATATGCCTTCCAAGTCTTGTTGCAAGTGGGAAGGAACAGAAATTAAACACTCATACACTCAATTCCTAACATTAACTAACAAACCAGTTTTGATATATTCCATTATTCTCCTTTATTTATTTACATGTAGATACTAGTAGAAGTGAACTATGTGTGTCTGACAGAATCTTAAGTAAGAGTATGGATAGAGAGTTGAAATCATGACTACTTTGATTTTTATTGATGCTAAGATCTATCAATTTTAATTTACTTAACTATTCTCTGCTTTTTTAATTAAAACAAATATAAACTACTCCTTTATTTTAATTCATCCTATTTCTATAGAAATAAGTATATACATACACAAAATGAAAAAGAAAAAAGAAAATGAAAATGACTACCTACCTCAGTACCTGCTATTTGTTTACTATTGGGTAACCTTAAACAGACATATTATTCTGTATGGCCTAATATATACTATGTAGTTAAAGTAAAATTTTCTATTAAAAGTATTTAAACATATTTAACTTAAATTTGTTTAAAGTAACTGCCAAAGTACTATTTTTTACTACGTTTCTATCATTGCAATACTCATTTCAACACTACCGGCATTGTATTTTTGCAATCTCTGGCACCAAATTCATATCTGCTCCAAAATGTTCACAAGTTCTTTGGCTCTGAACTGGTTTCTAGTCAAATTTTCAACCTACACTTTATATACCAACTAAAAGTCAAACAGTTACCAGCTTACACTGTGACGAGTAAACATAATAAACATTACCGCAGAATCAACAATACAAAGATTTCTTATCAAAATGGGAATAAAATTTGAAAGGCGAAATCAGGCGAATTTTACAAAATGAAAGGGTGACTTTACTTGGCTTTTGAAGATGATCGAGGGCAAAATGGGAATATGATAAGGTGACTTCTTCGCTCGAGCCGCCCTCCAATGCGAGCACTGAAAGGTGGAAGTTTTTTGCATTACCCAATAAAAGTCAATGTATCTTTACAAAAAACTTGTTTATTTACAAACATGTCAGGCCTAAATACCCTTCAAGTTGGGTTTCAGCCCATTTTGATACTTATAAATTTGCATATTTGCAGCATAGCCACTTGTTTCAGAAAAAAAATTACCCCTATACTCTTATACTAGTATAACACAAGGTTCTTAACTTTAAAAAAAAATTGTTGACCAGCCCTTGAATTTCGAGAATTTTTCGATCAGACATGAGCGTTTCGGATTTATGAATCACACAACCTTAAACTACAGTAATTTATCTACAAAACCATGTATAACACACCCACCTTAGCTGTTAATCACCAACGTCACAGCCATTTTTTGTACGTCAAGTCAGTCATTACAAAATTCTCACAATGGAATGGAAATTTGAACTTCGCACTGAATAAGGTTATTCTAATAATTTTTCATTTGATTGAAAGAAAAGTCTAGAGAATACCGAAAGTATTTGTAATTTTTTGTTCTATAAATAGAAATTTATTCAATTTTCAAATTGTCTAACCCACATTCTTAAGCAAATACACAAAATATCAGAGATCTTTTTACACAGATTGATGCATCATAATTATGTACAATCAAAGAATAATTCCCATATTTTTTTCACAAACTTTATTTTATTTATAAGTTCAGTGCGGAGTTCAAATTTCCATTTCATTGCGAGAATGTTGTAATGACTGACGTTAAGTACAAAAAACTGGTTGTGACGTTGGTGATTGGCCACTAGGGTAGATGTGTTAGACATGGTTTTGTAGATAAATTACTGTAGTTTAAGATTGTGTGGTTCCCAAATCCGAAACGTCGACGCCTGATCGAAAAATTCTCGAAATTCAAGAGCTGGTCGAATTTTTTTTTTCAAAAGTTAAGAACCTTGTGTTGTATTAGAGTATAGGGGTAATTTTTTTCTGAAACAAGTGTCGTGCCTTTACCTGTTCTCGATAGTAACCTATTCTCGATAGTCATGCAAAAATTCATTTTGTCATAAAACGAAGATTCTCACATATCTTCTGTTTGTCTGCAATTTTCCTTTAGGATACCACTTTGCTCCTCGGGAATGAAAAAATAAACAGGTTCCATGTTTAGATGTTTAAAATTCTCCCAAATACAGAGTACCATATATTTCGATACCTTTCCGTAATCCCAAAAATTTCTTCAACTTATAGTACAATAGACGGGTCCTATCTTTTAAACTAATGCTTCAATTTAAACAAATTTTATATGAATAACATTTTTAATTAGATTTTATTGTATTTTATTTTCAGAATAGCCCTGCATAACTAAATACACATACATTATCGAGAACTGGTGACGTAGTATACCATATGTCAAAAATTAGGTCGTTTCAATAAATTCGAAGATCTTGGCAATAACCGGACGGTTCCTTGTAATTTTTTGCAAGTGTGTAGTAGTTTATCTATGAAACAAATGGGTAAATAAATAAACATTTCTATAAGATAAGAACAAAGTTTTGTCCAATAATCTCTTAAGCTATCGAGAACCGGCAAAGCCAGGATGCCTGTGATTTGCAGTCTGTTTTTGACTTGTTCTCTAAAAATGTTCTTATTCAGCATTCTATATATTTTACTGGGGCGAAACGACCCAGGGTGAATGGGAATCGGGCGAAACAACATGGGTCGAACATGTATCGGGGCAAAACGACTTAGGTGCCACCGGGATTCGGGGCGAACTGACTGGTTCTTACATGACATTTCATGCTTAAAGACTCGTCATGGAAACCATTTTATATGTATCGAAAGAAAGGTTAAAGCAAAATTTATGAACATTTACTTCTTGAGTCATGACAATCGTCATAGTTCCCTGCTGTGGAATCCCTGACACCTGTGTCAGTTGGCAGAGCCCAACAAAATAAACAAATGCAAAAATCTTCGTCTGTTTCATTTCCTCCATGTTGTAAGACAGTACCGGAGTTAATGAATTACGTGTAAAATTGAAAACACAATAAAATATCTTAAACAGACTAAAACATAAATTACAGCTTATATTATTTTATTATAACAACAATTCGACTTTCAGAATTATAACTAATATTATTAAGTCAAATATTCACCAATTAAATCAGATTTAAAATCATCAAAACATTACGCGCCGGCTGTATGGCCGCGCACAGTTCATAAAATATAAACACGTCATCTACATAATGAAACTTTGTGTTACGCGGCTCTAAAGGAATAATGGCATCATACCGCAATGCATCTAAAACTTTACAACTATATACTTTTATTCTCACAATATGGGGATTATTGGGATTCAATCCATTTATGGATAACGAGCTACACAGAATAGAATGGGTCGACTCCAAAGTTGACACGGTACTGAAAAATCGGAATTTGTAATATTTTATATCATATTCTGTAAAGCACATTTTAGGCTCGAATAACTCTATTTTATGAATGAGACAAGTATCGTAGTCTGAAATCCCGTAAAGTATCTTAGATGGATTAATAGTTATTGGTTTTTATGAGAATAACATTTTTGCTTCACCACGGGTTCCGGGTCGATTCGCCCCGATTACATGTTCTCACCGGGTCTTTTCGCCCCCGCAAAATGAGTCGTTTCGCCCCGATATAGAAGAATAAGTTTTTACAAATTATTTTAAATGGTTAATTAATTTTCAATTGCAATTAAATGGTTTCAATCAAAAAAGGTGATATGAACATAATTCTGCAGTTAATTAATTAATGTCACAAAGGTGTAGCATTGCATTTGATATTGGTACTGTGGAATGCTAATCAGGATCGCTTTATGCAATCATAAACGGCAGGAGGCTCTGGGGATTAATGGTGCAAAATCCTGCATTCTGACGATGCCGTACAAAAATTATTGGTACAGTGAAAGCCGTACCGACTGCTATGCCTATGTGACGACAAAATTGTTTCATTCACCGCTTTTAATAGATTTGCAATTCAATTAAAAACGCTAATAGATCAATCAGATAACCACACATTAAACACCTGACCGTAAACAAACAAAATAATTACAGTAACTGGATAATCATATACAACAATAAAAAATAAATCATGTATTATTAAATAACATATATTTAACGGGGCGAATCGACCCAGTGCGAATAGAAATCGGGGCGAATCAACCCAGTGCGAACAAGTAACGGGGCGAAATGACTCAGGTGCGTACGAAATTCGGGCGAACTGACTCGATACCTTCACCACGACACCAGTAGCTCAGAAACTACCACTTGCTAAAGATGAGTAAAGTAACCTTTATTTGGAAAGACTTCCATTTGAACCCCCCCCCCAGTAAATAAAAGAATTTGGCGCTGATTAGCAGCCACTGGTGAACCCACACAGTCATGCATTGCCAATTGGGCAAGTGCGAGCCATGTGAACTCCATGTATCTTGTGGTAGTCTAATGCATTGCATATTTTTTATTGGGGGTTCAATTGGAAGTCTTACCCTTTATTTATAGTTGTATACAAAAATCAATCAACATAATTGTTATGCTTAGTTTTTAAAAAAGGATCTAATGACATATTAAAGGAGGATAATGTTGGTTGCTGCCTGGACTATTCCTTTAGGGAGGTTGTTCCATGAATTGATGACTTTCCAATTTAAAAAATGTCACCTATTGTCCACTTGCGGTACTAAAAACTGCAGCTACAGCCATAGTTTGTCATGTTGAAAACATTTAAAATAAACCATTGTTTTTGATAAATTTTTACGCTTCAGGTGAATGACAGGTGTCAATACCTGAGTGAGGGTCGGCGGATGTTATTAAAACACCTTGCTGTGTAAACATGATTGCTAATTAAATAAACAATGTTTATTCCCCCATTTACCTGATGGTAATCTCAGGTAGAACCCCAGCTGTTTTATAGCTCGATTAAACAAGCTTACAAATGTACCAGTGACATCTGTGTTCTAATATTCAAACTCGCCTGTTGCCTATGGCTATGGTAACATATACTTATGAGGTTAATTAGATGGAAATTTAATTGCCATAGACACACAATACAAAAACAATGCAAAATCTTTATTTCAGTATCATAGTCTGTAAGTGATGATAGTCATATTTTTTTTAACAGGAAGTAAAAGGGGAGAAAAATCATGTAAAACTGGAAATGGGTCAATTGAGTCTGACCACACAGTTATATAAGGGAACATTGTAGATGCTGGCTATACGGTTAGCATGTGTGTCAAAATTTCTGTGATCCATATGAACAAACCCAGTTTGGATGGTAGCTGAGCTATCTCAAGAAAATATTGTAGAAAAGCACAAAAATTAATTTAAAAGTAGGCAAATATCATTTTGACATCAATAAAATTAAAGTTTTTATTTAAAAAAAAAGCAACAAAAATGTCAGAACATTTTTTTTGTCATCCCTGAGTCATTGTAAATGTGATCTGAAGTACGTCATGAACCATAACATGTGAAGTGATCTCATTTAGGCTGCGCCTATATTCATATTATTTATGAATGTTTGTTCCACTGTTTCTTCAGCTAGTTTCATTGATTGACCACGAAGTTGACATTGTTCTTGTATATATAGAAAACATATTTAATGCAAAATTCGGCTTAAATGTGTTATCTTAAAATGTGTAAAATCTGTCTATGTACACGTATTTCAACTTCCTTCCTAAAGTATGAACAATTTATTACATGTATCTTCATAACTGTTGAAGTACATTAAGGATGTATACAATAACGATTTTCTTAGAAGCATGTAGAGTTGATTCATTGAAGTTTTTACAATTATTTATTTAAAGTTAATATTTAGGCATTTAATTCACTTCACTATTATTAGTTTTGTTACAGACTAAGATCTTTGGTAATATAATAAAATACAATACAAAAGTGAACAGGAATTTTACTATTATTTTAAACACAATTCTACAGACCATACATATACATCATGTACATGTATATTATATGAAGTATTTTATTTTGTATTTGTATCTATAAAATAATGAACTAGATTAAATGTTAGATTTAGGCAACACCTCAGCTAACATGTCTCACAATATGTACTTTGTATTTCAACATAATTGTTTACTACCTGCAGATGTGTTCATTATTTTATATTGTTGTCAATATTACCAAATTAATTACAGAAGTATATTTTAATCTTTAACAGAAAAATTTTGGTAGTAAGACCTAAAACACAAAGTACATGAGAACACTTATCAGATTTAAGTATAAAGCTAAAATGTAACCTCTGCATTGTCACAAGTACACTATCATGTGGCCTGTGGTCTTCACTTCTAGGTTTCCCAATTTTACAACCTTACATGTATGTTGTGTCTGCTTAAACTGCTTAAAACCAAAACTCAGCATCATGTTTTGGTTTTGACAGCAGATGTGAAACACATCTTGTATATGTTGACAATGTTTACCAGGAAAACAAGATACACTACAGCCAAAACGGATTACGACAAGTGCGTGAGTCCATGATGGACCCTGAATGTAGTACGCAGTAATTCCCGATGTACTGCGTCATGACACTTCTAATGGATGTTCCCAATGGATCCCCAAATTCTTCCACATGTCTGTGAATGTAAATATAATTGTAATTGTCTTGAAGTGAATGTGATAAATACTTATTTGAAGACAGTGTATTGTACCTGTCATTAATCCATTCAGTTTATGTATATATTTTTTTGCAGATCATCTGTAACAACATGTTCAAGAAGGTTACTGTCTTCATTTATTATTTTTACATAATATTATTTTCATATGAATTTGTAAAAAGGGGTAACAATGTTTAAACTCGTATAATATAAACAGAAGGTGTTAATAAAACACCTTTCCTTACGGTGTCCTGATACATGTTGTCCGCCGGTTGCAAAAAAGAATGGTCCATTGATCAATGAACACCTTTTATTTGGGGTTAACTAATAAAAACGTGTACTAGTATAAATGTGTGTAAAGGTTGAAAGGTATGAATTGGGTAAATTTCATGCATATAATAAAAAATGTCCGCAGGCTTCCTGTTCAGGTGACTGGTGTTAATTAATGAAGGTTATCAAAACATTTACTTACAGTGTAATTAAAGTACTACGCAGACCGAAAAAATTTTATTGTCGCAAACACATTGGAGCAATATTTTTTCCCACATGTTTTTAAAACTTTGGCAGTCTTACATGTAGTTGTAGTGGAAAAATATTAAACACATATATTTACTTTTAAGATTTTTCTTTTTTAAGGAATTTTGTACCATTAGTTGCAAACTCAAATTCGATGTTGTCAATAAGACCTGTATCACTTGTAGTTTTTTTGTTCTTCATTGGGTTTATTCCTGCCTCACCTATTGATTTTTTGGTAATAGGTGCATTGTTTTTGGCACACCTACCTGTCTATTAATCTGATCTCATTAGGTCTTTAAAGAGACCAATAATTGACACATGAATTCTCACTTCGTGCATGTCGGATTGTTATAGAAACTTCACAACAACAGAAGAATCTGTTGAATGAAATAGTCTGAACATTTCTGTTAAACAAATATAAAATTGATATGTCGGAGTAACGAGGTTTAAAGTATGTTACTGCCTTCTTGCAACAAAAACTTTCATTACGAATTTGTGCAGTTACAACATATGCCTTGTACAAGTGCCATGTTTATTGCGGTAATACCAAGAAGTCCATGAATAGATGATAATGTGCTGTCATTTTGGTCACTGAACATTTGAGGGTAATTATCACATAAAAAATTGATTGCCATGATGTGATTGGCAGTGTTTTTTCACAGACTTCGCGAATCCCATTTTGGCTGCAGTGTAGACATGTTAAGTTAATATTGTATTGAAAATTGTGAGTTAGCAAACAGGAATATACAAAGGGAGTAACTCCAGTGTAAAATACCTAATCTTTTGAATAGTCAAATCAAATGAGTAGGTTTTCCTCTTTTTTGATTTGCTTTCAATCGTCAACTATTTACATGTATAATATACAAGTAATAAAATAATAATAGAAATATGAACAATATTTTGTCCCTGTCATCTTTGTACTATATGCAGGAAACAATTTTCATTGGTTAATAACTAAATACATGCATAAGTATAATGTACATTAAAAAGTGAGAATTTGTCATTATATTTAGACAGGTGATGGTGTTGTTGAAGTGGTAACTATAAACAATGAGAGATACAAGTGTATAATTCCAGAATTAACCGGAAAAGATGACGAGGTAAACTGATTTTGTTACCAACAATACAAGCTCATTGTACAAGCTCATCCACTACATGTATTAGGTTTTAATGCCTAGTAATTAATTTTTGCATATAACTTTACTGTCCTTTTACAAATTTCCAATATTAGATGGTGAGATACCACTTGACCGATCTTATGGTTTTTGTATATCACAGTTCGTCACAGTATTTGTACTTGAATCTTGCTGATTTTAATGAATGAAGTGTTTAACTATAAATTATTACACCAGTGATACAGATTTTATAAGTTACCACAAAAAGACATTATCTTTGTACAATATGCTGCTACTGCAAGATTTTCTTTTTAGCTCACCTGACCCAAAGGGTCATGTGAGCTATTGTTATCACTTTGCGTCCGTTGGCGTCGGCGTCGTTGTCGGCGGCGTCTGTAAACTTTTTACATTTTAATCTTCTTCTCTGAAACCGCTGGGCCAATTGAAACCAAACTTGGCCATAATGTTCATTGGATGGACCTTTACAAAGTTTGTGTTTTTTATTTCGATTGCTAAACCAATATGGCCGCCACCTCAAGACTTGGTTTAACATAGGACCCTATGGGAAAAAAGTTTAAAAGGGCTTCTTCTCTGAAACCGTTTAACTAATCAAAACAAAACTTACTAGCAATATTGTTTGGATGGTCCTCTATAAAGTTTGTGTTTTTGATGGGAATTGGAAATTCAAAATGGCCGCCACCGCAGGACTTAGTTTAACATAGAACCCTATGGGAAAAAGTTTTAAAAGGCTTCTTCTCTGAAACGGGTAATCAATGGAAACAAAAACTTACTAGCAATATTGTTTGGATGGTCCTCTATAAAGTATGTGTTTTTTATGGCCATTGGAAATTCAAAATGGCTGCCACGGCAGGACTTAATTTAACATAGGACCCTATGGGAAAAAGTTTGAAAGGCTTCTTTTCTGAAACCGGTCAACCAATGGAAACAAAACTTACTAGCAATATTGTTTGGATGGTCCTCTATAAAGTTAATGTTTTTTCATCCCAATCAGAAATTCAAAATGGCCGCCACAGCAGGACTTAGTTTAACATTCGACCCTATGAGAAAAAAGTTTAAAAGGGCATCTTCTCTGAAACCGTTTAACCAATCAAAACAAAACTTACTAGCAATATTTTTTGGATGGTCCTCTATAAAGTTTATGTTTTGTTATGGCAATTGGAAATTCAAAATGGCCGCTACCGCAGGACTTAGTTTAACATAGGACCCTATGGGAAAAAGTTTTTAAAGGCTTCTTCTCTGAAACCGGTCAATCAATGGAAACAAAAACTTACTAGCAATATTGTTTGGATGGTCCTCTATAAAGTTTATGTTTTTTATGGCAATTGGAAATTCAAAATGGCCGCTACCGCAGGACTTAGTTTAACATAGGACCCTATGGGAAAATGTTTTTAAAGGCTTCTTCTCTGAAACTGGTTAATCAATGGAAACAAAAACTTACTAGCAATATTGTTTGGATGGTCCTTTATAAAGTTTATGTTTTTTATGGCAATTGGAAATTCAAAATGGCCGCCACTGCCGCAGGACTTAGTTTAACATAGGACCCTATGGGCAAATAAAAACAATCTTCTCTATACGGTTAACCAATGAAACAAAGCTTTCTAGTAATATTGTTTGGATGGTCCTATTTAAAGTTTATTGAAAATTACAGGATTTACTTTAACATCAGGGAAATGCCATCTTCATTGCCTATAAAATCAGGTGAGCGATACAGGCTCTTAAGAGCCTCTGGTTTATTTAATTTCATCCTATATGTATAAACCTCTACATGTTTTATTGGCAGTTTACTTGAGTATAAAGATCAAGATTTTTTACTCTCCTTTATCTTTTCTTATTGGGTGTTCCTTGCTTCTTTAAGTTGACCCTGTGTTCATTCTCTGGGTTTTGTATTGTTTTGTATTGTATTTTCAGGTGTGAAACATTTCTCCACAATATCAAATAACGTTTCATTTGACTAGTCCACGCCAGTTATTTGTGCCCAAATATTTGCCTTTTCTGTTAGTGAATTTCACATATCTCCTTGTTATTTACCTCATAATGTAACAGTCACCATGGTTTAATTACATACAGTCAACTTATCCTACTGCAGGTCGGGGGTTCTCTCCAGGTACTCCGGCTTCCTCCCCCAATAAAAACTGGTCACCATCATATAGCTGAAAAATTGCTGAAAGTGGCATTAAAACACCATTCAAACAAACAAACAAACAATCAAAAAGTAAAATTGTGCTTTCTAATTTAAAAAGTATTCTGACAAATGCACAAACATGTCTGTTGGACAACATGGTTAGGTTGCTACTTTACTGTCTAAATATGCTGCCATTCTGTATACCTGTATATAGTTTTATTACATTGAAAATATATCATATAAGATATACAGAATGTATATTCTACACAACATGTCATACAATTAATTATATGGAATAATCCATATGTACATTTAAAGACATATTTACATGGATTATTCCTTATAATTAATTGTACTAAATGTTGTATTTATAATATCTTCTTGTAGCACATATGTTCCATGTTTGTTCAAAATAAGCTCACTTTATAATTGTATAAAAGGGATGAATATTTCTGCTTATTTAGTTTTCTGCAAAGCAATATGGAGGACTATCTGGAAATGAACTGATACAGACATTGTTTCAACAAAGTTCTTGTTCGTATAGGGTAAGTCGTATGATTATCTCTATAAATGTAATGTTATAACAAGTTATATCTTTATCATACACTTGGTACAGATGGCAAGAAAGACACATGTCACATGGAAACAACATTTATTGCATTAATGTCTCAAAATGTATAAATATTTAAGGATTGTTTTCAATTGTTGGTTTACGCTTATAAACTGGAAGCCGTTTTTTCTTTAGTTCCAAAGTCATTTATATCCAGATAACTAACCAACAATTCAATATTATAAAAAGAAACAAGAACAATATGTAGCAAGTAATCAAGTAATATTTACAGTTCATTGTCACTTGTTGTTTACAGAGGAATACATGTATTTCATCAATCAGTCACATGGCATGGCTAAAATACCAAGTAAGGTTATATGAAATGAACAACGTTACTCAGCTGAAGAGTAATTAAAAGAATTTAAATATATTTTTGCTTTTAAAATCACAGGCATCAGTCTTAATGTACATGCTTGTGTTAATATAACAATACTTTTATCAATTTAACAATGCAAAAATAAGTGTATTTTTTTGTTTACAGATTGAGAGTTACTGGACCTATGAGTTATGTCATGGAAGATATCTCAGACAATATCATGAAAATAAGGAATTAAGTTTGGTAAAATCATTAATATTTGTCTCATGGATTTTTTATTTGGAGATTAATAATACTATAGAAGTGTCAATTCCTGAAAAGAAGGAACCAAAAAAATTGCTTTAGATATATAACTTAATAAGTTGATGCAAGGATGACAATTCTTCTGCCTAAATAACTGATAAATTAATTTAAAACAAGATTAAATTGTTATAGGTGTGGCATTGGGATTGTGAAAATAAAATTATATGTTTTAAAGAAATTAAATCAAATTATATATTACAGTTTATATTATTACATGTTAAGTGAAATAATTAATTAGTTCTGTCATCATCATTTAATAAACATGATTTTACTTTTCAATTTTTTGTTTACTTTTTAGAAAAAGCCACAAGTACTTGAATTTAACTTAGGAAATTTCAAAAATAGTGAGAACCCAAAAGGTATGTCATCAAATCAAAAATATTCCTGGATGTTGGTAGATTCTATGGTACACCTTTATGGGCTTGAGTATCCATGGTTATACACTGACAATAAATTACATATTTAGGACTAAGTATCCATTGTTGCAAACTGACAATGAATTACACACTTAGAACTGTGTTTACATGGTTACATACTGACTATGAATAACACATTTAGGACTGAGTATCCATGGTTACAAATGGCAATAAAAGACATACTAGTACATAGTACTGAGTATCCATTGTAATGCATTGACAGTGAATGACATTCAGTACTGTAAAAGTTTACATCATTGACATTTCAGCTGGAAATAATGATGACTGAATGGTTGATATATAGTAAACATCTTTATTAATATAAAGTTTTCAAGTTTTAGTCCAGGACTAAGTGCAGCTTCTTTATAATAATTGTAGAAACTCTAATGACAGAAGAAAACACAGATGAAATAAAATCCAGAGCTGAGGATAAACAACATCAGGTTATTTTAATCATATTCTACCCTGTCAGTTATATCTGTATTATACTTGTTATTTACTATAATTGGTTCACAGTAATTATACTCCTGTCCATTGGTCCAAGGTATACAATGCATTGTATAATTATTTATTATACTGTGAAAGTACTTAAATTCGTGGGTATCAATTTGTGTGGTTTTACCAAAAATTGCAAGTTCGTGGATTTGTAAATTGGCGGATTTGTAATTTTGAAGAAAATTTTTTTGTAGTATTTGGCTGTACTCATTTAGAGTCGGCACATAAAAGTGTTCATTTAATAAAGATATCGATTTTCACAACCGAATAAAGATGATCAAGACATATTTGATGTTTAGTTAAATAAACAAATGCCAGAAAATTTCTTTATAATTATGTAATTATCATTAATTAATGTGATGTAATTAATGTGATTATTTTACTTCATTAAGCTCATTTTTATTATCTTTTCATCTTTAAGCTTAAAACTATCCAATGAAAATAAACTGTTTTTTCAATTTCAATATTTATCAATTCTTATTTGATTTCATTAATTTTATGATCTTAACACCTGGCTAGACTTTTAATTGGTTTATGTTGATCAAAGGGATTAGTTTTGTTTGAAACTACTCTACGGATGTTTATATAACGGTAGTGAAGTTTTTATGGCTTCAATCCGGTTTTGACACAACATGATTATAAATTTGATAGAAAAAATAGATTGATTAATTTTTTACTGGTATTAAATTTATTATTTTTAGAAAAGAACATGTGAACATACAAAGATACATTATAACACTTCTGTACACCTAAAATGAACATTTTAATAAACCGGAAGTATAACTGAATTGCACAAAAACATGAAATCATTTGAATTTCACCAAATAAACATGACAATAACTTATCTGAGATATTTTTAATGATTGACTTTGATATCCAAGGTATTTATCTGGTAGATTAATCAAAGATTGGCTATTCCCATAGCTTGCAACCTATTAAAAATACACTTCAATGACATAGAGTAACGGTCCACATTGTTAAACGTAGCTCACATCCAACATAACAATACAAAAGAGTTAATATTTCGTTGGATTCTTAAATTTGTGGATCAGCCTATCCACGAAAACCACGAAAATTGGTACCCCACGAATAAAAAGGAATTCACAGTATGTCTAAGTTTTATTAATGTTTCTTGTTAAACATTTGAATTTATAACATGTACTTGATATGACATAATGAAGGGTAACATGCAGTTATATAATAAACATATAACATCTCCTGGTTCCCATATGACTACAGACAAATGTTACAGTTCTGTTTCTGTGTGGCCATGTGATACAGCATACATATAACATCTCTTGGTTCCCATATGACTACAGACAAATGTTACAGTTCTGCTTCTGTGTAGCCATGTGGTGCTATATGTCCTTAATATCTACTTTTCTTTCTGTAGTATTCTGTAGAAATAGAAAAGTTAAGAACCTTAGTCAGACTGAAGAGTATAAACTCTTAAATTGTCAGAATTATTTTTTATCCTGCAACCATTACATTTGCTGTACAATAAAGGTAGCAGAATAAAATTTAGCTTTATTCACTAAAGTCTCCTGGTATCCTTTTGAATTCTATTCTGGTTAGCAACATGTTGTCAGATAAAATATGTGTTTATGATGTCACTAGAAAACATGCCTAAAATTTCAAGTAAGAAATGGGATTTTCATGTTTTTCATCTGTGTAAAATATATTTGAGGGTTGGAGGATAAAAACAATACTTGCCATGAAATAGGTGAGAAATGTTTAGCAGTGCCACACATTTCTACCCGTTTCTAAGGCTTGTACAAAACATTTTTCTGACAATGTACGAATATTGTATACAAAAACATGACATTAAAACCTTGGTATTGCCTGGCATTCTGCCTGTTTGTATGGCTCTAACACATTAAAACCTTGGTATTGCCTGGCATTCTGCCTGTTTGTATGGCTCTAACACATTAAAACCTTGGTATTGCCTGGCATTCTGCCTGTTTGTATGGCTCTAACACATTAAAACCTTGGTATTGCCTGGCATTCTGCCTGTTTGTATGGCTCTAACACATTAAAACCTTGGTATTGCCTGGCATTCTGCCTGTTTGTATGGCTCTAACACATTAAAACCTTGATATTGCCTGGCATTCTGCCTGTTTGTATGGCTCTAACAAATTAATTTTCTTTACAATGTACATATATAAGTATTGGGCAGACAGAATTAAATGTTTGTGTTAATGAATTCTCATTCAAAACTCTTTTACCGACTTGTACAAGAAGTTGTCTTATTTTAGATTGAAACTAGGAGGATAGAGAACATAGACCTACCCTTCTTCCCAGTTAATATGACAGATGGTACTGTATGTGAATTAACTAATGCCCCCAGAAAATCTAAAATTCTCTATGTATGTCAGCCAGAGGGTCGAGGAGAGATTTATGAACTGAAAGAAACCTCTACGTGTGAATATGAAGTCATTGTATTGACCAGTGTTTTGTGTTCACATCCAGATTTTAAGTAAGTATAACCAAATCTGTTAATCACAGAAAGTTGTGTACAGTACAACAGGCTTTTAGAAAAAGAACTCTGTGAGTGTTTTGAAATAGGATGTAAAATCCAGCTGTACCATACTGAAGATAGACAGAATAATAACATTTCTAAATATAACAAGTCAGTTTGAGGAAGCATCATGCCTTGATTATGCATTTGATTTCAATAACATACTGTTCTGTATATAGCTAAAATATTACTGACTCAATGGTGTATTTCTACTGTCTGTTAAATTACATACAGTCTGGGAACCAGTGTTGGTGCTTTGGTTAATTCTGCACATGTTCCATCCCCAGTATTAGTGTAAAAAAACTTGAATTTTTTTAAAACTTTAAAACAAAAAATATCTTACAAACCTTAAGTTCAAAGACAGAATCTTTGAAAAACTTGAATAGGTCGGGAGTATATCAGTAACTGTTAGATTTCTTTTATTGTCAAAATCTAGCTGTTTCATCAGTTTTTAGCTCACCTGACCCGAAGGGTCATGTGAGCTTTTGCCATCACTTGGCGTCCGTCGTCGTCGTCTCGTCGTCATCGTCTCGTCGTCGTTAACTTTTCTTTAAAAATCTTCTCCTCCAAAACCACTGAAGGGATTGCTTTGAAACTTTGCACACATCATCAGTAAAATGTCCTCTGCCAAGTTTGCACTAATCATGGCATCAGACCAACCAACATGGCTGTCATGGCTAAAAATAGAACAGGGGGTCAAAATACAGTTTTTGGCTTATAGTTCAAAAAGTATAACAGATACAGGAAAACCGAAGAGACGTTCCTTCTTCAGCATCAAAAGCTCTGCAAAACACTCCATTAGGTCAAAGTTGTATGACGACTCCTTGTAGGAGTTATTGCCCTTTAATTGTCGACATTGATGATTTTTTTGCCATTTTTGCCTCAAAATCTTGAAAATTATTAGAACTAGAGAAAAAGTAAGCATTGCTTAATTGTTCTGCTCTATGAGGGCTACAAAAATGACTTTAGGGTTAAGATTGTCTGATGAACCGTTTAAGAGTTATTCCCCTTGAACTGTTTTTTTTAATCGGTTTTAATTTATTTTTTAAAAATCTTCTCCTCTGAAACCACTGAAAGTACTGTGTACTTTGTACACATCATCTGTCAAATGTCCTCAACCAAGTTTGCACCAACCATGGCCACAGATTAACCAACATGGCCACCATGGCTTAAAAAAGAACAAGGGGGGGGGGGGGGGATGGGGGGTCAAAATACAATTTTTGGCTTAAAGTTCAAAAAGTATAACAGATACAGAAAAACCGAAGAGACATGCCTTCATTGGCATCAAAAGCTCTACGAAACACTCAATTGGGTCAAAGTTTGATGATGACCCCTTATAGGAGTTATTGCCCTTTAATTGTCAAAATTGATTATTTTTGACATTTTTGCCCCAAAATCTTGAAAATTATTAGAACTAGAGAAAAAGTTAGCATTGCTTAATTGTTCTGCTCTATGAGGGCTACAAAAAAGACTGTAGGGTTAAGATTGTCTGATGAACCGTTTAAGAGTTATTCCCCTTGAACTGTTTTTTTTAATCGGTTATAATTGATTTTTTTAAAATCTTCTCCTCTGAAACCACTGAAAGTACTGCTTTGAAACTTTGTACACATCATCCGTCAAATGTCCTCAACCAAGTTTGCACCAACCATGGCTGCAGATTAACCAACATGACCGCCATGGCTAAAAATAGAATGGAGGGGTAGAGGTAAAATACAGTTTTTGGCTTATATTTAAAAAAGTGTAACAGATACAGGAAAAGCTCTACGAAACACTCCATTGGGTTGAAGTTGTATGAGGACTCCTTATAGGAGTTATTGCCCTTTATTTGTCAAAATTGATTATTTTTGACATTTTCGCCTCAAAATCTTGAAAATTATTTGAACTAGAGAAAAAGTTAGCATTGCTTAATTGTTCTGCTCTATGAGGGCTACAAAAAAGACTTAGGGTCAAGATTGTCTGATGAACCGTTTTAAAGGAATTATTCTCCTTGAACATTTTTTTAATCAATTTTACTTGATTTATAAAAATTTTCTCCTCTTTAACCCATTAAAAGACTGCTTTGAAACATTGCACACATCATCTTTAGGGCGTCCTCTACCAAAATTGTGCAAATCATGACACCTGACTACTTACATAGCTACGTTGGCTTAAAATAGAAAATGGGGGGGGGGGGGAGGCAAGAGAGTTTTCGACTGATAGTTAAAAAAGTATAACAGGTAGAGCAAATTTGAAGTGAACCTCCCTTCTCCCTCTAAGCATCAACAAAAGCTCCTCCTTATAGGAATTATTTCCCTTAAAAGGTCAAAATTAATGACTTTTGCAGAAGTGTTGGGCAATTCCTTATAGCAAAGAAAAGCTTGATAAAAAAGGGTTGTTTGGTTTCAGGTTCAGGTGAGCGATACAGCCTCTAGTTTTAATTCATATCTATGTTTATTTTGTGTGCACATAAGTGATCTCACCAGACATACAATTGTTTACCTGAAACAAAGGTTATGGTGCACAAAAAGACAAAAAAAAATACTTTGCCCACCAACATAACCAAATTAAATGTATGTTGTATGTTCAGACAATATAAACAAACATTTATTTTTCACCAATGTATATTGAAGACTGAAAATATTTCCATAAAGGTCTTATTTGGTCTAACATACCAGACTCCACACCTAAAACCTACTCTAGTGTCTACAGTGTCCCGAAAATGATTACCATCAGTTTTCTCCCATTTCAGACCTAAGACAGCCCCGGTATCTACAATTTCCTGTCATGCCATGGATGGATCACCTACAAAACCTGAAACTTTAATGGAGTGGGAAAAACAACCAGTTCCTCAGTATGATCACCAAGTAAGTCTTTATAAACTGTCTCCATCATTGGTAAACTTCTACATTATACTTGTTCACTATGTTCATGGAATGGTCCCCTAAAACATTTGCTTAGTGAAGAAATCTTCATATACCTTCTTTTCAGAAACTGAAAAACTGATTAAAGCCATTGTTTTTAACAAAGTTTATGTCAATTTGTTTTAACTGAAAATCTAAGATAATTGCCAACAAAGGACTTAAGTTTAAATTAAAACTCATGGGGAAAAAGGTTTTCAAAAAAACACTTCTTTGAAATTGTTGAACTGTTTGAAATCAAACTTTTCAGAAATAGTAATTTGATAATTTGATTTGATAACCCTCTATAAAGTTTATTTGCCTATATGCTATTTGGAAATTCAAAATGGCCACCACCACATGTTTAATACATGCATACTATAAATCAGGTTGTAGTAGTTTTAGGGTTTTTTTTGGCACCTGCTATGAACTTAATGTACTAAAATTAGGCACACCAAAATAAAGCAGCCCTGAACATTTTGAAGGCCGAATTTCCAAGCCAGTATTACTATACCATCAATGTATTGTCTTTGAATCATTATCAAGTATGTCAAACATGACAAGTGACAAGTAAAAGTGAGTATTTTTTTTTTCAGAATTTTCCTCAATAGTTAAAAAGTTGCCATCAGGATGAAGCATATCTTTTATTGTCACCTATTGATGATACATTGCCATTATACATTACACAATTGATTCTATAAATAGATTAACCTGTATTGTGCATCCAAATATGAGTATAAAAATTGTATGATTTTCACTTGTCACATACCAATGATGACGCATGCCTGGAGGAGTGTACTACCTAATTAAATATTATTTTAAGATTTTGTTTAACTTTCCTTTGCAGACATTTAACACATGTTATGTATTCAGCAAACATTATTTAACAGGTTCAAGGTAATTACATAGTACAGAAGGAGATGAAGAAAGAGACCCCACCCAAACCAGCAGAGAGTCCTAAACAAGTTCAGCCCCCAGAGCCTGACAGGACTCTTACAGACACAACCGATAAACAGGTTCTCAGGGAGTTCCTGTCTGGTGATTACTGCTTCCAAGGGGTTCGTAATTTTTGTAAAATAAAATTATACTATTTGATTGGTCATCTAAGCAATCACTTTGCATCTTCATTTTTCATGATATACCAACTTTTACAGTTTTCTTACAAACCACTTTCTACTTTATCTTTGAGAGTTATTGCTTGGTACGTATTCTGAAGAAATGTACATATTTAAAAATTGTAAATAGTTTCATATTAAGTGTATTTGATATACGTAATTGTACAGTTTTAGGTAACATGAATGAAAATTGATTCTGTTTGTAGGGTACAGGATGGTGGAAACATGAATTTTGTTTCAACAAATATGCTCGTCAGTTTCACGATGTAAGTACCTCAATTGTATTTGCAAATATGTGTCAGTTTAACGATGTAAGCGTACTTCATTTATATTAACAGATATGTTCGTCCGTTCCACCATGTAAGTTTAATGTTTAAATCATGTCATGACATTGATGTATGATTCTATATTATACCAAGCATTTCCTTTCAACTTATTGAGGGCCCCTGTGATATAGAAATAGAGCCTTGTGTTATACAATGATATCTGAGATTGTGTGGTTGAGGGCCCCTGGGATATAGAGCCTTGTATATGTGTTATACAGTGATATCTGAGATTGTGTGGGTTGAGGGCCCCTAGGATATAGAGCCTTGTGTTATACAGTGATATCTGAGATTGTGTGGTTGAGGGCCTCTAGGATGTAGAGCCTTGTGTTATACAGTGATATCTGAGATTGTGTGGTTGAGGGCCCCTGGGATGTAGAAATAGAGCCTTGTTTTATACAGTGATATCTGAGATTGTGTGGGTTGAGGGCCCCTGGGATGTAGAGCTTTTGTTATACAATGATATCTGAGATTGTGTGGTTGAGGGCCCCTGGATGTAGAGCCTTGTGTTATACAGTGATATCTGAGATTGTGTGGTTGTGGGCCCCTGGGATATAGAGCCTTGTGTTATACAGTGATATCTGAGATTGTGTGGGTTGAGAGCCCCTGGGATGTAGAAATAGAGCCTTGTTTTACAGTGATATCTGAGATTGTGTGGTTGAGGGCCCCTAGGATATAGAGCCTTGTGTTATACAGTGATATCTGAGATTGTGTGGGTTGAGAGCCCCTAGGATGTAGAGCCTTGTGTTATACAGTGATATCTGAGATTGTGTGGGTTGAGAGCCCCTGGGATGTAGAAATAGAGCCTTGTTTTACAGTGATATCTGACATTGTGTGGTTGATGGCCCCTGGGATATAGAGCCTTGTGTTATACAGTGATATCTGAGATTGTGTGGGTTGAGAGCCCCTGGGATGTAGAAATAGAGCCTTGTTTTACAGTGATATCTGAGATTGTGTGGTTGAGGGCCCCTAGGATATAGAGCCTTGTGTTATACAGTGATATCTGAGATTGTGTGGGTTGAGAGCCCCTAGGATGTAGAGCCTTGTGTTATACAGTGATATCTGAGATTGTGTGGGTTGAGAGCCCCTGGGATGTAGAAATAGAGCCTTGTTTTATACAGTGATATCTGAGATTGTGTGGGTTGAGGGCCCCTGGGATGTAGAAATAGAGCCTTGTTTTATACAGTGATATCTGAGATTGTGTGGGTTGAGAGCCCCTGGGATGTAGAAATAGAGCCTTGTTTTATGCAGTGATATCTGAGATTGTGTGGGTTGAGAGCCCCTGGGATGTAGAAATAGAGCCTTGTTTTATACAGTGATATCTGAGATTGTGTGGGTTGAGGGCCCCTGGGATGTAGAAATAGAGCCTTGTTTTACAGTGATATCTGAGATTGTGTGGTTGAGGGCCCCTGGGATATAGAGCCTTGTGTTATACAGTGATATCTGAGATTGTGTGGGTTGAGAGCCCCTGGGATGTAGGAATAGAGCCTTGTTTTATACAGTGATATCTGAGATTGTGTGGTTGAGGGCCCCTAGGATATAGAGCCTTGTGTTATACAGTGATATCTGAGATTGTGTGGGTTGAGAGCCCCTAGGATGTAGAGCCTTGTGTTATACAGTGATATCTGAGATTGTGTGGGTTGAGAGCCCCTGGGATGTAGAAATAGAGCCTTGTTTTACAGTGATATCTGAGATTGTGTGGTTGAGGGCCCCTGGGATATAGAGCTTTGTGTTATACAGTGATATCTGAGATTGTGTGGTTGAGGGCCCCTAGGATGTAGAGCCTTGTGTTATACAGTGATATCTGAGATTGTGTGGGTTGAGAGCCCCTGGGATGTAGAAATAGAGCCTTGTTTTATACAGTGATATCTGAGATTGTGTGGGTTGAGAGCCCCTGGGATGTAGAAATAGAGCCTTGTTTTATACAGTGATATCTGAGATTGTGTGGGTTGAGGGCCCCTGGGATATAGAGCCTTGTGTTATACTATGTGGGTTGTAATATCCAGATACTTCATCTTCAGTCCATGTTGATAGAGTGGCTAAATTTTCTGACCCAATTCATCTTATTGTCCCTTTCCAGTAAAGGTCCTTCATTAATGACCAAATTCATTCACCAATGTGATGCCTTCCAAATGATTTATTGTGAGTTGTTCCCCTTGTCGTATTTGCTTCAAGTAAACACTGGTACAACTGAGACAGTGATACAGCAAGTTTAGACTGGGATACAGTAAACTCTGCATGTTTGTCTGTAAAATATATGTATACACCATAGTTAGTGTGTGTTCACTAACACAATTACACATCAATGTCAGTAACAGCTACACACACGAAGTACATTTGTAACACAGGGATACATTACAGTTAATATTGTTTGCATATGTTTTTATTAGTCCAGTTTTTATCAATTTAAAAATATTATTTATAGGACAATAATGGCCGAATAGTAGTCAACTTAGGGTTTTGGGATGAAGCGAGTCATTTTGAATGGGTGGAAAAGAATCCTTCTAAAATGCCGAAACCAGTGGGAACGAGAAAGTAAGTATTTTATAAATGTTATTAAAGCAAAATATAGGTACGTAGATTATTAAACTATTCAATTGAAAGTCTCGTGTATATCAAGGACACAGTTGGGACCATACGGGGAGGGTTCAGAGTGCTCGACCAACAGAGCTGCCCAGTGCATCCCTAGGTGGCAGATAGGAGATGCCTTCTCATAGGGGGATTATCAGATCATATTACAGAAAGTCTGGTTGTGGACCATGCTCCTTGCAAATAAAGACCCATTTTGTAGATAAGAGTAGGATTGTTGTACCTGCTACAAAAGACTAATTTTTCTGCCGCTTTGCATACCCCATATTTTATTAGTGGCCTATTTTAATGTTTGCCTATTGGTCTATCTTTCCCGAATTGATTTATTGTTCGTTTACTTGTTCTCATCTTGAATATAGCTACAATACTGCTTGTTGGGTGTAAAGCAAACATCCAATCAGTTAATCAATGACTTGGCTAATGTTCAGTCTTGAAGTTAGACCTGATAACATGCATGTTACTTTATTAAGTCACATGATAACACACACACTGTTATTTATATGCAGTCAACAAAAGTTTGGGGACATATCGATTTTCTATCCTATTGTCAAAACGTCCATTCACCTTAGGTTTACCTTTGGGTTAAAGCCTTTTTCTGGTGACTTCACATCTTCACAGTACTTTATACACAGTTACAACCTGGCAAAATTCTGTAGGGCTGTGCCACGTACTCCACACTTGGAAAAAGAGGGTGTTACCAATTTGTGCTGATGCCAACGTTAGTGTTGCTCGAACACATTCTTGTTGGTAAATATTGGTGTCGTCACCATCATGTATTTGTAACATATTATATTCACCAAACCTTCTTTTAATTCTTGATCTGGTAATCATGTAAAAATGATTGTGTGCTCGACTCCAATCTCAATTTCCAATCCTACTACCAAAAATTGATTGGTTTTCTTTAGATACTCCAGCATCCTCCCCAATTACAACTGGATGCTTACAACTTATATAGCTGAAAAATTGTTGAAAGTGGCATTAAACACTATTCCAAAAACATCAATCATATCCTTATATTTCCTGTGTTTTATTTTTACAGGCAATTGTCATTATTATATACAGGGGGAGATAAATGTGATGTCACAGGAAAACATAGAATCGTAGAAGTCAAATTAAAGTAAGTGGCAGCTTTCAAACTGTGGATGTATATTGAAATGTTACATTTGGCTTTAAAGGCAGTAAAAAGTAAAGCTCTGATGAGGTTTGTGTCATTCTTCAGGTGTAAATGTGGTTACTAAATTATCAGTAGTGTCAGTTATTAAAATAAAATTGGTATGACTGATAAAAAAACAAAAGAAAATAGACTGGCAGACTAGAAAAGTATCCAAAATAAAAATGAACACAAGAATAGTTTGCAAAATGAAAATGAACACAAGAACAGTGTTCACAATAAAGCATGGCAAAACGAGATGTATTAATGTTCCTTGTGTATTTTTTTGTTTGGGAATTGTTTTCTGTAGTTCCAAAAGATTTTAAAATATCTTTCCATGATTTCTAATTAATAATTTCAGAAGGTTTGATCAAAAAGCCATATTTTTAAATGTTAATCTTTTTTTTTGTATTTAGATGTGTAGAGAAAAAGAATCAGCCCCACTCTGTCTCCATATATCTAATGGAACCTAAAACATGTGAATATATATTAGGAGTAAGTATCTGATGGGGCCCAAAACATGTGAATATATATTAGGAGTAAGTATCTGATGGAACCCAAAACATGTGAGTATATATTAGGAGTAAGTATCTAATGGAACCCAAAACATGTGAATATGTAATTAGGAGTAAGTATCTGATGTAACCCAAAACATGTGAATATATATTAGGAGTAAGTATCTGATGGAACCCAAAACATGTGAATATATATTAGGAGTAAGTATCTGATGGAACCCAAAACATGTGAATATATATTAGGAGTAAGTATCTGATGGGGCCCAAAACATGTGAATATATATTAGGAGTAAGTATCTGATGGAACCCAAAACATGTGAGTATATATTAGGAGTAAGTATCTGATGGAACCCAAAACATGTGAATATATATTAGGAGTAAGTATCTAATGGAACCCAAAACATGTGAATATATATTAGGAGTAAGTATCTGATGGAACCCAAAACATGTGAATATATATTAGGAGTAAGTATCTTATGGAACCCAAAACATGTGAATATATATTAGGAGTAAGTATCTAATGGAACCCAAAACATGTGAATATATATTAGGAGTAAGTATCTGATGGAACCCAAAACATATGAGTATATATTAGGAGTAAGTATCTGATGGAATCCAAAACATGTGAATATATATTAGGAGTAAGTATCTGATGGAGCCCAAAACATGTGAATATATATTAGGAGTAAGTATCTGATGGAGCCCAAAACATGTGAATATATATAAGGAGTAAGTATCTGATGGAACCCAAAACATGTGAATATATATAAGGAGTAAGTATCTGATGGAACCTAAAACATGTGAATATGTAATTAGGAGTAAGTATCTGATGTAACCCAAAACATGTGAATATATATTAGGAGTAAGTATCTGATGGAACCCAAAACATGTGAATATATATTAGGAGTAAGTATCTGATGGAACCCAAAACATGTGAATATATATTAGGAGTAAGTATCTGATGGAGCCCAAAACATGTGACTATATATTAGGAGTAAGTATCTGATGGAACCCAAAACATGTGAATATATATTATGAGTAAGTATCTGATGTAACACAAAACATGTGAATATATATTATGAGTAAGTATCTGATGGAACCCAAAACATGTGAATATATATTAGGAGTAAGTATCTGATGGAACCCAAAACATGTGAATATATATTATGAGTAAGTATCTGATGTAACACAAAACATGTGAATATATATTATGAGTAAGTATCTGATGGAACCCAAAACATGTGAATATATATTAGGAGTAAGTATCTGATGGAATCCAAAACATGTGAATATATATTAGGAGTAAGTATCTGATGGAGCCCAAAACATGTGAATATATATTAGGAGTAAGTATCTGATGGAGCCCAAAACATGTGAATATATATAAGGAGTAAGTATCTGATGGAACCCAAAACATGTGAATATATATAAGGAGTAAGTATCTGATGGAACCTAAAACATGTGAATATGTAATTAGGAGTAAGTATCTGATGTAACCCAAAACATGTGAATATATATTAGGAGTAAGTATCTGATGGAACCCAAAACATGTGAATATATATTAGGAGTAAGTATCTGATGGAACCCAAAACATGTGAATATATATTAGGAGTAAGTATCTGATGGAGCCCAAAACATGTGACTAT
The DNA here is from genome assembly GCA_944474755.1 of Limnoperna fortunei. NCBI lineage: Eukaryota > Metazoa > Mollusca > Bivalvia > Mytilida > Modiolidae > Limnoperna > Limnoperna fortunei. The sequence goes on from OX104113.1 coordinate 9,027,999, forward strand.
ATATTAGGAGTAAGTATCTGATGGAACCCAAAACATGTGAATATATATTATGAGTAAGTATCTGATGTAACACAAAACATGTGAATATATATTAGGAGTAAGTATCTGATGGAACCCAAAACATGTGGATATATACATTTGTATCAGGAGTAAGTATCTGATGGAACCCAAAACATGTGGATATATACATTTGTATCAGGAGTAAGTATCTGATGGAGCCCAAAACATGTGACTATATATTAGGAGTAAGTATCTGATGGAACCCAAAACATGTGAATATATATTATGAGTAAGTATCTGATGTAACACAAAACATGTGAATATATATTAGGAGTAAGTATCTGATGGAACCCAAAACATGTGGATATATATTAGGAGTAAGTATCTGATGGAACCCAAAACATGTGGATATATACATTTGTATCAGGAGTAAGTATCTGATATATATCTGGCCCAGTAGTCACACTTCGGTGCTGACATGAAAATCATTGATTCTAACAGTGATAAAGTCATTGTCTAAATTTCCTGACTAGAAATTTCACAAAATATTTTAATTCTAAGGTTTTTTCTATTTCAAGGTGTAGATAGCCTTAGCCCGATTTGATATAACGTTTTGGAATTTTGGTGATAAAAGCTCTACAACATCTTAATCATTTGGATTTTTACATATTGTTTGGGTTTGAGCGCCACTGATGAGTCTTGATTAGACAAAACGCGCGTCTGGCGAAGAAAGCTTTTTGTTAACCTTGGTATCTTTGACGACATTTTATCTGATAGATGTGAATATATATAAGGAGTAAGTATCTAACGGGCAGGGTGTACTCGACTCCAATCTTAATTGACAAGGATTGCCAGTTTTCCTGCCGCAGGTCAGGGGTTTTCTCCGGGTACTCCGGCTTCCTCCCCCAATAAAAACTGGACACCATGATATAGCTGAAAAATTGCTGAAAGTGGCCTTAAACTCCATCAAACAAACAAAAAACAAAACAAACATCTAATGGAACCTAAAACACGTGAATATATATTAGGAGTAAATATCTGATGGAACCCAAAACATGTGAATATATATTAGGAGTAAGTATCTGATGGAACCCAAAACATGTGAATATATATTAAGAGTAAGTATCTGATGTAACCCAAAACATGTGAATATATATTAGGAGTAAGTATCTGATGGAACCCAAAACATGTGAATATATATTAGGAGTAAGTATCTGATGGAACCCAAAACATGTGAATATATATTAGGAGTAAGTATCTGATGGAACCCAAAACATGTGAATATATATTAGGAGCAAGTATCTGATGGAACCCAAAACATGTGAATATATATTAGGAGTAAGTATCTGATGGAACCCAAACATGTGAATATATATTAGGAGTAAGTATCTGATAGAACCCAAAACATGTGAATATATATTAGGAGTAAGTATCTGATGGAACCCAAAACATGTGAATATATATTAGGAGTAAGTATCTGATGGAACCCAAAACATGTGAATATATATTAGGAGTAAATATCTGATGGAACCCAAAACATGTGAATATGTAATTAGGAGTAAGTATCTGATGGAGCCCAAAACATCTGATTATATATTAGGAGTAAGTATCTGATGGGGCCCAAAACATGTGAATATGTAATTAGGAGTAAGTATCTGATGGAGCCCAAAACATGTGACTATATATTATGAGTAAGTATCTGATGTAACCCAAAACATGTGAATATATATTAAGAGCAAGTATCTGATGGAACCCAAAACATGTGACTATATATTAGGAGTAAGTATCTGATGGAACCCAAAACATTGGAATAAAATATTAGGAGTAAGTATCTGATGGAACCCAAAACATTTGACTATATATTAGGAGTAAGTATTTGATGGAACCCAAAACATGTGACTATATATTAGGAGTTAGTATCTGAAGGAACCCAAAATATCTGATTATATATTATGAGTAAGTATCTGATGGGACCCAAAACATGGTAGTATATTAGGAGTAAGTATCTGATGGAACCCAAAACATGTGAATATATATTAGAAGTATCTGATGGAACCCAAAAAATGTGAATATATATTAGAAGTATCTGATGGAACCCAAAACATTAGGCCGAATTTTACTGCCGTTATAATCCGAAGTTAGTTATGTGATTTGTCGGATTAACGGCAGAATTTAGTCCTATTGGTCGTAATGTAGCAAATAACAAATTATAATTTCGGTCTATTTATACAAAATTCAAACATAATATTCATCTTCTTTATGTTATTAAAGCTTTAGACATTGCGAAACTAATGTGAAACGATCTTTATTGAAGAAATTTCTTTTTTCGTCTTGGAAGATGCACGTGGAAAATGCTATGTTGATCATTTTTCCGTATATGGATAATGTGACCTAATTTTGTTATAAACGTGCTAATTTGCATACTATAACAACCATTCTGTAGTAAGAATCCAGTAATTTACATATGTATTACCCAAGCTGCAACTGGCCATTCATTTTCGGGTGTCTCAATGTTTTTCATGTTGTAAACATAATTAAAAAGAGACACGAATGTCAATTAATACAGGTTATTAAAAACGGCAATAACTATCATTACGTATCAATATACATTTGTATTAGGAGTAAGTATCTGATGGAACCCAAAACATGGGAGTATATATTAAGAGTAAGTATCTGATGCGACCCAAAACATGTGAATATATACATTTGTATTTGGAGCAAGTATCTGATGGAGCCCAAAACATGGGTACAAAATATTAGAGTAAGTATCTGATGGAACCCAAAAAATGGGAGTATTTATTAGGAGTAAGTATCTGATGGAACCCAAAACACGTGAATATATACATTTGTATTAGGAGTAAGTATCTGATGGAACCCAAAACATGTGAATATATATTAGGAGTAAGTTTCTGACGGAACCCAAAACATGGGTACAAAACATTAGAGTAAGTATCTGATGGAACCCAAAAAATGGGAGTATTTATTAGGAGTAAGTATCTGATGGAACCCAAAACACGAGAATATATACATTTGTATTAGGAGTAAGTATCTGATGGAACCCAAAACATCTGAATACATATTAGGAGTAAGTATCTGATGGAACCCAAAACATGTGACTATACATTTGTATTAGGGGTAAGTATCTGATGGAGCCCAAAACATGGGAATAAAATATTAGAGTAAGTATCTAATGGAACCCATAACATGTGGATTTTTATTAGGAGTAAGTATCATATGGAACCCAAAACATGTAAATATACATTTGTATTAGGAGTAAGTATCTGATGGAGCCCAAAACATGTGACTATATATTAGGAGTAAGTATTTGATGGAACCCAAAACATATAAGTATCTAATGGAGCACAGAATTTGTGACTATATATAAGAGTAAGTATCTGATGGAACCCAAAACATGTGAATATATACATTTGTATTAGGAGTAAGTATCTGATGGAACCCAAAACATGGGAGTATATATTAGGAGTAAGTATCTGATGCGACCCAAAACATGTGAATATATACATTTGTATTAGGAGTAAGTATCTGATGGAGCCCAAAACATGGGTACAAAATATTAGAGTAAGTATCTGATGGAACCCATAAAATGGGAGTATATATTAGGAGTAAGTATCTGTTGGAACCCAAAACACGTGAATATATATTAGGAGTAAGTATTTGATGGAGCCCAAAACATGTGAATATATATTAGAAGTATCTGATGGAGCCCAAAACATATGAATATATATTAAGAGTAAGTATCTGATGGAACCCAAAACATGTGACTTTATATTGGGAGTAAGTATCTGATTGGAACCCAAAACATCTGAATACATATTAAGAGTAAGTATCTGATGGAACCCAAAACATGTGACTATACATTTGTATTAGGGGTAAGTATCTGATGGAGCCCAAAACATGGGAATAAAATATTCGAGTAAGTATCTGATGGAACCCATAACATGTGGATTTTTATTAGGAGTAAGTATCATATGGAACCCAAAACATGTAAATATACATTTGTATTAGGAGCAAGTATCTGATGGAGCCCAAAACATGTGACTATATATTAGGAGTAAGTATTTGATGGAACCCAAAACATATAAGTATCAAATGGAGCACAGAATATGTGACTATATATAAGAGTAAGTATCTGATGGAACCCAAAACATGTGAATATATACATTTGTATTAGGAGTAAGTATCTGATGGAACCCAAATCATGGGAGTATATATTAGGAGTAAGTATCTGATGCGACCCAAAACATGTGAATATATACATTTGTATTAGGAGCCCAAAACATGGGTACAAAATATTAGAGTAAGTATCTGATGGAACCCAAAAAATGGGAGTATATATTAGGAGTAAGTATATGATGGAATCCAAAACATGTGAAAAAATATTAAGAGTAAGTATTTGATGGAACCCAAAACTTGTAACTATATATTAGGAGTAAGTATTTGATGGAACACCAAAAAGCATTGGAAAATGGTAATATATATTAAGAGCAAGTCTGATATTAAACAAATGTTGTGCTTTGTATATAAATTCATGATGAAAAGAGGGGCCTCGGTGGCCGAGTGGTTAAGGTAGTTCATCTACTATTGATCACATGGTCTGTCCACGCTGAGGTTGCGGGTTAGAGTCTCACTGCAGACAGGGTGAACTTAACTCCAGTCTTATTTGACAAGGATTGCTAGTTTTCCTACTGCAGGTTGGGGTTTTCTCCAGGAACTCTGGCTTCCTCCCTTAATAAAAACTGGCTGCTATGATATAGCTGAAAAATTGCTGGAAGTGGCATTAAACACAATTCAAACAAACAAACAATGATGATAATGTCAGAACATTATCTGACATTTTCTTACTTTGTTTATACTTGTCTTTTTCAGATTGAATCTCCATTACTATGTAGTGTATTAGATAGAGCAGACGACCATGGTATTATTAAAGACTTTGTTGTGTAATCATGGTTAGATAGAGCAGACGACCATGGTATTATTAAAGACTTTGTTGTGTAATCATGGTCTCCGTGACCTTTTAATGTTACTGTGATATAGGTACATATAATGTACCATGCCTTAGTTATAGTTCATTTAAACAAAGTTTAGATAATTGGGGAATAAGATTGGCAATCAAATTTTCAGTATTTTAAACAAACTATGCAAACTGTTTTTTTATTGTCAGTTAAATGGTTAAGTGTTTAGTATTTTATAAAACTTAATGTTCTTGCTCTATATAAATAAATTCCACAGTTAAATCTGTTCAATGTAACTGGTGTTTTTACTTAAATAGAAAATTGTTCAGTGTACATAAGATAACTATAGGAAAGAAATAATATTATTTCCTATCAGTAAAATTATGTTTGTTTTAATTGGATAAAACAAGGTCAGCTGGTATTAGTTAATTTGCAGTAATTTGACGTGAGGGCATTATCATAAAGTTTAGAAAACTAACTGTGTATTGCCTAAAAATGCCAAACAATGATATATAATGAGGCCAAACATTCAAATCATACAGCAAGCAGCTACACATACATAATACAGTCTTAAACACATAGTTTCTTAATTCTTCAATAAAATAAATACAATAGTTGCTTATATAGCTGACATTGTCATGATACTTGACAGCACTCGGGAGAGTGGTATTGCCTTTAACATTGATAATGCCCTCGCCTTTGGCTCGGGCATTATCAATGTTTCAGGCAATACCACTCTCCCTTGTGCAGTCAAGATATCATGACAATGCCCTCTATATAAGCAACTATTGTATAAGTATACACTTAGACTATGGATATCAATACTAATAGTATACACTTAGACTATGGATATCAATACTAATCATTCTAATGTTTAAAAGTTATAATTGAAATAAAAATTACAAAGAATAACCTTTCTGTAATGTCAGTTATGTTTTTGATATCAATGTCAGTTACATCTTTGTATCTTGTATGATACCCAACCATTTTCATCAACACAATAACTCACACACTGCAGTAATGGTAGCCGGGGGTTTGGCATGCCATAAAACTTGGTTTAATCCATCATTTCAAATGCCTGTACCAAGTCAGGACCATTGCTGTAGTTATTATATTTTTGGTTGTTGGTTCTAAAGTTTTCCAGTTTCTTGGACTTTGATTTGTGAATTGTCTTATGACAATTTCCTTGGTGTTCAGTATTTTTTTATTTCATTTTAAAAAATTCAAGTCAAATCTTCATGTATGACAACATTTCATGATTTGGCGAAAAAAGGTTTTTTTGTGTTTGTCAAATGAAATTTATGGTTTTCATAAATGTGGGAGAATGAGATTACATGCAAATAGTTAATTTCCATATTTGGACATAAGTAATAGTCCACAAATTTGATTACAAGACTGTTTACCATCTGGTAAAATAAGTCTGTTTGACTATTAATTGGTAGAGTTAAAAGATACCTTTAAGTTAAGTATAGTGTTATAGGAATGGCAGATGTGAGTTATTTCATGACTTAACGCAACATACTGGTTACCTCCCCTTATATTATCGAGGTAATACAGCAGTGGGTAGATTACATAGCTGACAGTAATTATTCTGCTTTAAATGTTTTTATTAATAAAACTGATGTAAGATAATAACAATATACAGTTTGTTCATGCATCACATACATTTCCTTATCCCCCTGTAGCTGACTGTATAACTAATATTATTCTGTATTGATTTTATTTGATTTTGCATACAATGCAATGTAATATCTAGGATTTCTTGTTTATACAAGTCTATAGGTGGTATAATGGAGAAAACAAAGCAGTATCAAGTTTGGCCAAAGGCCAAAGTCGATGTTGCTTCTTACTTCATTCAACCTTAGATCAACTTGTACACACGAATAGACAATATTGATTTTAAAAAGGGAAGATAATTAAATATAATTGCGAAAACAAAAGTAGAAGCAAGCAAATATGAATCTTTTCTGAACAATATCAAAAATGACAGAATTGCAATGAATGCCGATTTAAAAAATGATTACATAATAATTAATATGAAAAAAAAAAAAGTTTTTATATGTGATATCATAATATTTTACATATTTTGTGAAAAAGAGAGAGTTTAAAAGTTCCATAAATAGATACCATTTTATTTAATGTATAAATAGATATATAGGCATCATTTGATTGCACAATGTGTAGCAAGAATAGAATTGTTATGTTTGCTTAAGTTAATTATAGTTTTATTTTGGTTTTAAAGTTTGGAGTAATGTTATGGCATAATTGCAGTTTTTAAGAGAAAATCAGTGCTGGAGCAAAACATTATACAAAAATTGATCATATGCTTGGTTATCACAATGATGTTGTTGTTAATTGTACATGTAGTATAATCATTACGACTTTCAGTTTCATAACTTTTATTGTATATGCATATTCAGTTAAGATGTGGGATATAAATTGAGTTGTGTTATATTGATTTTTATTAAATATTTATTTATTTCTGTTGTTGTAATATATATGTTTTGCAAATGTAAATAGAACATACACCAGAGTTATGATTTCTGAAATCATACTGGATTGATTTTACTCTGATAATCAGTTTGCATATTTTATTTTCCATAAAAGTTTCTTGACTTCTCATGCATATTAATTAGCGTCTGAGAATGTATGAATGGTCTCATGGTTCTGTTTAACGATGCTCTTATCCCATATATAATGTATTAAGAATTTAAGATTAAATCCTTTTTTATTGATTTTTTTTTCTTTAATTAATTACCAGTTTTTAACATTCTTATTTTAGCTCTATCATTGTTAATGTATTCCAAAATTCTTCTGTGTAATTAAATGTAAAATCCTTAAATAGTGCTAAAGGTCACTGAATGTCAGAAATGGTTATCAAGGTCATGCTTGTCATTAGTTTGGCTCTATTTAATGTCGAAAATAGTGCTCAAGGTCACTAAATGTTCAAAATAGTTGTCAAGGTCACAAGATGCCAGTCATGTAGTGTTCTTATACTAAATGTCAGAAATGGTCCTCAAGGTAACCTGATTCTACAGTGATATAGTCTGGTCTATTAGATACAACAGTAATATAGTCTGGTTCGGCTGAATGTCAGAAATGGTCTCCAAGGCAACCTGACATAGTCACTTAGTTTAGCTATAATGAATTGATCCCCAAGGTCACTTGTTGACACAGTCTATAGTATTGTAATAGTCTGGCTCTAATGAATTGATCCCCAAGGTCACTTGTTGACACAGTCTACAGTATTGTAATAGTCTGGCTCTAATGAATTGATCCCCAAGGTCACTTGTTGACAGTCTATAGTATTGTAATAGTCTAGCTCTAATGAATTGATACCCAAGGTCTCCTGCTGACACAGTCTACAGTATTGTAATAGTCTGGCTCTAATGAATTGATCCCCAAGGTCACTCGATGACACTGTCTACAGTATTGTAATAGTCTGGCTCTAATGAATTGATCCCCAAGGTCACATGCTGACACAGTCTATAGTATTGTAATAGTATAGCTATAATGAATTGATCCCCATGGTCACCTGCTGACACAGTCTATAGTATTGTAATAGTCTGGCTCTAATGAATTGATCCCCAAGGTCACTTGTTGACACAGTCTACAGTATTGTAATAGTCTAGCTCTAATGAATTGATCCCCATGGTCACCTGCTGACACAGTCTATAGTATTGTAATAGTCTAGCTCTAATGAATTGATACCCAAGGTCACTTGTTGACACAGTCTATAGTATTGTAATAGTCTAGCTCTAATGAATTGATACCCAAGGTCTCCTGCTGACACAGTCTACAGTACTGTAATAGTCTGGCTCTAATGAATTGATCCCCAAGGTCACTCGATGACACAGTCTATAGTAATGTAATAGTATAGCTCTAATGAATTGATCCCCAAGGTCACATGCTGACACAATCTATAGTATTGTAATAGTATAGCTCTAATGAATTGATCCCCATGGTCACCTGCTGACACAGTCTATAGTATTGTAATAGTCTGGCTCTAATGAATTGATCCCCAAGGTCACTTGTTGACACAGTCTACAGTATTGTAATAGTCTAGCTCTAATGAATTGATCCCCATGGTCACCTGCTGACACAGTCTATAGTATTGTAATAGTCTAGCTCTAATGAATTGATCCCCAAGGTCACCTGCTGACAGTCTATAGTATTGTAATAGTCTGGCTCTAATGAATTGATCCCCAAGGTCACTTGTTGACAGTCTATAGTATTGTAAAAGTCTAGCTCTAATGAATTGATCCCCAAGGTCACTCGTTGACACAGTCTATAGTATTGTAATAGTCTAGCTCTAATGAATTGATCCCCATGGTCACCTGCTGACACAGTCTATAGTATTGTAATAGTCTAGCTCTAATGAATTGATCCCCAAGGTCACCTGCTGACAGTCTATAGTATTGTAATAGTCTGGCTCTAATGAATTGATCCCCAAGGTCACTTGTTGACAGTCTATAGTATTGTAAAAGTCTAGCTCTAATGAATTGATCCCCAAGGTCACTCGTTGACACAGTCTATAGTATTGTAATAGTCTAGCTCTAATGAATCGATCCCCATGGTCACCTGCTGACACAGTCTATAGTATTGTAATAGTCTAGCTCTAATGAATTGATCCCCAAGGTCACCTGCTAACACAGTCTATAGTATTGTAATAGTCTAGCTCTAATGAATTGATCCCCAAGGTCACCTGCTGACAGTCTATAGTATTGTAATAGTCTGGCTCTAATGAATTGATCCCCAAGGTCACTTGTTGACAGTCTATAGTATTGTAAAAGTCTAGCTCTAATGAATTGATCCCCAAGGTCACCTGCTGACACAGTCTATAGTATTGTAATAGTCTAGCTCTAATGAATTGATCCCCAAGGTCACTTGTTGACACAGTCTATAGTATTGTAATAGTCTAGCTCTAATGAATTGATCCCCAAGGTCACTTGTTGACACAGTCTATAGTATTGTAATAGTCTAGCTCTAATGAATTGATCCCCAAGGTCACTCGTTGACGCAGTCTATAGTATTGTAATAGTCTAGCTCTAATGAATTGATCTGATCCCCAAGGTCACTTGTTGACACAGTCTATAGTATTGTAATAGTCTAGCTCTAATGAATTGATACCCAAGGTCTCCTGCTGACACAGTCTACAGTATTGTAATAGTCTGGCTCTAATGAATTGATCCCCAAGGTCACTCGATGACACAGTCTATAGTGTTGTAATAGTATAGCTCTAATGAATTGATCCCCAAGGTCACCTGACAACACAGTCTATAGTATGGTAATAGTCTAGCTCTAATGAATTGATCCCCAAGGTCACCTGACAACACAGTCTATAGTATTGTAATAGTCTAGCTCTAATGAATTGATCCCCTGAGGTCACCTGCTGGCACAGTCTATAGTAATGTAATAGTATAGCTCTAATGAATTGATCCCCAAGGTCACTCGATGACAGTCTATAGTATTGTAATAGTCTAGCTCTAATGAATTGATCCCCATGGTCACCTGCTGACACAGTCTATAGTATTGTAATAGTATAGCTCTAATGAATTGATCCCCAAGGTCACTTGTTGACACAGTCTACAGTATTGTAATAGTCTAACTCTAATGAATTGATCCCCATAGTCACCTGACAACACAGTCTATAGTGTTGTAATAGTATAGCTCTAATGAATTGATCCCCATGGTCACATGCTGACACAGTCTATAGTATTGTAATAGTATAGCTCTAATGAATTGATCCCCATGGTCACCTGCTGACACAGTCTATAGTATTGTAATAGTCTGGCTCTAATGAATTGATCCCCAAGGTCACTTGTTGACACAGTCTACAGTATTGTAATAGTCTAGCTCTAATGAATTGATCCCCATGGTCACCTGCTGACACAGTCTATAGTATTGTAATAGTCTAGCTCTAATGAATTGATCCCCAAGGTCACCTGCTGACAGTCTATAGTATTGTAATAGTCTGGCTCTAATGAATTGATCCCCAAGGTCACTTGTTGACAGTCTATAGTATTGTAAAAGTCTAGCTCTAATGAATTGATCCCCAAGGTCACTCGTTGACACAGTCTATAGTATTGTAATAGTCTAGCTCTAATGAATTGATCCCCATGGTCACCTGCTGACACAGTCTATAGTATTGTAATAGTCTAGCTCTAATGAATTGATCCCCAAGGTCACCTGCTGACAGTCTATAGTATTGTAATAGTCTGGCTCTAATGAATTGATCCCCAAGGTCACTTGTTGACAGTCTATAGTATTGTAAAAGTCTAGCTCTAATGAATTGATCCCCAAGGTCACTCGTTGACACAGTCTATAGTATTGTAATAGTCTAGCTCTAATGAATCGATCCCCATGGTCACCTGCTGACACAGTCTATAGTATTGTAATAGTCTAGCTCTAATGAATTGATCCCCAAGGTCACCTGCTGACACAGTCTATAGTATTGTAATAGTCTAGCTCTAATGAATTGATCCCCAAGGTCACCTGCTGACAGTCTATAGTATTGTAATAGTCTGGCTCTAATGAATTGATCCCCAAGGTCACTTGTTGACAGTCTATAGTATTGTAAAAGTCTAGCTCTAATGAATTGATCCCCAAGGTCACCTGCTGACACAGTCTATAGTATTGTAATAGTCTAGCTCTAATGAATTGATCCCCAAGGTCACTTGTTGACACAGTCTATAGTATTGTAATAGTCTAGCTCTAATGAATTGATCCCCAAGGTCACTTGTTGACACAGTCTATAGTATTGTAATAGTCTAGCTCTAATGAATTGATCCCCAAGGTCACTCGTTGACGCAGTCTATAGTATTGTAATAGTCTAGCTCTAATGAATTGATCTGATCCCCAAGGTCACTTGTTGACACAGTCTATAGTATTGTAATAGTCTAGCTCTAATGAATTGATACCCAAGGTCTCCTGCTGACACAGTCTACAGTATTGTAATAGTCTGGCTCTAATGAATTGATCCCCAAGGTCACTCGATGACACAGTCTATAGTGTTGTAATAGTATAGCTCTAATGAATTGATCCCCAAGGTCACCTGACAACACAGTCTATAGTATGGTAATAGTCTAGCTCTAATGAATTGATCCCCAAGGTCACCTGACAACACAGTCTATAGTATTGTAATAGTCTAGCTCTAATGAATTGATCCCCTGAGGTCACCTGCTGGCACAGTCTATAGTAATGTAATAGTATAGCTCTAATGAATTGATCCCCAAGGTCACTCGATGACAGTCTATAGTATTGTAATAGTCTAGCTCTAATGAATTGATCCCCATGGTCACCTGCTGACACAGTCTATAGTATTGTAATAGTATAGCTCTAATGAATTGATCCCCAAGGTCACTTGTTGACACAGTCTACAGTATTGTAATAGTCTAACTCTAATGAATTGATCCCCATAGTCACCTGACAACACAGTCTATAGTGTTGTAATAGTATAGCTCTAATGAATTGATCCCCAAGGTCACCTGACAACACAGTCTATAGTATGGTAATAGTCTAGCTCTAATGAATTGATCCCCAAGGTCACCTGACAACACAGTCTATAGTATTGTAATAGTCTAGCTCTAATGAATTGATCCCCAAGGTCACCTGCTGGCACAGTCTATAGTATTGTAATAGTCTAGCTCTAATGAATTGATCCCCAAGGTCACTCGATGACACAGTCTATAGTATTGTAATAGTCCAGCTCCAATGAATTGATCCCCAAGGTCACCTGATGACAGAGTATAGTTTATGTCTTGAGAGTATGACAAATTCTATACAAATGCACAATAGATTATTTAACTTTATATCAAAGATGTTGAATTGGTTCTGTTATGTAACAATACATATAACTTTATAGCGAGCGCAGCGGGCAGCGAAGCTGTCCGCGAAGAGCGGTGAGCTCTACGGCAATTACGTGTCACGTGGTCAATTAATTTCAAAGAATGACTTGAAAATAAAGTTGACATCGATAAAAAATAAATGTTATATTTAAAAATAACAACAAAAATTTCATACTATTTTTTTGCATTCTCTAAATTGATCTTGAAAAACTGACAATCATAAGACATTTCATGTGACGTCACCATTACAAAGAAAGACGTCACATGATCACTGGAATGTAGTCGAGGCACTTTTAGGGTATTTCGGAAGTAAATATGAAAGCGCATTATACATAAATAATAAAGGACTATATTGTCTGTGCTTGCATTTTGGCAATGCCTACTCCATATAAGTATAAATGACGTCAATATCACAGACTTGGATTCCTGTCTACACAAATTAACTGTTTTCCTATGTTGCCTCCAGTCATCATAGAGACAAAGGCAGCTCCAGCATTTTCAAGACCGTTTGGTATGGTTTCTTTGATCTGTAAAAATAATACATCATTCCTTCAAAAAAATGTTTTAAAGGATCTTGTGCTTCAAATTAAACGCTAGTAGGCCTCATAGCTTACAGAAGAGGAATTCTGAGTTTTAAGTGATCAGAAAGAAGAATTTGGAATGGTTGAGGTGTTTATTATAGTTCAGTCAGTACATGAGGAATCTCCATAAATACCTCACATACTTCAATCCACACATATTAATAAGAAATTGTTGACAATAATATAGCTTTATAGTGGTGTTAAGGTAAAATAAAAACAAATATTAGCCTGTCGTTTCATGTAAACAACATTTAATACTGAAATACTCTACCATAAGTACAAAAATTACAACTCCTTATGTTATGGATACCTTGATTTTTCCTGTTAACAGCAACTCAGCAATCTTTGTAAGTGACTCATCAGCATAATTCAACACTAGGAATATATCTCTGAAAATGTAATGAACAATAAACATGAGAACACTATATATCTAACAATCCCTAAAGTTACCACAGTGTCAATAATATGTCTCATGGTTTTGTAGATAGCTAGACATTGTTCACAGAAACATGTGCTAAGTACAAAAAGTAATTTAAATCTTTGCATCTTCCTAAAAAAACTTAACGATTGTTGCAAATCCACAAATCCTTTTCAAGATTTTAACTTGAAAATAATATAGATAAATAACTTCCTCTCTGTTTCTGAGTATGGTGTCTTGGTTGCTTCATAAATTTAACAAAAACCCATTAATTTTTTATTGACTACAATTCATCACTTGATGTTCAATGAACCTTGTGTAAAAATTTTTCTAATCCAAAACATCTTCCATTGAAAATAGCAATATCTGGTGTTACTTCAGCATAGCACAATAAATTCCCATGCTGTTAAACTACTCTACTGTTATATCTAGAAAAAATACGTTTATTTCACTGGTTGAGATTATTTCCGGTTTTCAACGAAATTTATTTTTTGATAAAAGAAGTTGACTTAATTAATTTTTGGATAAATGACGCTGACCGAACTATTTTTACCGTAACCAACGTAAACAAAGATGGCGGCTTTCAATATCGAAAGTAGCGATCAACTTACAAATTATTTGTTTTGATGAATTATCATTTATGATTTGTTAAATTTAAAACTTTCCTTGTGTTCGGTACAGAAAATAAGGTTATAGATTGATGTAAAACTTAATTGTTTTATTAAAATCAGAAAATGGTTTATGGAATAATCGTATGTAAAAATAAACAAAATATTCATACATTCAGTCAATCCCGCTACCAAATACACAAGAAATACACAATGAAGTTGAGAAACACGTTAGATAAATTAATTTCTTAATGCAATTTAAAAGAATTATAAGGATTAAACACCTTTTTCAATGGATTTATCGGTATATCAACAAGACCAACTCCCTCACAAAAACGGGGTTTAATCCTATAATAAACCACTCTATCTCAATAAACCGCTCTAATGTTATGTCACAATAAACCACTCTACTGTTATGTCACAATAAACCTCTCTACTGTTTTGTTACAATAAACCTCTCTACTGTTATGTTACAATAAATGTCTCTACTGTTATGTCACAATAAACCGGACCCAATAAACCCCTTTATTGTTATATCACAATAAACCGGTCTATTGTTGTATCACAATAAACCACTCTACTGTTATGTCACAATAAACTACTCTATTGTTATATCACAATAAACCCCTCTAGTGTTATATCACGATATACCCCTCTACTGTTATGTCACAATAAACCACTCTATTGTTATATCACAATAAACCACTCTATTGTTATATCACAATAAACCGGTCTATTGTTGTATCACAATAAACCACTCTACTGTTATGTCACAATAAACCTCTCTACTGTTATGTTACAATAAACCTCTCTACTGTTATGTTACAATAAATGTCTCTACTGTTATGTCATAATAAACCCCTCTATTGTTATATCACAATAAACCGGTCTATTTTTGTATCACAATAAACCACTCTACTGTTATGTCACAATAAACTACTCTATTGTTATATCACAATAAACCACTCTATTGTTATATCACAATAAACCCCTCTAGTGTTATATCACGATATACCCCTCTACTGTTAATTTTGTCACAATAAACCACTCTATTGTTATATCACAATAAACCACTCTATTGTTATATCACAATAAACCGGTCTATTGTTGTATCACAATAAACTACTCTACTGTTATGTCACAAAAAACTACTCTATTGTTATATCACCATAAACCACTCTATTGTTATATCACAATAAACCCCTCTAGTGTTATATCACGATATACCCCTCTACTGTTATGTCACAATAAACCACTCTATTGTTATATCACAATAAACCACTCTATTGTTATATCACAATAAACCGGTCTATTGTTATATCACAATAAACCACTCTATTGTTATATCACAATAAACCGGTCTATTATTGTATCACAATAAACCACTCTACTGTTATATCACACTCTACTGTTATATCACAATAAACCACTCTACTGTTATATCACAATAAACCACTCTACTGTTATGTCACAATAAACCACTCTACTGTTATGTCACAATAAACCACTCTATTGTTATATCACAATAAACCACTCTACTGTTATGGCACAATAAACCACACTACTGTTGTATCACAATAAACCACTCTACTGTTATATCACAATGAACCTCTCTACTGTTATGTCACAATGAACCTCTCTACTGTTATGTCACAATAAACCTCTCTACTGTTATGGCACAATAAACCACACTACTGTTGTATCACAATAAACCACTCTACTGTTATGTCACAATAAACCACTCTACTGTTATATCACAATGAACCTCTCTACTGTTATGTCACAATGAACCTCTCTACTGTTATGTCACAATAAACCTCTCTACTGTTATGGCACAATAAACCACACTACTGTTGTATCACAATAAACCACTCTACTGTTATGTCACAATAAACCACTCTACTGTTATGTCACAATAAACCACTCTATTGTTATATCACAATAAACCTCTCTACTGTTATATCACAATATACCACTCTACTGTTATGTCACAATAAACCACTCTATTGTTATATCACAATAAACCACTCTTATTGTTTTATCACAATAACCCACTCTACTGTTATATCACAATAAACCCCTCTATTGTTATATCACATTATTATATAGATAGAGATGAAATATTGAATTTTCCAAGTGACAGAAATCACGGTAAATCACATGTGAAAATTATCGTTTATTTTCACTCTTGGGTTTTTTCCCGCCAAAATGTCCGCCGTTCATAAAATTTATGATTAAGCATTAAAATTTACGAAAACAATTTTGATCTATATAATAAATAGGATAATCAATTGGGCATCGTGAATATCCAAAATATGATCACTCGTGCCGCATAAAGCATCAGATTAAACTTGTGCGCGGAACAAGTTCCGCACACTCGTTTAATCAGATTGGTTATGCGGCACTCGTGATCATATTTTGGATATTCACTCCGCCCAATTTATTATCCTATAAATACACCCCTGTACTGTTATGTCACAATAAACCCCTCTACTGTTATATCACAATAAACCTCTCTACTGTTATATCATTACAGGTCAAGCTTGGCATTTTACAGGTATGGCTTTCGATCTTCACACATTTTATGACCCAAGCCATCTATAATTTTAGTTCGAGTTACTCATGGTTTTTACAAAGGATTTTCACAACTGGGACTTCTAATTTAGTTCAAGTTTTCAAGCACTTTTACATTGACTTAATGGGGGACAGTTCAAACAGTTCCATACTTTCATAGGCGTTCAAGAAATCACGGGCATTACAGCGATCTGAGTTCGAGCTACTGAAGTTAACTGTATTCAATTTAAAATAATAAGCTTTGCAGATTCTGAGAAAAAAAGCATTCGAGCACTTTTGACATAGGTTCCTACTTAAACAAAGTCCTAAATTGTGGCCACTTTAAATTTCCAATTGGCATAAAAAACAATCAAGGCCTAACAATAGCTCATAACTCTTGGTTTACTGCTTTCATAGAATTGACCTTTTTAAAAAAATTTCCAAAAAATTCCTATGTCAAACTAATTCCTATGATGGGGGCATTTTGGATTTCTCATCAGAATAAAAAACTTAGTAAAAGACCATACTTGTGACCAAATGGTTTCAGAGATGTAATGAAAAAGTTGTCAGTGATGAAAACAACATATGCAAAGTGATGAAAGGTCAAATAACCAATCACATCACAAAAAAGTACTTGTGAATAATACAGTAGAAGGTGAATCAAATGATGCAAGTTCTTAATATCAATTTACTGGCACTGCTGGTCTTACCAAAGGCATCTTTAATTGAAGTTTCATCTTCCTCTTATCAGCATCCAGCAAAGGTGAAAATGAATATCTACAAAACAATACCAGTTATTTATTATTAAAACCATAATGTCTGAAGTTCTATCCAATAATTAAAAAAAATCGATAAAATAAAGAAATGGCCAGATTTCATTAAACAGGAAGTAGGTGAGCGACAGACCTGAAATCGAATCCCACTTTATGGGAGGCCATGCTGATGCTGCATACCAAATTTCAAGAGAATGTGATTAGTAGTTGCTGAAAAATCTGTTATGAACATTTTTCCCCGCCCGCACACCCACCGCTGGCCATACATTCACCGTTCTATAACCAGGATTTTCACTCTGTGAAATCCGGCCAAAAATATAAATCCAGAGAAATATGTGGTACCCATTAAGAATGGCAAGTGATATTTTTAGTGTCGGCATTTAGCCAAAATGAATTTCCAATGCAATATCCTACTACAGTGTTAAATGATAATGCATTCTTTGTGCTAGCCCAATCAAACTGTAAATTTTAATTTTATTTTGATGATTCAACATAGAATTTCAGTGTGTCCATGACATCCATGAGAACTGGTATCCAACCAATGAAACCACTGCAAAATTCTGTATCAGTACAATCCATATTGCACTTAGTTGGGTCAAACAAAATTTCCATATTGTGACAAAGATTTTCACAAATAAAATTTTATGGCAGAATTTAAAGCACTCATTGTAATTATTGAAATACTAGCAGATTCTACCTTTGACTGTTAGCTGATGGTCTCCATAGAAACATC
The DNA here is from genome assembly GCA_944474755.1 of Limnoperna fortunei. Classification (NCBI taxonomy): domain Eukaryota; kingdom Metazoa; phylum Mollusca; class Bivalvia; order Mytilida; family Modiolidae; genus Limnoperna; species Limnoperna fortunei. Next base: position 9,046,485 of record OX104113.1, read on the forward strand.
ATCACCAATAGAATTACAGAATGCAACAGATGCCAAAATGCATCATCAATCCATATTTCCTGCCAATCCTAAAACAGAAAATGTAAGTGTTGAAAAAATTTAACAACTACATTTTGATGAAAACAGCTTTAACTGTTACTTTAAACTACTGAATGTCAGTGTAAAGTACTTAAAATAGATTCAGAACTGTTTGAATGGCTGCTTAACGGGTGCATTCCAGTTTGCCGATTCCCAGATTGCAGCGTCCAATTTGCCAATTCTATCATTAAACCAATTAAGAAACAATCAACCAGGTGTATAAAAGAATTTTTATCGAGAATTATGTGTGTTTAAAAATATTATGTAAATTAATTATATTATTTAGATAATTCAATTATTTTAATTGACATTAAAATGAATTTAATTTGTTACATATAAATTATCAGCTTGGGACAGTTGTTTGTTTTAAATCAATATGATAAGCTGATAATTTTCATTTGGGAAAAATCAAGTTAATTTAAGTCACTGAACTTTACCGACAATATGGAAGCTTAGAAAATTAAACAAATTAATCACAAATACTTTAAGTAACCTTTCACAATTATAAATTATCAGATTGTACTGTTATTTGTTTTGAATTAGTATAAAAAGATTAATTAGAAAAAAATTTATACAAAAAGAAAATTAAAAAAAAGAATTTCATTTTTTCAGTGACTGAACTTAACCAACCAATTTCACATATTTCCCATCAATATTACAGAGGATGCATACAGAAACCTACATCATTTGTGTATACACCTTGTAGATTGGTCTTAAATGGTCAAATATCAGGAAATGGGCAAACTGGGAATCGGCAAATTGGACATGGCAATCTGGGAATCGGCAAATTGGGATTTGGAAAACTGGTACTAAACCTGCTTAACATCTAGTGTGCAGTGCTTTATATAGATGTATAATGAGAACTGGCTTAAATGGTTGCCTAATATCCAGTGTTCAGTATATCATATTAAGTTAGGACGAGAACTGACAGATTGCAGTATTTTGTATAGATTCGGGACAAGAACTGACAGATTGCAGTATTTTATATAGATTTAGGACAAGAACTGACAAATTGCAGTATTTTATATAGATATGGGACAAGAACTGATAGATTGTTGTATTTAATATAGATTCAGGACAAGAACTGATGGATTGCTTTTTTGTTTGTTTGAATTGTGTTTTAATGCCACTTTCAGCAATTTTTCAGCTATATCATGGCGTCCAGTTTTATTGGGGGAGGAAGCCGGAGTACCCGGAGAGAGCCCCCGACCTGCGGTAGGAAAACTGGCAATCGTTGTCAATTAAGATTGGGGTCGAGTACACCCTGCCTGCAGTGAGCATCGAACACGCAATCTCAGCGTTGACAGACCACGTGATCAATAGTAGACGAACTACCTTAACCACTCGGCCACCGCGGCCACCTGATGGATTGCAGTATTTTGTATAGATTTAGGACAAGAACTGACAGATTGCAGAATTTTATATAGATTCAGGACAAGAACAGATTGCAGTACATGTATTTTATATAGATTCAGAAGAACCAACTGCTTATTTAAATGGTTGTTTCATGTCAAATGTTCAGTATTTCATAGATTTTAGGAAGCAGAGCTAATCAGAATAAGAACTGACAGATTGCCTGAACGGTTGATATATTCAGGATGAAAACAAGACAAAACAAAGTCGATCTAGCGATCACTTATACCCCCACTTTTGCAAAAATTTCTAACGTTTTTCGTGGTCTCTGACCTTGAAATTTGACGAATTGCCCCCAAAATTGATAGGCTTCTTACCAACATAATGTATAACAATATCCCACAGTTTCATTACAAGAACTGACAGATTGCAGTATTTTATATAGATTCATTACAAGAACTGACAGATTGCAGTATTTTATATAGATTTAGGACAAGAACTGACAGATTGCAGTATTTTATATAGATTTAGGACAAGAACTGACAGATTGCAGTATTTTATATAGATTCAGGACAAGAACTGACAGATTGCAGTATTTTATATAGATTTAGGACAAGAACTTACAGATTGCAGTATTTTATATAGATTCAGGACAAGAACTGATAGATTGCAGTATTTTATATAGATTTAGTAGAAGAATTTACAGATTGCAGTATTTTATATAGATTCATTACAAGAACTGACAGATTGCAGTATTTTATATAGATTTAGGACAAGAACTGACAGATTGCAGTATTTTATATAGATTCAGGACAAGAACTGATGGATTGCAGTATTTTATATAGATTTAGGACAAGAACTGACAGATTGCAGTATTTTATATAGATTCAGGACAAGAACTGATGGATTGCAGTATTTTATATAGATTCAGGACAAGAACTTACAGATTGCAGTATTTTATATAGATTCAGGACAAGAACTGATAGATTGCAGTATTTTATATAGATTTAGGACAAGAATTTACAGATTGCAGTATTTTATATAGATTCAGGACAAGAACTGATGGATTGCAGTATTTTATATAGATTCAGGACAAGAACTGATGGATTGCAGTATTTTATATAGATTCAGGACAAGAACTGATGGATTGCAGTATTTTATATAGATTTAGTAGAAGAATTTACAGATTGCAGTATTTTATATAGATTCAGGACAAGAACTGATAGATTGCAGTATTTTATATAGATTTAGGACAAGAATTTACAGATTGCAGTATTTTATATAGATTCAGGACAAGAACTGATGGATTGCAGTATTTTATATAGATTCAGGACAAGAACTGATGGATTGCAGTATTTTATATAGATTCAGGACAAGAACTGATAGATTGCAGTATTTTATATAGATTTAGTAGAAGAATTTACAGATTGCAGTATTTTATATAGATTCATTACAAGAACTGACAGATTGCAGTATTTTATATAGATTTAGGACAAGAACTGACAGATTGCAGTATTTTATATAGATTCAGGACAAGAACTGATGGATTGCAGTATTTTATATAGATTCAGGACAAGAACTGATGGATTGCAGTATTTTATATAGATTCAGGACAAGAACTGATGGATTGCAGTATTTTATATAGATTTAGGACAAGAACTGACAGATTGCAGTATTTTATATAGATTCAGGACAAGAACTGATAGATTGCAGTATTTTATATAGATTTAGGACAAGAATTTACAGATTGCAGTATTTTATATAGATTCATTACAAGAACTGACAGATTGCAGTATTTTATATAGATTTAGGACAAGAATTTACAGATTGCAGTATTTTATATAGATTTAGGACAAGAACTGACAGATTGCAGTATTTTATATAGATTTAGGACAATAACTGACAGATTGCAGTATTTTATAAAGATTTAGGACAAGAATTTACAGATTGCAGTATTTTGTATAGATTCATTACAAGAACTGACAGATTGCAGTATTTTATATAGATTTAGGACAAGAACTGATAGATTGCAGTATTTTATAAAGATTTAGGACAAGAATTTACAGATTGCAGTATTTTGTATAGATTCATTACAAGAACTGACAGATTGCAGTATTTTATATAGATTTAGGACAAGAACTGATAGATTGCAGTATTTTGTATAGATTTAGGACAAGAATTTACAGATTGCAGTATTTTGTATAGATTTAGGACAAGAATTTACAGATTGCAGTATTTTATATAGATTTAGGACAAGAACTGACAGATTGCAGTATTTTATATAGATTTAGGACAAGAACTGACAGATTGCAGTATTTTATATAGATTCAGGACAAGAACTGATGGATTGCAGTATTTTATATAGATTTAGGACAAGAACTGACAGATTGCAGTATTTTATATAGATTCAGGACAAGAACTGATGGATTGCAGTATTTTATATAGATTCAGGACAAGAACTTACAGATTGCAGTATTTTATATAGATTCAGGACAAGAACTGATAGATTGCAGTATTTTATATAGATTTAGGACAAGAATTTACAGATTGCAGTATTTTATATAGATTCAGGACAAGAACTGATGGATTGCAGTATTTTATATAGATTCAGGACAAGAACTGACAGATTGCAGTATTTTGTATAGATTTAGGACAAGAACTGACAGATTGCAGTATTTTGTATAGATTTAGGACAAGAACTGACAGATTGCAGTATTTTATATAGATTTAGGACAAGAACTGACAGATTGCAGTATTTTATATAGATTCAGGACAAGAACTGATGGATTGCAGTATTTTATATAGATTCAGGACAAGAACTGATGGATTGCAGTATTTTATATAGATTTAGTAGAAGAATTTACAGATTGCAGTATTTTATATAGATTCAGGACAAGAACTGATAGATTGCAGTATTTTATATAGATTTAGGACAAGAATTTACAGATTGCAGTATTTTATATAGATTCAGGACAAGAACTGATGGATTGCAGTATTTTATATAGATTCAGGACAAGAACTGATGGATTGCAGTATTTTATATAGATTCAGGACAAGAACTGATAGATTGCAGTATTTTATATAGATTTAGTAGAAGAATTTACAGATTGCAGTATTTTATATAGATTCATTACAAGAACTGACAGATTGCAGTATTTTATATAGATTTAGGACAAGAACTGACAGATTGCAGTATTTTATATAGATTCAGGACAAGAACTGATGGATTGCAGTATTTTATATAGATTCAGGACAAGAACTGATGGATTGCAGTATTTTATATAGATTCAGGACAAGAACTGATGGATTGCAGTATTTTATATAGATTTAGGACAAGAACTTACAGATTGCAGTATTTTATATAGATTCAGGACAAGAACTGATAGATTGCAGTATTTTATATAGATTTAGGACAAGAATTTACAGATTGCAGTATTTTATATAGATTCATTACAAGAACTGACAGATTGCAGTATTTTATATAGATTTAGGACAAGAATTTACAGATTGCAGTATTTTATATAGATTTAGGACAAGAACTGACAGATTGCAGTATTTTATATAGATTTAGGACAATAACTGACAGATTGCAGTATTTTATAAAGATTTAGGACAAGAATTTACAGATTGCAGTATTTTGTATAGATTCATTACAAGAACTGACAGATTGCAGTATTTTATATAGATTTAGGACAAGAACTGATAGATTGCAGTATTTTATAAAGATTTAGGACAAGAATTTACAGATTGCAGTATTTTGTATAGATTCATTACAAGAACTGACAGATTGCAGTATTTTATATAGATTTAGGACAAGAACTGATAGATTGCAGTATTTTGTATAGATTTAGGACAAGAATTTACAGATTGCAGTATTTTGTATAGATTTAGGACAAGAATTTACAGATTGCAGTATTTTATATAGATTTAGGACAAGAACTGACAGATTGCAGTATTTTATATAGATTTAGGACAAGAACTGACAGATTGCAGTATTTTGTATAGATTCATTACAAGAACTGACAGATTGCAGTATTTTGTATAGATTTAGGACAAGAACTGACAGATTGCAGTATTTTGTATAGATTTAGGACAAGAACTGACAGATTGCAGTATTTTATATAGATTCAGGACAAGAACTGACAGATTGCAGTATTTTGTATAGATTCATAACAAGAACTGACAGATTGCAGTATTTTGTATAGATTTAGGACAAGAACTGACAGATTGCAGTATTTTGTATAGATTTAGGACAAGAACTGACAGATTGCAGTATTTTGTATAGATTCATTACAAGAACTGACAGATTGCAGTATTTTATATAGATTTAGGACAAGAACTGACAGATTGCAGTATTTTGTATAGATTTAGGACAAGAATTTACAGATTGCAGTATTTTATATAGATTCATTACAAGAACTGACAGATTGCAGTATTTTATATAGATTTAGGACAAGAACTGACAGATTGCAGTATTTTATATAGATTTAGGACAAGAACTGACAGATTGCAGTATTTTGTATAGATTTAGGACAAGAATTTACAGATTGCAGTATTTTATATAGATTTAGGACAAGAACTGATAGATTGCAGTATTTTGTATAGATTTAGGACAAGAATTTACAGATTGCAGTATTTTATATAGATTCATTACAAGAACTGACAGATTGCAGTATTTTATATAGATTTAGGACAAGAACTGACAGATTGCAGTATTTTATATAGATTTAGGACAAGAACTGATGGATTGCAGTATTTTATATAGATTTAGGACAAGAACTGACAGATTGCAGTATTTTATATAGATTTAGGACAAGAACTGACAGATTGCAGTATTTTGTATAGATTCATAACAAGAACTGACAGATTGCAGTATTTTATATAGATTTAGGACAAGAACTGACAGATTGCAGTATTTTGTATAGATTCATAACAAGAACTGACAGATTGCAGTATTTTATATAGATTTAGGACAAGAACTGACAGATTGCAGTATTTTATATAGATTTAGGACAAGAATTTACAGATTGCAGTATTTTATATAGATTTAGGACAAGAACTGATGGATTGCAGTATTTTATATAGATTTAGGACAAGAACTGACAGATTGCAGTATTTTATATAGATTTAGGACAAGAACTGACAGATTGCAGTATTTTATATAGATTCAGGACAAGAACTGATGGATTGCAGTATTTTATATAGATTTAGGACAAGAACTGATGGATTGCAGTATTTTATATAGATTCAGGACAAGAACTGATGGATTGCAGTATTTTATATAGATTCAGGACAAGAACTTACAGATTGCAGTATTTTATATAGATTCAGGACAAGAACTGATAGATTGCAGTATTTTATATAGATTTAGGACAAGAATTTACAGATTGCAGTATTTTATATAGATTCATTACAAGAACTGACAGATTGCAGTATTTTATATAGATTTAGGACAAGAATTTACAGATTGCAGTATTTTATATAGATTTAGGACAAGAACTGACAGCTTGCAGTATTTTATATAGATTCAGGACAAGAACTGATAGATTGCAGTATTTTATATAGATTTAGGACAAGAACTGATGGATTGCAGTATTTTATATAGATTTAGGACAAGAACTGATAGATTGCAGTATTTTATATAGATTCAGGACAAGAACTGATGAATTGCAGTATTTTATATAGATTTAGGACAAGAACTGACAGATTGCAGTATTTTATATAGATTTAGGACAAGAACTGATGGATTGCAGTATTTTATATAGATTTAGGACAAGAACTGATGGATTGCTGTATTTTATATAGATTTAGGACAAGAACTGACAGATTGCAGTATTTTATATAGATTTAGGACAAGAACTGACAGATTGCAGTATTTTATATAGATTCAGGACAAGAACTGATAGATTGCAGTATTTTATATAGATTTAGGACAAGAACTGACAGATTGCAGTATTTTATATAGATTAGGACAAGAACTGACAGATTGCAGTATTTTGTATAGATTTAGGACAAGAACTGACAGATTGCAGTATTTTGTATAGATTTAGGACAAGAACTGACAGATTGCAGTATTTTATATAGATTTAGGACAAGAACTGACAGATTGCAGTATTTTATATAGATTTAGGACAAGAACTGACAGATTGCAGTATTTTGTATAGATTTAGGACAAGAACTGACAGATTGCAGTATTTTGTATAGATTTAGGACAAGAACTGACAGATTGCAGTATTTTATATAGATTTAGGACAAGAACTGACAGATTGCAGTATTTTATATAGATTTAGGACAAGAACTGACAGATTGCAGTATTTTATATAGATTCAGGACAAGAACTGATAGATTGCAGTATTTTGTATAGATTTAGGACAAGAACTGACAGATTGCAGTATTTTGTATAGATTTAGGACAAGAACTGACAGATTGCAGTATTTTATATAGATTTAAGACAAGAATTTACAGATTGCAGTATTTTATATAGATTTAGGACAAGAATTTACAGATTGCAGTATTTTATATAGATTTAGGACAAGAACTGACAGATTGCAGTATTTTATATAGATTCAGGACAAGAACTGACAGATTGCAGTATTTTATATCGATTTAGGATAAGAACTGACAGATTGCAGTATTTTATATAGATTTAGGACAAGAATTTACAGATTGCAGTATTTTATATAGATTTAGGACAAGAACTGACAGATTGCAGTATTTTATATAGATTTAGGACAAGAACTGACAGATTGCAGTATTTTGTATAGATTTAGGACAAGAACTGACAGATTGCAGTATTTTATATAGATTTAGGACAAGAATTTACAGATTGCAGTATTTTATATAGATTTAGGACAAGAACTGACAGATTGCAGTATTTTGTATAGATTCAGGATAAGAACTGACAGATTGCAGTATTTTATATAGATTTAGGACAAGAATTTACAGATTGCAGTATTTTATATAGATTTAGGACAAGAACTGACAGATTGCAGTATTTTATATAGATTTAGGACAAGAACTGACAGATTGCAGTATTTTATATAGATTTAGGACAAGAACTGACAGATTGCAGTATTTTGTATAGATTCATTACAAGAACTGACAGATTGCAGTATTTTATATAGATTTAGGACAAGAACTGATAGATTGCAGTATTTTATATAGATTTAGGACAAGAACTGACAGATTGCAGTATTTTATATAGATTTAGGACAAGAACTGACAGATTGCAGTATTTTATAAAGATTTAGGACAAGAATTTACAGATTGCAGTATTTTATATAGATTCAGGACAAGAACTGACAGATTGCAGTATTTTATATAGATTTAGGACAAGAACTGACAGATTGCAGTATTTTATATAGATTTAGGACAAGAACTGATGGATTGCAGTATTTTATATAGATTTAGGACAAGAACTGACAGATTGCAGTATTTTATATAGATTTAGGACAAGAACTGACAGATTGCAGTATTTTGTATAGATTCATTACAAGAACTGACAGATTGCAGTATTTTATATAGATTTAGGACAAGAACTGACAGATTGCAGTATTTTGTATAGATTCATAACAAGAACTGACAGATTGCAGTATTTTATATAGATTTAGGACAAGAACTGACAGATTGCAGTATTTTATATAGATTTAGGACAAGAATTTACAGATTGCAGTATTTTATATAGATTTAGGACAAGAACTGATGGATTGCAGTATTTTATATAGATTCAGGACAAGAACTGACAGATTGCAGTATTTTATATAGATTTAGGACAAGAACTGACAGATTGCAGTATTTTATATAGATTCAGGACAAGAACTGATGGATTGCAGTATTTTATATAGATTTAGGACAAGAACTGATGGATTGCAGTATTTTATATAGATTCAGGACAAGAACTGATGGATTGCAGTATTTTATATAGATTCAGGACAAGAACTTACAGATTGCAGTATTTTATATAGATTCAGGACAAGAACTGATAGATTGCAGTATTTTATATAGATTTAGGACAAGAATTTACAGATTGCAGTATTTTATATAGATTCATTACAAGAACTGACAGATTGCAGTATTTTATATAGATTTAGGACAAGAATTTACAGATTGCAGTATTTTATATAGATTTAGGACAAGAACTGACAGCTTGCAGTATTTTATATAGATTCAGGACAAGAACTGATAGATTGCAGTATTTTATATAGATTTAGGACAAGAACTGATGGATTGCAGTATTTTATATAGATTTAGGACAAGAACTGATAGATTGCAGTATTTTATATAGATTCAGGACAAGAACTGATGAATTGCAGTATTTTATATAGATTTAGGACAAGAACTGACAGATTGCAGTATTTTATATAGATTTAGGACAAGAACTGATGGATTGCAGTATTTTATATAGATTTAGGACAAGAACTGATGGATTGCTGTATTTTATATAGATTTAGGACAAGAACTGACAGATTGCAGTATTTTATATAGATTTAGGACAAGAACTGACAGATTGCAGTATTTTATATAGATTCAGGACAAGAACTGATAGATTGCAGTATTTTATATAGATTTAGGACAAGAACTGACAGATTGCAGTATTTTATATAGATTTAGGACAAGAACTGACAGATTGCAGTATTTTGTATAGATTTAGGACAAGAACTGACAGATTGCAGTATTTTGTATAGATTTAGGACAAGAACTGACAGATTGCAGTATTTTATATAGATTTAGGACAAGAACTGACAGATTGCAGTATTTTATATAGATTTAGGACAAGAACTGACAGATTGCAGTATTTTGTATAGATTTAGGACAAGAACTGACAGATTGCAGTATTTTGTATAGATTTAGGACAAGAACTGACAGATTGCAGTATTTTATATAGATTTAGGACAAGAACTGACAGATTGCAGTATTTTATATAGATTTAGGACAAGAACTGACAGATTGCAGTATTTTATATAGATTCAGGACAAGAACTGATAGATTGCAGTATTTTATATAGATTTAGGACAAGAACTGACAGATTGCAGTATTTTGTATAGATTTAGGACAAGAACTGACAGATTGCAGTATTTTGTATAGATTTAAGACAAGAATTTACAGATTGCAGTATTTTATATAGATTTAGGACAAGAATTTACAGATTGCAGTATTTTATATAGATTTAGGACAAGAACTGACAGATTGCAGTATTTTATATAGATTCAGGACAAGAACTGACAGATTGCAGTATTTTATATCGATTTAGGATAAGAACTGACAGATTGCAGTATTTTATATAGATTTAGGACAAGAATTTACAGATTGCAGTATTTTATATAGATTTAGGACAAGAACTGACAGATTGCAGTATTTTATATAGATTTAGGACAAGAACTGACAGATTGCAGTATTTTGTATAGATTTAGGACAAGAACTGACAGATTGCAGTATTTTGTATAGATTCATTACAAGAACTGACAGATTGCAGTATTTTATATAGATTTAGGACAAGAACTGATAGATTGCAGTATTTTATATAGATTTAGGACAAGAACTGACAGATTGCAGTATTTTATATAGATTTAGGACAAGAACTGACAGATTGCAGTATTTTATAAAGATTTAGGACAAGAATTTACAGATTGCAGTATTTTATATAGATTCAGGACAAGAACTGACAGATTGCAGTATTTTATATAGATTTAGGACAAGAACTGACAGATTGCAGTATTTTATATAGATTTAGGACAAGAACTGACAGATTGCAGTATTTTATATAGATTTAGGACAAGAACTGACAGATTGCAGTATTTTATATAGATTTAGGACAAGAACTGACAGATTGCAGTATTTTGTATAGATTCAGGACAAGAACTGATAGATTGCAGTATTTTATATAGATTTAGGACAAGAACTGACAGATTGCAGTATTTTATATAGATTCAGGACAAGAACTGACAGATTGCAGTATTTTATATAGATTCAGGACAAGAACTGACAGATTGCAGTATTTTATATAGATTTAGGACAAGAATTTACAGATTGCAGTATTTTATATAGATTTAGGACAAGAACTGACAGATTGCAGTATTTTATATAGATTCAGGACAAGAACTGATGGATTGCAGTATTTTATATAGATTTAGGACAAGAATTTACAGATTGCAGTATTTTATATAGATTTAGGACAAGAACTGACAGATTGCAGTATTTTATATAGATTTAGGACAAGAACTGACAGATTGCAGTATTTTGTATAGATTCCTTACAAGAACTGACAGATTGCAGTATTTTGTATAGATTTAGGACAAGAACTGACAGATTGCAGTATTTTGTATAGATTTAGGACAAGAACTGACAGATTGCAGTATTTTATATAGATTTAGGACAAGAACTGACAGATTGCAGTATTTTGTATAGATTTAGGACAAGAACTGACAGATTGCAGTATTTTATATAGATTTAGGACAAGAACTGACAGATTGCAGTATTTTATATAGATTCAGGACAAGAACTGACGGATTGCAGTATTTTATATAGATTTAGGACAAGAACTGACAGATTGCAGTATTTTATATAGATTCAGGACAAGAACTGATGGATTGCAGTATTTTATATAGATTTAGGACAAGAACTGACAGATTGCCGTATTTTATATAGATTTAGGACAAGAATTTACAGATTGCAGTATTTTATATAGATTCAGGACAAGAACTGACAGATTGCAGTATTTTATATAGATTTAGGACAAGAACTGACAGATTGCAGTATTTTATATAGATTTAGGACAAGAACTGACAGATTGCAGTATTTTATATAGATTCAGGACAAGAACTGACAGATTGCAGTATTTTATATAGATTCAGGACAAGAACTGACAGATTGCAGTATTTTGTATAGATTCAGGACAAGAACTGATAGATTGCAGTATTTTATATAGATTTAGGACAAGAACTGACAGATTGCAGTATTTTATATAGATTCAGGACAAGAACTGACAGATTGCAGTATTTTATATAGATTCAGGACAAGAACTGACAGATTGCAGTATTTTATATAGATTTAGGACAAGAACTGACAGATTGCAGTATTTTGTATAGATTTAGGACAAGAACTGACAGATTGCAGTATTTTATATAGATTTAGGACAAGAATTTACAGATTGCAGTATTTTATATAGATTTAGGACAAGAACTGACAGATTGCAGTATTTTATATAGATTTAGGACAAGAATTTACAGATTGCAGTATTTTATATAGATTTAGGACAAGAACTGACAGATTGCAGTATTTTATATAGATTTAGGACAAGAACTGATGGATTGCAGTATTTTATATAGATTTAGGACAAGAATTTACAGATTGCAGTATTTTATATAGATTTAGGACAAGAACTGACAGATTGCAGTATTTTATATAGATTTAGGACAAGAACTGACAGATTGCAGTATTTTGTATAGATTCATTACAAGAACTGACAGATTGCAGTATTTTGTATAGATTTAGGACAAGAACTGACAGATTGCAGTATTTTGTATAGATTTAGGACAAGAACTGACAGATTGCAGTATTTTATATAGATTTAGGACAAGAACTGACAGATTGCAGTATTTTGTATAGATTTAGGACAAGAACTGACAGATTGCAGTATTTTATATAGATTTAGGACAAGAACTGACAGATTGCAGTATTTTGTATAGATTCAGGACAAGAACTGACAGATTGCAGTATTTTATATAGATTTGGGACAAGAACTGACAGATTGCAGTATTTTATATAGATTTGGGACAAGAACTGACAGATTGCAGTATTTTATATAGATTTAGGACAAGAACTGACAGATTGCAGTATTTTATATAGATTCAGGACAAGAACTGACGGATTGCAGTATTTTATATAGATTTAGGACAAGAACTGACAGATTGCAGTATTTTATATAGATTCAGGACAAGAACTGATGGATTGCAGTATTTTATATAGATTTAGGACAAGAACTGACAGATTGCCGTATTTTATATAGATTCAGGACAAGAACTGATAGATTGCAGTATTTTATATAGATTTAGTAGAAGAATTTACAGATTGCAGTATTTTATATAGATTCAGGACAAGAACTGACAGATTGCAGTATTTTATATAGATTTAGGACAAGAACTGACAGATTGCAGTATTTTATAAAGATTTAGGACAAGAATTTACAGATTGCAGTATTTTATATAGATTCAGGACAAGAACTGACAGATTGCAGTATTTTGTATAGATTTAGGACAAGAACTGACAGATTGCAGTATTTTGTATAGATTTAGGATAAGAACTGACAGATTGCAGTATTTTATATAGATTTAGGACAAGAACTGACAGATTGCAGTATTTTGTATAGATTTAGGACAAGAACTGACAGATTGCAGTATTTTATATAGATTTAGGACAAGAACTGACAGATTGCAGTATTTTGCATAGATTTAGGACAAGAACTGACAGATTGCAGTATTTTATATAGATTTAGGACAAGAACTGACAGATTGCAGTATTTTATATAGATTCATTACAAGAACTGACAGATTGCAGTATTTTATATAGATTTAGGACAAGAACTGACAGATTGCAGTATTTTATATAGATTCAGGACAAGAACTGATGGATTGCAGTATTTTATATAGATTTAGGACAAGAACTGACAGATTGCAGTATTTTATATAGATTCAGGACAAGAACTGATGGATTGCAGTATTTTATATAGATTCAGGACAAGAACTTACAGATTGCAGTATTTTATATAGATTCAGGACAAGAACTGATAGATTGCAGTATTTTATATAGATTTAGGACAAGAATTTACAGATTGCAGTATTTTATATAGATTCAGGACAAGAACTGATGGATTGCAGTATTTTATATAGATTCAGGACAAGAACTGATGGATTGCAGTATTTTATATAGATTCAGGACAAGAACTGATGGATTGCAGTATTTTATATAGATTTAGTAGAAGAATTTACAGATTGCAGTATTTTATATAGATTCAGGACAAGAACTGATAGATTGCAGTATTTTATATAGATTTAGGACAAGAATTTACAGATTGCAGTATTTTATATAGATTCAGGACAAGAACTGATGGATTGCAGTATTTTATATAGATTCAGGACAAGAACTGATGGATTGCAGTATTTTATATAGATTCAGGACAAGAACTGATAGATTGCAGTATTTTATATAGATTTAGTAGAAGAATTTACAGATTGCAGTATTTTATATAGATTCATTACAAGAACTGACAGATTGCAGTATTTTATATAGATTTAGGACAAGAACTGACAGATTGCAGTATTTTATATAGATTCAGGACAAGAACTGATGGATTGCAGTATTTTATATAGATTCAGGACAAGAACTGATGGATTGCAGTATTTTATATAGATTCAGGACAAGAACTGATGGATTGCAGTATTTTATATAGATTCAGGACAAGAACTTACAGATTGCAGTATTTTATATAGATTCAGGACAAGAACTGATAGATTGCAGTATTTTATATAGATTTAGGACAAGAATTTACAGATTGCAGTATTTTATATAGATTCATTACAAGAACTGACAGATTGCAGTATTTTATATAGATTTAGGACAAGAATTTACAGATTGCAGTATTTTATATAGATTTAGGACAAGAACTGACAGATTGCAGTATTTTATACAGATTTAGGACAATAACTGACAGATTGCAGTATTTTATAAAGATTTAGGACAAGAATTTACAGATTGCAGTATTTTGTATAGATTCATTACAAGAACTGACAGATTGCAGTATTTTATATAGATTTAGGACAAGAACTGATAGATTGCAGTATTTTATAAAGATTTAGGACAAGAATTTACAGATTGCAGTATTTTGTATAGATTCATTACAAGAACTGACAGATTGCAGTATTTTATATAGATTTAGGACAAGAACTGATAGATTGCAGTATTTTGTATAGATTTAGGACAAGAATTTACAGATTGCAGTATTTTATATAGATTTAGGACAAGAACTGACAGATTGCAGTATTTTATATAGATTTAGGACAAGAACTGACAGATTGCAGTATTTTGTATAGATTCATTACAAGAACTGACAGATTGCAGTATTTTGTATAGATTTAGGACAAGAACTGACAGATTGCAGTATTTTGTATAGATTTAGGACAAGAACTGACAGATTGCAGTATTTTATATAGATTCAGGACAAGAACTGACAGATTGCAGTATTTTGTATAGATTCATAACAAGAACTGACAGATTGCAGTATTTTGTATAGATTTAGGACAAGAACTGACAGATTGCAGTATTTTGTATAGATTTAGGACAAGAAATGACAGATTGCAGTATTTTGTATAGATTCATTACAAGAACTGACAGATTGCAGTATTTTATATAGATTTAGGACAAGAACTGACAGATTGCAGTATTTTGTATAGATTTAGGACAAGAATTTACAGATTGCAGTATTTTATATAGATTCATTACAAGAACTGACAGATTGCAGTATTTTATATAGATTTAGGACAAGAACTGACAGATTGCAGTATTTTATATAGATTTAGGACAAGAACTGACAGATTGCAGTATTTTGTATAGATTCATTACAAGAACTGACAGATTGCAGTATTTTGTATAGATTTAGGACAAGAACTGACAGATTGCAGTATTTTGTATAGATTTAGGACAAGAACTGACAGATTGCAGTATTTTATATAGATTTAGGACAAGAACTGACAGATTGCAGTATTTTATATAGATTTAGGACAAGAACTGACAGATTGCAGTATTTTGTATAGATTTAGGACAAGAACTGACAGATTGCAGTATTTTATATAGATTTAGGACAAGAACTGACAGATTGCAGTATTTTATATAGATTCAGGACAAGAACTGACAGATTGCAGTATTTTATATAGATTTAGGACAAGAACTGACAGATTGCAGTATTTTGTATAGATTTAGGACAAGAACTGACAGATTGCAGTATTTTATATAGATTTAGGACAAGAACTGACAGATTGCAGTATTTTATATAGATTCAGGACAAGAACTGACGGATTGCAGTATTTTATATAGATTTAGGACAAGAACTGACAGATTGCAGTATTTTATATA
The DNA here is from genome assembly GCA_944474755.1 of Limnoperna fortunei. Taxonomy (NCBI): domain Eukaryota; kingdom Metazoa; phylum Mollusca; class Bivalvia; order Mytilida; family Modiolidae; genus Limnoperna; species Limnoperna fortunei. The sequence goes on from OX104113.1 coordinate 9,063,039, forward strand.
GATTCAGGACAAGAACTGATGGATTGCAGTATTTTATATAGATTTAGGACAAGAACTGACAGATTGCAGTATTTTATAAAGATTTAGGACAAGAATTTACAGATTGCAGTATTTTATATAGATTCAGGACAAGAACTGACAGATTGCAGTATTTTATATAGATTTAGGACAAGAACTGACAGATTGCAGTATTTTATATAGATTTAGGACAAGAACTGACAGATTGCAGTATTTTATATAGATTCAGGACAAGAACTGACAGATTGCAGTATTTTATATAGATTTAGGACAAGAACTGACAGATTGCAGTATTTTGTATAGATTCAGGACAAGAACTGATAGATTGCAGTATTTTATATAGATTTAGGACAAGAACTGACAGATTGCAGTATTTTATATAGATTCAGGACAAGAACTGACAGATTGCAGTATTTTATAGAGATTCAGGACAAGAACTGACAGATTGCAGTATTTTATATAGATTTAGGACAAGAACTGACAGATTGCAGTATTTTGTATAGATTTAGGACAAGAACTGACAGATTGCAGTATTTTATATAGATTTAGGACAAGAATTTACAGATTGCAGTATTTTATATAGATTTAGGACAAGAACTGACAGATTGCAGTATTTTATATAGATTTAGGACAAGAATTTACAGATTGCAGTATTTTATATAGATTTAGGACAAGAACTGACAGATTGCAGTATTTTATATAGATTCAGGACAAGAACTGATGGATTGCAGTATTTTATATAGATTTAGGACAAGAATTTACAGATTGCAGTATTTTATATAGATTTAGGACAAGAACTGACAGATTGCAGTATTTTATATAGATTTAGGACAAGAACTGACAGATTGCAGTATTTTGTATAGATTCATTACAAGAACTGACAGATTGCAGTATTTTGTATAGATTTAGGACAAGAACTGACAGATTGCAGTATTTTATATAGATTTAGGACAAGAACTGACAGATTGCAGTATTTTGTATAGATTTAGGACAAGAACTGACAGATTGCAGTATTTTATATAGATTTAGGACAAGAACTGACAGATTGCAGTATTTTATATAGATTCAGGACAAGAACTGACAGATTGCAGTATTTTATATAGATTTAGGACAAGAACTGACAGATTGCAGTATTTTGTATAGATTTAGGACAAGAACTGACAGATTGCAGTATTTTATATAGATTCAGGACAAGAACTGATGGATTGCAGTATTTTATATAGATTTAGGACAAGAACTGACAGATTGCCGTATTTTATATAGATTCAGGACAAGAACTGATGGATTGCAGTATTTTATATAGATTTAGGACAAGAACTGACAGATTGCCGTATTTTATATAGATTCAGGACAAGAACTGATAGATTGCAGTATTTTATATAGATTTAGTAGAAGAATTTACAGATTGCAGTATTTTATATAGATTCAGGACAAGAACTGATAGATTGCAGTATTTTATATAGATTTAGGACAAGAACTGACAGATTGCAGTATTTTATAAAGATTTAGGACAAGAATTTACAGATTGCAGTATTTTATATAGATTCAGGACAAGAACTGACAGATTGCAGTATTTTGTATAGATTTAGGACAAGAACTGACAGATTGCAGTATTTTGTATAGATTTAGGACAAGAACTGACAGATTGCAGTATTTTGTATAGATTTAGGACAAGAACTGACAGATTGCAGTATTTTATATAGATTTAGGATAAGAACTGACAGATTGCAGTATTTTGCATAGATTTAGGACAAGAACTGACAGATTGCAGTATTTTATATAGATTTAGGACAAGAACTGACAGATTGCAGTATTTTATATAGATTCATTACAAGAACTGACAGATTGCAGTATTTTATATAGATTTAGGACAAGAACTGACAGATTGCAGTATTTTATATAGATTCAGGACAAGAACTGACAGATTGCAGAATTTTATATAGATTCAGGACAAGAACTGATGGATTGCAGTATTTTATATAGATTTAGGACAAGAACTGACAGATTGCAGTATTTTGTATAGATTTAGGACAAGAACTGACAGATTGCAGTATTTTATATAGATTTAGGACAAGAACTGACAGATTGCAGTATTTTATATAGATTCAGGACAAGAACTGACAGATTGCAGAATTTTATATAGATTCAGGACAAGAACTGATGGATTGCAGTATTTTATATAGATTTAGGACAAGAACTGACAGATTGCAGTATTTTGTATAGATTTAGGACAAGAACTGATGGATTGCAGTATTTTATATAGATTCAGGACAAGAACAGATTACAGTACATGTATTTTATATAGATTCAGAAGAACCAACTGCTTGTTTAAATGGTTGTTTCATGTCAAATGTTCAGTATTTCATAGATTTTAGGAAGCAGAGCTAATCATAATAAGAACTGACAGATTGCCTGAATGGTTGATATATTCAGGATGAAAACAAGACAAAACAAAGTCGATCTAGCGATCACTTATACCCCCACTTTTGCAAAAATTTCTAACGTTTTTCGTGGTCTCTGACCTTGAAATTTGACGAATTGCCCCCAAAATTGATAGGCTTCTTACCAACATAATGTATAACAATATCCCACAGTTTCATTCAAATCGGATGCAAACTTTTTGAGTTATTGTCCAGAAACAACTTTTTTTCTAAAAATTTTTAAGTTTTTGGGGACTGTGACCTAGAAATTTGACGGATTTCCCCCAAAATTAACAGGTTTCTAATAACCTGTTATATAACAATATCCCAAAGTTTCATTCAAATCTGATGCAAACTTTTTGAGTAATTGTCCGGAAACAACTTTTTTGTAAAAATTTCTAACATATTTCATAGACTGTGACCTTGCAATTTGACAGATTTCCCCCCAAATCGATAGGCTTCTTACCAACCTGATATATAACAATATCCCAAAGTTTCATTCAAATCACATGCAAACTTTTTGATTTATCATCCGGAAACAACTTTTTTGTAAAAATATCTAACGTTTTTCATGGACTGCGACCTTGAAATTTGACGGATTTCCCCCCAAATCAATAGGCTTTTTACCAACCTGATATATAACAATATCCCAAAGTTTCATTCAAATCGGATGTAAACTTTTTGAATTATCATCCAGAAACCAAATGTGGACGGACGAACAAACGGACATGAGGACCACTATATACCTCGACTCTGTCGAGCAGGGGTATAAAAAAATTAATCCATTGGGACAGACTGATGTGCTGGAAATTTTGACTTCCACTAGAACAGTACAGTAGTTTGGAGAAGTTATATATAAAGTTGATAGTTGGCCATACATTTTTAACTTTTTGTTTTACTGAATTACTATTACAGTTAAAAACAACTGATGCACTTCAAAATATGGAATAACCATCAGCAATATCACACTATAATCTTCAGAATGGTTGAAATTCTGCAAAGTTTCAAAGAGTTAAAAATGTATGGGGAATACATTACATTAACTGGGTTCCCAAACCTGCCCACACAACTGTCCAAAATTACACTGCAATCTATCCTCACGATGTAAAACTATTACCAATCTGATTACATTAATTGTGTGAAGTGACCACACATAACAGACTTACAGTCATACACGGCTTTAACCTCTGCACCAATGACCACAACCTAAATATCACAGATGCTGGAATATATAATGTATAATTAATCCAAATTACATCCAAACACTCTACATTTTGTTAATTTACTGTTTTATTCTGCTTCACTGCCATATTGCAAGCAGAAGTAGCTAATATAGTTTTTATCCACAATGCACCATCAAACTCACTACCAATAATCGGCATTATATAAACTATATTAAATATAAAATATGAATAAAGACGCAGCCTCACACATTCAGGATTCATGGCGTTACTTCTGAGCACCCTAACTGTGCCTCTGAATTCCAGTGGCCACGTGATGGCTATCTTTATGTTGATGCCACCTGAATGTCATTCAACTGTCCTTTTTTAAACACAGCCTTTCCGAGATTGCAAAATATGTGTGTGAAATTTTTGTAACTTTTTTTAAGTTTTAATAAAAATACTTATTTTTGATTGGTGAAGAATTTAATTTTAGGTCTATATTTAATTAATAAATTACACTTTGTGACAGTTTTATGACAATACCAACTTTGACACAAAAAATCAATATCAGCATAATGCAGATTTTGATAAGGGCTTTTCCAGAAAAAAATGTACAGGGGGATCAGAACTCAGCTCAAAAATGGGGTACCACCACTAAAATTTTAATTTTTTTAGAGGCACAACCTAGAAAATGTTTTTACGGAAAGTACCCCCCACCTACAAAATAAAATTGATATATAAATATGATTATTTGATTATAATCGAATCCTAAAACCACAGATAGGATAAAATATACAATAATAAAGTTACCCTTAAATTTATCTGAATATTGTGATAGGCCATTGGTGTTGGTATTTAACCAACTGCAAACATCGTCAACACTCAATTCTACAAAGTTCATTTTTGCTTCGTACCCCATGTGGTTGCATTTTTGGTAAACTCGGGCTTTTACAACATCTGGTTAATGAGACAGCAGAGCAATATATAGAAAATCGGCAACCAGTCCATTCGGAACTTTCCGGCGTAAACCATTCAAAAGTTTATGATGATCGGTTATTCCCTTTGCATTCATTCCGACAAAATCGGAATGACAAAAATCGAGTGGACGTTTTGCGAAATAGAAACATAAATACACAGACAACCGCGATTATTTTAATAAGAACATACCTACACCCACCAAAATAGAAATACCCTCAACCCCCCCAACCAAGAAAAAAAAAAACCCACGTTCCGACCCCCCCCCTGTACATTTTTTTCCTGGAAAAGCCCTAATGTGATTTAGAATGATTTATGTTTTGATTTAAGTTTATGATGATCGGTTATTCCCCTTGCATTCTTTCGGACAAAATCGGAATGACAAAAATTGAGCGTTTTGCGAAATAGAAACATAAAAACACAGACAACCGCGATTATTTTAATAAGAACATACCTACACCCACCAAAATAGAAATACCCTCAACCCCCCCCCCCCCCCCCCAACCAAGGAAAAAAAAAAAAAAAAACCCACGTTCCGACCCCCCTGTACATTTTTTTCCTGGAAAAGCCCTAAAGTGATTTAGAATGATTTCGAGCTCATTGTTCTTAGCAGGCAGAAAAGCTTCTCGCTCTAATAACACCAATGAGTCCATCTATAAACTAGAGGCTCCCAGGAGCCTGTATCGCTCACCTGAACCTGAAACCAAACAACCCTTTTCTATCCAGCTTTTCTTTGCTATAAGGAATTGCCCAACACTTCTGCAAAAGTCATAATAATTCCTATAAGGAGGAGCTTTTGATGCTTAGAGGGAGAAGGGAGGTTCACTTCAAATTTGCTGTACCTGTTATACTTTTTTAACTATCAGTCGAAAACTCTCTTGACTCCCCCCCCCCCCCCCCACCATTTTCTATTTTAAGCTAACGTAGCTATATAGGTAGTCAGGTGTCATGATTTGCACAATTTTGGTAGAGGACATCCTAAAGATGATGTGTGCAATGTTTCAAAGCAGTCCTTTAATGGGTTAAAGAGGAGAAGATTTTTTAAAATCAATTAAAATTGATTAAAAAAATGTTCAAGGAGAATAATTCCTAAACGGTTCATCAGACAATCTTGACCCTAAGTCATTTTTGTAGCCCTCATAGAGCAGAACAATTAAGCAATACTAACTTTTTCTCTAGTTCAAATAATTTTCAAGATTTTAAGGCAAAAATGTCAAAAATAATCAATTTTGACAATAAAAGGGCAATAACTCCTATAAGGAGTCCTCATACAACTTCAACCCAATGGAGTGTTTCGTAGAGCTTTTGATGCCGATGAAGGCATGTCTCTTGGTTTTCTTGTATCTGTTATACTTTTTGAACTATAAGCCAAAAACTGTATTTTACCTCCCCCCCCCCCCCCTCCATTCTATTTTTAGCCATGGCGGCCATGTTGGTTAATCTGCAGCCATGGTTGGTGCAAACTTGGTTCAGGACATTTGACGGATGATGTGTACAAAGTTTCAAAGCAGTACTTTCAGTGGTTTCAGAGAAGATTTGAAAAAATCAATTAAAACCGATTAAAATAAACAGTTCAAGGGGAATAACTCTTAACCAGTTTATCAGACAAATCTTGACCCTAAGGCAATTTTGTAGCCCTCATAGAGCAGAACAATTAAGCAATGCTAACTTTTTCTCTAGTTCTAATAATTTTCAAGATTTTGAGGCAAAAATGGCTAAAATCAACAATTTCGACAATTAAAGGGCAATAACTCCTATAAGGAGTCATCATACAACTTCAACCCAATGGAGTGTTTCGTAGAGCTTTTGATGCAGATGAAGGCTTGTCTCTTCGGTTTTCCTGTATCTGTTACACTTTTTTAAATATAAGCCAAAAACTGTATTTTACCCCCCCCCCCCCCCCCATCCAATTTTTAGCCATGGTGGCCAGGTTGGTTAATCTGCAGCCATGGTTGGTGCAAACTTGGTTGAGGACATTTGACAGATGATGTGTACAAAGTTTCAAAGCAGTACTTTCAGTTGTTTCAGAGGAGAAGATTTTAAAAAATCAATTAAAACCGATAAAAAAAAACAGTTCAAGGGGAATAACTCTTAACCAGTTTATCAGACAATCTTGACCCTAAAGTCATTTTTGTAGCCCTCATAGAGCAGAACAATTAAGCAATGCTATCTTTTTCTTTAGTTCTAATAATTTTCAAGATTTTGAGGCAAAAATGGCAAAAATCATCAATTTTGACAATTAAAGGGCAATAACTCCTACAAGGAGTCATCATACAACTTTGACCCAATGGAGTGTTTTGTAGAGCTTTAGATGCTGAAGAAGGAAAGTCTCTTCGGTTTTCCTGTATCTGTTATACTTTTTGAACTATAAGCAAAAAACTGTATTTTGACCCCTCTGTTCTATTTTTAGCCATGGCGGCCATGTTGGTTGGTCTGAGGCCATGATTTGGGCAAACTTGGTAGAGGGCATTTTACTGATGATGTATGCAAAGTTTCAAAGCAATCCCTTCAGTGGTTTTTGAGGAGAAGATTTTTGAAGAAAAGTTAACGACGACGACGACGACGACGGACGACGACGGACGCCAAGTGATGGCAATAGCTCACATGACCCTTCGGGTCAGGTGAGCTAAAAAGTATCCTCCTGTTCCCCAGAAATGGAATCGCCAATTTCTTCATAAAAATGACTTACAATAATAAAAAGACCTCTTAATATTCATTGTAAAGGATGTTTATTTCAGTAAACTTACATAAAACTGCAAATATAAGAAGATAAGTGAAATGTCTGTACAGTGACATTTTGACTAGGTTTCTTCTTAATCTCAATGTTCTGGTTGTCTGAACCAGACTGGAAAAAATCTGCTAAGCTGTCAAGGAAATGATCTGATACAAATAAATGGAGACAACAAAACTAAAACAAACATAGTGCAATATAATTATGGTATCAAATTATTTGTTACACAAAAAATTGTCTTTTCATAACATAAAGCTGAACAATCATTTTATAGAATTAATACAAATTTTAATTAATAAAACTGCTATAAGGGTAATGATTAACCAGTGAAGACAATTTTTTGTGTAGGATCCCTAAATCGATACAAGATCTGGTCTAATGATTCCCATTTAATTTCTTCCAAACGTTTACCCGAAAAAGGAAATAGAAAAAAAAATATATTGTTCTGACAAACTATGATGAAGTTAAAATCCTTTTGATTAATAGCAACAAATCTTGAAATACAAATAAGATTTTGTGCCTACTCATCAATACAAAACAATTATTATTGGTTATTCCTGTCAGAAACAAAATAATTTTTTTTTTATACAAAGGATTGTTGGGCAATATCATGATACATACCAGATTGTCGTTTTACACCTCATAACTATACAGATTGTCCACAATCATACTATACATATTGGTGAACCAAAATACTAGCAAACACAATTGGTGAACCAAAATACTAGCAAACACAATTGGTGAACCAAAATACTAGCAAACACAATTGGTGAACCAAAATACTAGCAAACACAATTCAAGTGAATTCTATGTAATTTGATTTACGCTATATATGATAATATGTCAGGACAATGATATGTAAGTTACATGTTGCACAGCTGACATATAGATGTATACAAGATATTAACACACTATTCATTAAGATATTAATGAAAGAAGACAAGTGGTGCTTAAATTTTGTCAAAGTGTATACAATGTACACCTATTGAGTTCCCAGTGAATATTTGTGCTATTTTTCTAGCCTTATTGTTATGTGTCTGTAACATTATGTCAAAAGGATATCCACCAGTAGATTACAGCATTTATGACTGCTAGAGGTATATTGAGGATAAGTAATGTTGAATTATTCACCTGTGTTACCTGGAATAGAACAGAATGTGTACTGGGTGACGGAATGATTTATCCACTTATTTAATTGTGAACAATAAGTTATAATTTGAGTGTTAAAAAAGGTTCAATCATTAAAAATATGACATATTTACTGCAATAACAGCAAAACACAATGACTGGAGAAATTATAAAGCAAGACAGTTAGCGCAATCTGACTTACATTAATTGCTCTGTAGCAAACTACCACTGAACTGCTGATGAAATACACTCCACCAACAAATAACACTTTATGGAATGCTGCACCTAGTCTGGGTCTACAATATTCATACAATTTGTTAGTACAGATTATGCTTCAAGAGACAAGGAATGAAATTTAAACAATTTTATAAAAACAAATTTAAACAAAGTAATAACAGACAGTTATAAACAAATAATAAATAATTTAGGACTAAAGTCAAGATAATTAAAAAAAAAGTTTGCTTACATCTGACAGATAAACAGATAAAGAAACCAATTTGTTCATTAAAAAAAGTTGTGTCAGAAAAAAGATGTCATAGAAACTCCACTTTCAAGACTTATTAATTTGCAAAACATAAAAAAAACAACTAAATGTTGACGTAACTTACTTGACAATACCAAAACCCAAACTAACTATAATGACAAGCATTCTAGCAAGCGCTCTCTTGACACATGAAACTAGCTCAGCAAAGACAATAGCACCACGGACTGAAACACAAAGCAACTAGTCATCAAAAATATGTTCAACTACATTGGAAAATTGAAACCAAGTGTTGAAAGAATGTTAACTAGAGGCTCTTAAGAGCCTGTATCGCTCACCCGACTTACAAAAAAACTTTTTGAATTTCCAATCAGCAGCAATTTGTAGGACAGCTTCCGAGAAGAATCAGTTTTTATGCTTTTTCATAGGTTAGTATGTTAAGTGATGTTCCATGGTGGCAGCAATCTTGTATTTTGGATCAAAACAAAAAACTCAAAATTAGAAGAGGACCATACTATATCACATATCCTTCTGCAAAGTGGTTTGTGAGAAAACAAATTTTAAAATTTCAGTCAACCAGAAGGCATTTGCAGTTCTGGCAGCCATGTTGAATTTCCTATCTGCTCGAAAAACTTTAAATAATAAGATTACTATCCAAGATTCACTTCTGCATTATTTGGTTTAATTGTGAGGAACAGTTTTAGAGAAGAAGCTGTTTGTATAGTTTTCCCACAGGGTCCTATGTTAAGCTGTGTTCCACTGTGGCGTCCATCTGGAATTTTGGATCACCACAAAGAACTCAAACAAACTTTGTAGAGGACCATCTAAGGTACATTATTGCAATATTTCAAATCAATCTGCCATGCTGTTTGTAAAAAGAAGATTTTTGAAATTTCAGCCAATCAGAACCCATTAGAGGCCCTGGAAGCCATCTTCAATTTGCAATTGGCTTGAAAAACTCAAAATAATAAGATAAATATCCATCCATCATTTCTTCATAGTTTGGCTTCATTGTGTGGAACAGTTTCTGAAAAGAAGTTGTTTATGTTTTTCCCATAGGGTCCTATGTTAAACTAAGTCCTGCGATGGTGGCCATCTTGGATTTTGGATCAGCACAAAAAACTCAAACTTTGCAGAGGCCCATCTAAGGTACATTTATGCAATATTTCAAATCAATCTGCCATGCGGTTTATGAGAAGAATTTTAAAATTCAGCCAATCAGAACACATTTATGGCTCTGGAAGCCACGTTGAATTTGCAACTGGCTCAAAAAACTCAAAATAATAAGAAAAATTTAAACTATGTCCTGCGATGGTGGCCATCTTGGATTTTGGATTGGCACAAAAAACTCAAACTTTGTAGAGGACCATCTAAGGTACATTTCTGCAAAATTTCAAATCAATCTGACAAGCGGTTTATGAGAAATTCAGCTAATCAGAACGCATTTATGGCTCTGGCAGCCATGTTCAATATTTGATCAGCACAAAAACTCAAATCAGTAAAGAACCACCCAATAAACATTCCTGCCAAGTTTGGTTACAATTGGCCAAGGGATTCTGGAGAAGATTGAAATGTGAAAAGTTTACGGCGGACGACGAAGTTGTCGCCGACGACAACATGACGCAAAGTGATAAGAATAGCTCAGACTGACCCTTAGTGTCAGGTGAGCTAAAAAGCTTAAAAAGAGTCTCGGAGTTGCTGATGTCCTGCTTGGCAAATATTGGTGACTGCTAAAATTAGATTTCTGATTCTGAAGAATCGTGAAAATTAGGTTAATCATCTAATTCAGGGAAACGAACAAATAATACATTTATCTTATACATGTGTAACAAGGCCTGCTCTTCATATTTTAAAATGTTTTGTGTTTGGTAAATATGTACATTTAACATACAAAGTATTATTGAAGCGTTTTTAACATGTGACAATTTGTAGAGTAGCTGCCAATTTTCTGACGGAGGTTTTTAATTTAGCTGTATGACATTAAGCTCTGATGATACCAGTATTATTCTGCTGTACTTTACTGACTGAGTTTAGAAAATAATAATTTTTTTTTTGCATACCAGGATAAAAAAGACAATACAGTGAGAAAAGCCAATTATCACCGATTTATTACATTTTCCTTTGATCTTACCATGACGATAATTATTGAAATTATCACCTCACCACACAATATCGTACACATTATTAACAATTTCTATGGACACTTGGCAACAGCTAAATAATTATAAATGAACTATCAAATACGTCGTCAGCATCACCCTTAGAAAATGATCCAGAATTAAATACATTCAAAAATCGATTAGTCGAAGTTTGCGGGACCGTAAAAAATATACAGAGTTATCCGAAGTTCGAGTCAACCGAGTTTAGGGTGTGACGTCATTTTCATTATGTGATTTAAAAAAAATCTAATGGTATTTATTTCATGTATATTGGTTTCGAACTTCGGCATTGCTTGTTTTGTCACGGTATTTGTAGCGTGCGATATATGAAGTATTTTAGCCATTCACATAAATCAATAATTAATAGTGTAATCATAATTTATAAACTTTATTACGAAATTATGGAAAAACATTTCAAGAAAACACTTATCAACTTACAGTTCGAAAGAACTAATGAAACAATACAAATTGGTTTTTTTTATGTAATTGACAACACACAAGTCAACAAAAATAACAGAATGTCTTTAAAGAAACAGAACTCAACGACATACATCATTGATCAGATCAAAAGAAATTTTAAATAATTATCATTTTTAATTAAACATGACAAAATAATTTGGACAGTAATTAGCGGATCATCAATTAACCTTAATAATGCATGTCTTGGGCTTGGATTACCAATTCGTTTTATTAAATTGCCAATTCAAATTGTAATAGCCAATCAAAAATTGTGTTTGCTCTATGACAGGTGTTTAAAATAAACAGCCGCGTATTAAGGAACAATACAAAATACAAATGAAATTGTTAGTTTTGATATCGATATCGAGAGCAAAATTAACATCGAGACAACGAGATTAAAGTTACACTAATTAATATTGTCCGGACTGCAAAAATCCATCGAGTTAAGAGAAATATCGAAACATCTGAGATTGACACATCCGAGGAAGAAATGAATTGTTGATATGGGAAAAATGTCGGGAGTTTAAAAATAATATCGACATAACCGAGGTATCGAGTCAACCAAGTTCGAGACAATGAGGTTCGACTGTATGTTATAAGCAGAAACAGATGAATATGAGAGACAAATGATAAATTTGAGCTCAGAATACTTACTAATTAATGCTCTGATAAAACTTCGACTAACCCTTCCTAACTCCATTTTTGGAATGAATGAAAGGACACGTTCCTATGTGTAATAATATACATGAAGTGCAAAGTCTAAATACCAAAACTGCATTGTTATGATCCAATTTTATATTTTGTAATTTTATTAATAATTTTAGTTACAAAAATCTTATTTTTGAACAGCAATTAGGGATAAAAATGCTATAAATAATTTGTTTTGCTTAAATGGTTTTCTCAGCATTGGTACTACACCACATGCAAAGCCCTAAAAGCAATATTGACAATGCTGAGAAAACAAACCATTCTTAGTATATATTATATATCATATTTCATTTAAACTTCAAATTATGATATATTGACCCAGAATGTATACCTACCAGATGTCCCTTCACTGGCTACATGTTGATATTCTCCATAAAATACAGCTTTTTCCAACATTTCTACAAGATATATATTCCTGGGTAAAGATAATAGGTACAAAAAGTGTCTCTATAAACATAACTAGATATCAGTGAGATGGTACCCATCTCTGTGGGCCCAGCAGACCTTAAGGTCAAAGGTCATCAACCATGGTATGTGACACATCACCTTGATATTATCTACCCACATTCCAAATATCAAAAGCCTACCTCGAAAGATAACAAAATTACAGCCCGGACATGAATTTGTCATTCAGAAAGCAATCATGTGACCTAAGGTCAAAGGTCAACAACCATGGTATGCGACACATCACCTTGATATTAACCCACATTCCAAATATCAAAAGCCTACCTCGAAAGATAAAAAAGTTACAGCACGGACATGAATTTGTCATGCAGAAAGCAATAATGTGACCTTAAAGTCAAAGGTGATCAACCATGGTATGCGACACATCGCCTTGATATTATCTACCAACATTCCAAATATCAAAAGCCTACCTCAAAAGATAAAAAAGTTACAGCTCGGACACGATTAGTTTCGGACAGACGGACACACAGACGGATGAACGGACGGACGGATGTAAAGACGGACAGAGGGACTTATCACTATAGGGCGTCCGCTACAAAGTGGCGAGGCCCTAACAATGGTTTCATAATCACCAAAGTTTCTTGTAGTACACATTTAATAAATAGGTCATGTAATAAGATGTTCTCTCTTGGCAAGTTTAAACTCTGCAAGACCAACAGATGTCTTAAAATTCTGTAAGACTTTATCACTCTTTTAGACATCACTATAGATCTAAACTCATTAAACTGAACTTAAAAATTGTATCATTCTACATAATGCAGAAAGTCTGTAAGAGAAATAAGAGACTGTGAAACTGTTTGATAAGTAGTATTTACCTAACAATATAACACCACCAATCCAGAACTGTACCCTAAACAGGATTTTCCAACTACAGGCCCTCAACAAGTCTCTCCAACTACAGGCCATCAACACTAACCATACCATTCCATACACAATGTAAACCACGCCCATCACACCGTAGAACTGTAAAACATAAAGAATTAATACCATGTAATAAAACACAATAAAAACCATGCCCATCACACCGTAGAACTGTAAAACATAAAAAATTAATACCATGTAATAAAACACAATAAAAACCATGCCCATCACACCGTAGAACTGTAAAACATAAAAAATTAATACCATGTAATAAAACACAATAAAAACCACACCCATCACACCGTAGAACTGTAAAACATAAAAAATTAATACCATGTAATAAAACACAATAAAAACCATGCCCATCACACCGTAGAACTGTAAAACAAAAAGAATTAATACCATGTGATAAAACAATAAAAACCACACCCATCACACCGTAGAACTGTAAAAAATAAAAAATTAATACCATGTAATAAAACACAATAAAAACCATGCCCATCACACCGTAGAACTGCTAAAGCATAAAGAATTAATACCATGTGATAAAACAATAAAAACCACGCCCATCACACCGTAGAACTGTTAAAACAAAGAATTAATACCATGTGATAAAACACAATAAAAACCACGCCTATCACACCGTAGGACTGTTAAAGCATAAAGAATTAATACCATGTAAAGAATTTTTTTAGCAGTTTAATTTATTGAGGATAAAGTATCATAGATTTGATTCACTATTCAGTATACTTATTTCACCCTTTTTCATAAATACATGTATTAAACATAACAATAAACTAGAGGCTCTTAAGAGCCTGTTTCGCTCACCCGACTTACAAAAAAACTTTTTGAATTTCCAATCAGCAGCAATTTGTAGGACAGTTTCTGAGAAGAGGCAGTTTTTATGTTTTTTCATAGGTTAGTATGTTAAGTGATGTTCCATGGTGGCAGCAATCTTGTATTTTGGATCAAAACAAAAAACTCAAAATTAATAGAGGACAATACAATATCACATATCCTTCTGCAAAGTGGTTTGTGAGAAAACGAATTTTAAAATTTCAGCCAATCGGAAGGCATTTGCAGTTCTGGCAGCCATGTTGAATTTCCTATCTGCTTGAAAAACTTAAAATAATAAGATTACTATCTAAGATTCACTTCTGCATTATTTGGTTTAATTGTGAGGACCAGTTTTTAAGCCGACTTCTTCGCCCGAGTCGCCCTCCAATGCGAGCCCTGCAGGCATTTTATATCGTAATAAAGTTTGCAAAAACTATTTTTGGCCTGTCAGTCATGGGACTGTCTATGAAGGATCTCATTTGCTCTGATGATGAAATGGATAGAAACACTAGTGTACATAGAACAAAAATATGGGACTCGGGCATTTTTTGGCGGTCAGGACCCACGATTTTTGTGGAATCTGTTGCAAGTCAGCCATTTTTGTTTTTAAAGGGATCTTATATTATTTACAAATGTTAGTCTGTTATCTGATGTACAATGGTATTGGGAAAATGATAAGACTCTTCCACATCAATCACTAACGACAAAGCCCAGGAGGTTTCGGACAGACAAAATCGACTGCATCTAGGTTTCACTTATGATCAAAATAATTTCAAAATTTACCCTATCAAAATGAGAAAATAAAGCCACATTTTAAAAAACTGAATATCTGGATGAAATAATTGATATCAAGATATTTTTTTTTATCTAAAAGGTAGCATAAGCTAAACCATATGTGATAATCAGTTATATTTGTCATTCAAGAAACATTTACCGAAATACTGTGACTTTTACTATAGCATTATATTACAATACCCTGAAACACTGTACAATTCTCAACAGACATAATAATATGTGGGTCAAGCTGTATAGAAATATTCAAGTCAGTCGATGTACATGTTTGTTAAAGATGGAAAAGTTGAGAGCAACATTAACAAAATGTGTTTACCAACAAGGGGTACTACAACAAGCAGAGTTCACCAACAAGGGGGACAATTCCCTCCTCTTACAAAGTACTTACAACAAGCAGCGGCCAGTCTACAGCTGATATTAATCCATGGTCTCCTTCCATCTCAATTGTCACTACAATATCAATGTTTGTAACATAATATGGCATTGTTCCTTGAATAATTGTTATGGATGAATCACAATTTGTATGTTGTGAATAATCATTCTTTAACATGGGACATTTCTGGTTAAACCATGGTTTCAAGTCACCCGGTACAAATCTCTAATCAAATACATTGAAGTAGGCAGGGCTTAGTTATGGTATAATCAATTAACTTTCAAGTTATTCCATATTGTAAGCTCGGTCTCTTGACTTCATTCAAAATACTAAATGAACAGCATAGATCGCTAGACTGACCATCTAGCACATGATCATATATCAACAATAAATTTCAAGTTCATGTCAAATTATGTTCATTGAATTATGTTACAAAACATATATCTATGCCTTACTTATTAACATATTTTAAAAACTAGTGAGGACACACTCGTTTTAATTATGTTTACAAGTAAAAGGAGTGGTATATATATAATACATAAAACATATATCTATTCATAAAACAAATTTATCTTTGGCATTTATACAAATACATATAATTGTATAAATTGATCACAAAACTTGAAATTAATAATGTATGGCACCAAAGAAGCAGTTAATTAGGTTATTTCTCTTTACAAACTGTAGTCATGATCATGGGAGATAAACCTGTTCTGACTGAAACTTACCATGGACTTCAAATTTCTCATCTCGTTTTTCACTTTGAACATGTAATACCAATATATATGGTCCATCTCTCCAGGTTGTTAGAAGTGCATGCTATGAAAAAAATCAATACATCTAATACACATCGAAAATATGTAATTCAACTTAAATTTTGACGTTTCAAAATTTCATTCAGACATTTTCCAGACAACTTTCCAAAATTAAGTCCTGGCATGGAATTCTCAAAACAAACCCAAGTCAAATCTCAGACCAAAATAAGTTTGATTCCTTGCTTAACTATGCTAAAAATCAACAAATTTTAAGTTATTACATATTCTAATGCAATTCTTGATGCAATGTCAATTCTGATTGGACAACATGAATAATTTAATGTCATCAATTCCACGATTTATGCAGGCAGAAGATAAAACGAAAACAGAAGTAATTTCTAATAAACAAAAAATTCCCATTTTAGTCAGTTAATGTAGTTTTTTTAACGCTGTAACATTAAAATGGAGATTATTGTAAGGTATTTGAAGATTTGACTGCATCAGTTGGTGATTTGATGGTAAGAAATATCTCTTTACTGGCTCTGCTTACATGTCACCACTTAACTCAAATTTCTGACCATCAAATCACCAACTGATGTCTGCAAATGTTTAAGTACAATACAGCTATCTCCTAAGTGTAAACCTGCACCTCTTGCTAATAAAATACTAAATGAACAGGAAATTGCCACTTGCCATCATCTAGAATTACTATCTAGCACAAAAATAATGACTTCATGCATATCCAAACTGACTGTCAAAATGCTGGAACAATGTCAACAATTTCTAACTAAGATATACATTTGGCTGTAGAACAAGAAACACTGTAAACACAAATGTTAAAATTCCCTGTCAACAATTAATGGCAAATTTAACACCTTCCCAACTATAGAATATAAGTACTATTATTTACCTTCTGTTGGACCTAAAAAATAAAAAAAAGAAAACCTCTGACATATTTGTATTTAAGCTTTTCAACCACTTTCAGCAATTTTCAGCTATACAAGATAACATGGTGTCCAGTTTTTAATGCAGAGTAAGCAAGAGTACCCGCTATGAACACCCAGATCATCAGCATAAACACTGACTATCTTTATCACTAATGGCTGCAGTCAAGCACACTTAGTCACTACGGTAGTATTGACAAAAAAGATGCCCCCTGTCAGACAAACACAATTTATAATAACTAGAGGCTCCCAGGAGCCTGTATCGCTCACCTGAACCTGAAACCAAACAACCCTTTTTTATCCAGCTTTTCTTTGCTATAAGGAATTGCCCAACACTTCTGCAAAAATCATTAATTTTGACCTTTTAAGGGAAATAACTCCTATAAGGAGGATCTTTTGATGGTTAGAGGGAGAAGGGAGGTTCACTTCAAATTTGCTGTACCTGTTATACTTTTTTAACTATCAGTCGAAATCTCTCTCAACCCCCCCCCCCCCCTTTTTTTCATTTTTTCTATTTTAATCCAATGTAGCTATGTAGGTAGTCAGGTGTCATGATTTGCATAATTTTGGTAGAGGACATCCTAATGATGAGGTGTGCAATGTTTCAAAGCAGTCCTTTCATTGGTTTAAGAGGAGAAGATTTTTTAAAATCAAGTAAAATTGATTACAAAAATGTTCAAGGAGAATAATTCCTAAACGGTTCATCAGACAATCTTGACCCTAAAGTCATTTTTGTAGCCCTCATAGAGCAGAACAATTAAGCAATGCTAACTTTTTCTCTAGTTCTAATAATTTTCAAGATTTTGAGGCAAAAATGTCAAAAATAATCAATTTCGACAATTAAAGGGCAATAACTCCTATAAGGAGTCATCATACAACTTCAACCCAATGGAGTGTTTCGTAGAGCTTTTGATGCAGATGAAGGCATGTCTCTTCGGTTTTCCTATATCTGTTACACTTTTTCAAATATAAGCCAAAAACTGTATTTTACCGCCCCCCCCCCCCCCCCATCCTATTTTTAGCCATGGTGGCCATGTTGGTTAATCTGCAGCCGTGGTAGGTGCAAACTTGGTTGAGGACATTTGACAGATGATGTGTACAAAGTTTCAAAGCAGTACTTTCAGTTGTTTCAGAGGAGAAGATTTTAAAAAAATCAATTAAAACCAATTAAAAAAAACAGTTCAAGCGGAATAACTCTTAAACGGTTAATCAGACAATCTTGACCCTTAAGTCATTTTTGTAGCCCTCATAGAGCAGAACAATTAAGCAATGCTAACTTTTTCTCTAGTTCTAATAATTTTCAAGATTTTGAGGCAAAAATGGCAAAAATCATCAATTTTGACAATTAAAGGGCAATAACTCCTACAAGGAGTCATCATACAACTTTGACCCAATGGAGTGTTTTGTAGAGCTTTAGATGCTGAAGAAGGAAAGTCTGTTCGGTTTTCCTGTATCTGTTATACTTTTTGAACTATAAGCAAAAAACTGTATTTTGACCCCTCTGTTCTATTTTTAGCCATGGCGGCCATGTTGGTTGGTCTGAGGCCATGATTTGGGCAAACTTGGTAGAGGGCATTTTACTGATGATGTATGCAAAGTTTCAAAGCAATCCCTTCAGTGGTTTTGGAGGAGAAGATTTTTGAAGAAAAGTTAACGACGACGACGACGACGACGACGGACGCCAAGTGATGGCAATAGCTCACATGACCCTTCGGGTCAGGTGAGCTAAAAATGCAGATCAACTATTCTGATTTTATGATATACCTAGAAATGAGCGTTTTTGTACGATGTGTAATCTTAACGTAAGCGAAGATGAATATCATTTTATATTGGAATGTACAAAATATAGTGATTTGAGAAGAAAATACACTGAATTGATTGGAGAAATCCTTCAGTTTATAAACTTGTGCAATTAAAGTCTGTACGAAACATAAAGGAGTTGAATAATTTTGGTAAATTTTTGTTCCTGGCAGAAAAATGTCGAAAAGAATAACTTTATATTTCTGTCGCACTCCATATATAGTTTGTATTATTGTACATGTATATTATAATCATACTGCCTTTGAACTCAGGTGTTAGGGTAGATTATCACATGAAGAAAAAATTATCACCCGAGACTAAGGCGAGGGTGATAATTTTTTTCTTCATGTGATAATCTACCCTAACACCCGAGTTCAAAGGCAGTATGATTTTTATTATACTGAATGCCTATTATCTAATAATGAAATGTAAACTACCACATAGATACTGTACTGAATCATATTTTTAATGGAAAATGCTTGTTAGTCTGCTAGTTGTTTTTCCAAATAATAATTGCCCATTTCCTGTATTTGTGGTGTCTTTGACACAGAAAGACACGCAACCAACAACAACACCAACGTTTATTAGTACCAATCAAGGTGCCCACTTTGAGCGAATCAAAATAAAATCAATTATGAAAACAAAATTATTAGTACTATTAAGAAATAATTATTATGATTAGCAATACATTTGATGATGAATAGACCAAAAAATAATTAAATACAATACTAGAGTGACCTGGGAATATATCTGATAAATTTCATCATGGGTTAACTATTTATTATTTATTGTTTCTATTGTTATTATTACATTTTTTCTGTTTATTTTTACCTTGTGGGGGTGACTCTGCTTTGCTATTTAATATATTTTTTCTTTCTTCAAATAGAGAGTGTAACATATTAGCAAGGATGTCAGCTACTAATTTATCCTCAAAGGAAAGAAACCATATGAATTTATTTTCATCTGATAATTGACCTAGGTTTTTAAAGTTATTATTGAATTTTTGTATATAAATTTCTCTTATATTTGTTAAAGATGGACATTTTAAAAGAAAATGGAATTCATCCTCGACTTCTGTTTCATATAGTTTACATATTTTATTTTCTGCCTTAACACCTATATATCTTCCCTTCGCAATTTCAAGATCATGTGAACTAACTCTGAATTTAGTAATGATTTGGCGATAAGATTTTGAGCCTATATGTAACCTGTAAGTAAATTTCAGCTGATGCGGCTGATCATTTTCCAGATTGGCAATTTTCTTTCTGATAATTTTTTTATTTTCTTTCTGATAATTTTTTTAATATCACTCGTAAACTTCGGCTAGAGCTGGTGATAATTTTCCAGTTTGGCCATCTCCGGTCTAAGCAGGTGTTAATTTTTTTTATATCACCAGTTGGTAGGAAATCACGAGGAATTAACACCCGTTGCTACAATGGGCGGGGCTAAAACGAGAATCAGAAGAAATTAACACATGGTTACTGTCCAATAAAAAGACAGCATTTTTGCATGAGGTATAATAATATCATATTACCACATGCTAGTTGTCCATATTTGTGCTAATTCCAATGTTTAATTATTCTATAAGCTGTATTGCTTTTGAATAAATAAACTTACTTACCATTCTCTAGGAGTAGGTGATACATCAGAGGTCTGTCTATCTGTCCATGTTAGTGGGTGGCTGTATTACAGAGGTCTGTCTATCTGTCCATGTTTGAAAGTGGTTGTAATTCAGAGGTCTGTCTACCTGTACATGTTAGAAAGTGGTTGTAATACAGATGTCTGTCTATCTGTCCATGTTAGAGAGTGGTTGTAATACAGATGTCTGTCTATCTGTCCATGTTAGAGAGTGGTTGTAATACAGAGGTCTGACTATCTGTCCATGTTAGTGAGTTGTTGTAATACAGAGGTCTGTCTATCTGTCCATGTTAGAGAGTGGTTGTAATACAGAGGTCTGTCTATCTGTCCATGTTAGAGAGTTGTTGTAATACAGAGGTCTGACTATCTGTCCATGTTAGAGAGTGGTTGTAATACAGAGGTCTGTCTATCTGTCCATGTTAGAGAGTGGTTGTAATACAGAAGTCTGTCTACCTGTTCATGTAACTGAGTGGTTGTAATACAGAGGTCTGTCTATCTGTCCATGTTAGAGAGTGGTTGTAATACAGAGGTCTGACTATCTGTCCATGTTAGAGAGTGGTTGTAATACAGAGGTCTGTCTATCTGTCCATGTTAGAGAGTGGTTGTAATACAGAAGTCTGTCTACCTGTTCATGTAACTGAGTGGTTGTAATACAAAGGTCTGTCTATCTGTCCATGTTAGAGAGTTGTTGTAATACAGAGGTCTGTCTATCTGTCCATGTTAGAGAGTGGTTGTAATACAGAGGTCTGTCTATCTGTCCATGTTAGAGAGTGGTTGTAATACAGAGGTCTGTCTATCTGTCCATGTTAGAGAGTGCTTGTAATACAGAGGTCTGTCTATCTGTCCATGTTAGAGAGTGGTTGTAATACAGAGGTCTGTCTATCTGTCCATGTTAGAGAGTTGTTGTAATACAGATGTCTGTCTATCTGTCCATGTTAGAGAGTTGTTGTAATACAGATGTCTGTCTATCTGTCCATGTTAGAGAGTGGTTGTAATACAGAGGTCTGACTATCTGTCCATGTTAGTGAGTTGTTGTAATACAGATGTCTATCTGTCCATGTTAGAGTGGTTGTAATACAGAGGTCTGACTATCTGTCCATGTTAGAGAGTTGTTGTAATACAGAGGTCTGACTATCTGTCCATGTTAGAGAGTGGTTGTAATACAGAGGTCTGTCTATCTGTCCATGTTAGTGAGTGGTTGTAATGCAGAGGTCTGTCTATCTGTCCATGTTAGAGAGTGGTTGTAATACAGAGGTCTGACTATCTGTCCATGTTAGTGAGTTGTTGTAATACACAGGTCTGTCTATCTGTCCATGTTAGAGAGTGGTTGTAATACAGAGGTCTGACTATCTGTCCATGTTAGAGAGTGGTTGTAATACAGAGGTCTGTCTACCTGTCCATGTTAGTGAGTTGTTGTAATACAGAGGTCTGTCTATCTGTCCATGTTAGAGAGTGGTTGTAATACAGAGGTCTGTCTATCTGTCCATGTTAGAGAGTGGTTGTAATACAGAGGTCTGACTATCTGTCCATGTTAGAGAGTGGTTGTAATACAGAGGTCTGTCTATCTGTCCATGTTAGAGAGTGCTTGTAATACAGAAGTCTGTCTACCTGTTCATGTTAATGAGTGGTTGTAATACAGAAGTCTGTCTACCTGTTCATGTTAATGAGTGGTTGTAATACAGAGGTCTGTCTATCTGTCCATGTTAGAGAGTGGTTGTAATACAGAGGTCTGACTATCTGTCCATGTTAGAGAGTGGTTGTAATACAGAGGTCTGTCTACCTGTCCATGTTAGTGAGTTGTTGTAATACAGAGGTCTGTCTATCTGTCCATGTTAGAGAGTGGTTGTAATACAGAGGTCTGTCTATCTGTCCATGTTAGAGAGTGCTTGTAATACAGAAGTCTGTCTACCTGTTCATGTTAATGAGTGGTTGTAATACAGAGGTCTGTCTATCTGTCCATGTTAGAGAGTGGTTGTAATACAGAGGTCTGACTATCTGTCCATGTTAGAGAGTGGTTGTAATACAGAGGTCTGTCTACCTGTCCATGTTAGTGAGTTGTTGTAATACAGAGGTCTGTCTATCTGTCCATGTTAGAGAGTGGTTGTAATACAGAGGTCTGTCTATCTGTCCATGTTAGAGAGTGGTTGTAATACAGAGGTCTGACTATCTGTCCATGTTAGAGAGTGGTTGTAATACAGAGGTCTGTCTATCTGTCCATGTTAGAGAGTGCTTGTAATACAGAAGTCTGTCTACCTGTTCATGTTAATGAGTGGTTGTAATACAGAAGTCTGTCTACCTGTCCATGTTAGTGAATGGTTGTAATACAGAGGTCTGTCTACCTGTCCACGTATATAGTGGCTGTAATGCTGAGGTCTGTCTATCTGTCCATGTTAGAGAGTGGTTGTAATACAGAGGTCTGTCTACCTTTCCTCGTTTGACAGTGGTTGTAAGAGGCCAAAATTTGAATGTCTTCTATTTAAAGCTGACATACCAGGTTATCACCATACTTACAGGATTCGGTGTTGAGCCTGCTTTTTTATTATCTGTTACGTCTGGTTTGGTAACCTCTGTTTTTTGTATGGAATACTGTAAAGAAATTTTGTTCTGCATTCTGGACTTTTTAATTTTACAAATATTCAGACATGTCTATTTTAACTTGATAAACAATATGACAGTGATTTATGGATCTTAAAGTTTCTGCCCAGAAAATTGATGTAATGAACAAGAGGCTCTTGAGAGCCTGTATCGCTCACCTGAAGTCCTGTAATTATTATACCTCATGAATATTAAATACAATATAGACAATTTCTATTGGTTATATTTGAACATGTGATTTCAATTCATTTTCCACTACATGACCACCAACTCTGCTCCAAAAGTCATTATTTGTCATGTGACTAATGTTGACTAGTCAACATTTGTCATGTGACTAATGTTGACTTGTCAATATTTGTCACATGACATATGTTGACTTTTGGAGAAGTTCATTTCAGTATAATAAAACAATTGATCACTGCTTTAGTGGTCAACAGCAGGAAATAATGGACCCTCGACCTGGACTCTCGCTGACCTGACCTGAGCTCTGCCTTTCTGATTTTATAGGCAATGAATATGGCATTTCCCTGATGTTAAACTAAGTCCTGTAATTTTAAATAAACTTTAAAGAGGACTATCCAAACAATATTGCTAGTAAGTTGTGTTTCCTTTGGTTAACCGGTTTTAGAGAAGAAGATTTTTTTTTAAATTTGCCCATAGGGTCCTATGTTAAAATAAGTCCTGCGGTGGTGGCCATTTTGAATTTCCAATTAGCAATAAAAAACAAAAACTTTAAAGAAAACCATCCAAACAATATTGTCAGTATGTTTTGTTTCCATTGGTTAATCAGTTTCAGGGAAGAAGCCTTTTACAACTTTTTCCATAGGGTCCAATTTTGATCTATGTAATGCTGTGGTGCCCATTGTGATTTTTCTATTGGTATAAAAAACATCAACTTAACACTTGTTAACTGCTTTCAGAGAAGAAGCCTTTTAAAACGTTTTCCCATAGGTTCCTATGTTAAACTAAGTCCTGAGGTGGTGGCTATTTTGGTTTTTCATAAAAAACATAAACAAAGAAGCCATTTTAAACTTTTTTCCCATAGGGTTCAATGTAAAACCAAGTCCGGCGATGGCCGCCATTTTGAATTTCATTTTGGGATAAAAAACATGACCTTTATAGAGGACCATCCAAACAATATTGCTAGTAAGTTTTGTTTCGATTGGTTAGCCGGTTTCAGAGAAGAAGCCTTTTAAACTTTACCATAAGGTCCTATGTTAAACTAAGTCATGTGCTGGTGGCCATTTTGAATTTCCAATTGTCATAAAAAACACACTTTATTGAGGAAAGACCAAACAATATTGCTAGTTAGTTTTGTTTCCATTGGTTAACCGGTTTCAGAGAAGAAGCCTTTTAAAACTTTTTCCCATAGGGTCCTATGTTAAACTAAGTCTTGCCATGGTGGCCATTTTGAATTTCCAATTGGCATAGAAAACATAAACTTTATAAAGGACTATCCAAACAATATTGCTAGTTAGTTTTGTTTCCAGTGGTTAACCGCTTTCAGAGAAAAAGCCTTTTTAAACGTTTTTTCCAATGGAGTCCTAGGTTAAACTAAGTCTTGCAGTGGCGGCCATATTAGTTTTCCAATCCAAATAAAAAACACAAACTTTGTGAAGGTCCAACCAATAAACATTATTGCCAAGTTTGGTTTCAACTGGCCAAGTGGTTTCAGAGAAAAAGATTAAAATGTAAAAAGTTTACAGACGCCGATGACAACGACGAAGGACACAAAGTGATAACAATAGCTCACATAATCCTACGGGTCAGGTGAGCTAAAAATAATCTATAAAAGTTAAAAATAGCATACAAATTTTACAACTGAAATATTTGCTTAATTAGTCTAGTCTTTTTTCTGTTTGTTAAAGGGAGATAATTCATATGTTTGCCAACAAATAATTGTAACTTGACGTTTGCTGTGTTATCTCACCAACAAACTTGTGTTCTATTATACATCACTTCACTTTTCTTTAGAAGTGTCAAACCAGCTCAAATTTTCCAGTATAAAGCAATACTGCTTGACACACATGATAGACTCAGATCAATTATTTGTTTGAATGGTTTTTAATGTCAGATTCAGCAATTTTTCCGCTATATTGTGGCATCCATTTTTTTTTTATCGGGGGAGGAAGTCAGAGTACCTGGACAAAACTAAGGCCACACCAAATAAATTTCTTGTTCTACGGACCCGACCGCACATATTTTATCGAAATCGAAATAATAATAATAAAAAATTTCCGCTCCCCGCTCCCGGAAAGTTGTCCGGAATTTTTTTATTTTACTCTTTGAAATCGTAATCATGTGAGCGCTTAATATGTTACATGGCCGTTTTATTGCATCACAAACAAAAACATTGATGTATTTTGAAAAAGGAAACCAAAAGAAACAACAATGTCGTTTTAGTAGTGTGGATATTTGTCGTAAAGAGAGGCATGGTTGTACAAAACACGGCGATTTATTTCAGTGGTGGTGCGTCAGCACAGCTTTTTCACAGATGTGTCGAAATCAAAGATTTCAAACTTAGCGCCGACATAATAAACGAAATGAGGATACGGGAACATTTGAATAAAAAATTTGAAATAAAAGTTCCTGAGTAATATTTGTATTTAAAGTAGATATGCTGTTGGAGCATGATTGCCAGATGACCAAAAAACTTAATTCTACTGACACTTTGAAATTTTTTGGTTGCATGTTGAACTTATAGCCTCAATAATAATGTAGCTCCTTCTATTTTTTGTTATCTCCACCGAGATAAATGTTTGACCACAGAAACTACAATGTTGTAGCTTATTAAGTTTGTTGACATTGTTGCAAGGGTTGTGATATGTCCAACATGAAAAAAAGAGAATGAAATGACAGGTAATGGTTGTTCAGTGTTATTTGTGGAAAAGTTTAAGTAATTTTTATTTAGAATCAGCATATAACTGTTTGAATTTGTTGTTGTCTTATTGACATTTTTCATATCACTGCTTGGACTTGAACTTTTTTTCTAAAATCTTGGACATTGGACACCATGTATCGATAATTTTGGATTGTCTTTGGCTGTTCGATCAAAAGGGAAAGTCTCACTAAATGGGAATATTAAGGCAAACACAATGAATGGGATATAACTTATTTTATTACATTTTAAAATTCATTGCTCTAGAAATCTTCATCAATAAATGATGAACAGTGTAGTCAGTTGTGCATTTTATATAAGGTATAAAAAAATTGCATTTGTTTTTGCAAATGAAGATGTGACAGGCATTCTTTTGCTTCCAGGTGTCTCTAATGCTTTGAAAGTTATACATGTAGTATCTTGGATATTACCTACAATACTGAATTGTTTAAAAGGTGCAATTTATTGAACATACTTTGAATGATGAACCCATAATTACAAAATATAATTCATTTATTCATTTACATGCTTTGTTAACTTCAGGTAAGCATATACATGTAGTATGCCCAACTCTGAAAGAACATCACAATGAAACTGAGTATTTTGCAAATATATACATTCATGAAAGTAAATTTTCTTATTAAAAAAAATAAAAATAAAAAAAAGTTATCGCTCGCTCCAAATTTTTCTGTTCGCCTATGATTTTTTTAAAATCAAAATAATAATATTAAAATTATTATTTCGCTCGCTCGCCCCATTTTAAAATGACAAAAATCCGAAGAACAAGAAATTAAATTGGTGTGGCCTAAGGTAGGAATAATTGAATAATTGTAATCCTTGTCAATTAATCTTGGAGTCGCATACACCATGCCATCAATGAGACTCAACCCAGCAACCTCAGTGTTGACAGACTACCTGATCAGACAAACTGCTTTAACCACTCAACCACCTAGGCCCCCTGTTATCTTGGTATTATAATCACTTGTCCTTTACAATTTGAAGATGACAAACAGTAGAGTGAATCTACTGCAATGCTGCACTATGACCTTGACCTTCAAGGTAGCGATAATGTTAATTATTATACTTTACTATGGTAACCAGTACCAAAATAAATTAGATGTTACGAGCAATAACTTCTTTTTCTCACTCAAAACTGCACGTGGGTAAAATAACTGTCTGGGAATTTGCATGTATACAAAATAATATTTGTTTGACGAGCCAAAGCGTGCCAAATTTGAAAAGAGGAAATGACTAGTTATTTATCCGAGGTGCAAAAGAGCGCAAAATTTATAAGGGTTACTCAGTTATGACTAAACAGTCCCCTTGTTATTCTTTGTGTTTAGTTCAGTATAATAATACAGTTATGGCCTTTAATTGACTTCAGGTAATATCCAAATTATTAATCTCAAAAGAGTTAGTTTGATTTAATAATTATGGATATTACCTTCGTTAAAGGCCATAATTGTATAATGGGGGACATTATCCTGTTGTGACGATCCTGTGTGCCATATAATTAGAAGATTCATTAATAGACAATAAATACTACACTGTAACTGTGAAATGACTTGCTGTCTCCACAGTCCTACCAAGGAGAGTTACATGTATACATAAATCTATATGATCATTATAGTATCCAATGATGATGTAATGTTAAGGGTAATTCCATATTGGCCCTGGTATCAGCCAGAGACTTCCCTATCAGCCGTGAACATGTAGTGTAGTAATCTTATGAGCAGCTACTGCTCACTCAGTATACCCCCCGCTATTCATATTTCTTCTTAATTAATGACTAAGCTGCTGTGAAAACTGGTAGGAAAATTTTCATCCATTGACCACTAATGTTGAAAATTGACTTTTTTCATCCATTGACCACTAATGTTGAAATCAACTAAGTCGGTAAACATGAAGTAGATATGCGACAGACCGAAAATCGGTACTCCCTATATAGGACCACACGTTAAGGTCACATATAAAATTTCAAGTGGTTGTTATAAGTAGTTGCTGAGAAAACTGTTACGAAATTTATGCTGCAGATGGAAGGGTAGACGGACAGGAAGTAGATATGCGACAGCCTGAAATCAGTACTCACAGTATAGGACCACATGGCAAGGTCTGAATAAAATTTCAAGTGGTTGTGATAAGTAGTTGCTGAGAAAACTGTTACGAAAGTTATGTTGCAGACGGAAGGACAGACAGACAGGAAGTAGATATGCAACAGACCTGAAACCAGTACTCACAGTATAAGACCACATGGCAAGGTCACATATAAAATTTCAAGTGGTTGTGATAAGTAGTTGCTGAGAAAACTTATGAAAGTTATGTTGCTTACATAAGGAGGGTAGGACAGAAGGACAGAGCTAAACCAGTATACCCCCAAATATGTAAATTGTTTAAAACAATATTTAGAAAATACTGCTGCAATAAATGAAAATAAGAGGCTTATTGCTGAACTAAGGCTATAATGTATATATCCAAAAAAGGTAAACAGTAAAAATTAGTTTCACTTAATTTTGTCAGATATCAAAAAGATTCAAATATCAGAAACATGAAGAATTGACCCAATTCTGTATACAGACTGGTCTAAGTGTAACATCCAGACAGCAAATATCACAGCTACAATTAGGACAACAACCAATTCTATGTACAGACTGAGATAAGGCTTAACATCCAGACAGCAATATAACAGCTGTCCTTGGGACAAGAGCCACTTCTATGTACAGACTGATATAAGGCTTAACATCCAGACAGCAATATTACGGCTGTACCTGGGACAAGAGCCAGTTCTATGTACAGACTGATATAAGGCTTAACATCCAGACAGCAATATTACAGCTGTCCTTGGGACAAGAGCCACTTCTATGTACAGACTGATATAAGGCTTAACATCCAGACAGCAATATTACGGCTGTCCCTGGGACAAGAGCCAGTTCTATGTACAGACTGATATAAGGCTTAACATCCAGACAGCAATATTACAGCTGTCTTCAGGACAAGAACTGATTCTGTGTACAGACTGATATGGGACTTAACATCCAGACAGCAATATTACAGCTGTCTTCAGGACAAGAACTGATTCTGTGTACAGAGTGATATGGGACTTAACATCCAGACAGCAATATTACAGCTGTCTTCAGGACAAGAACTGATTCTATGTACAGTCTGATATAAGGCTTAACATCCAGACAGCAATATAACAGCTGTCTTCAGGACAAGAACTGATTCTATGTACAGTCTGATATGGGGCTTAACATCCAGACAGCAATATTACAGCTGTCTTCAGAACAAGAATAACTTCTATGTACAGACTGATATGGGGCTTAACATCCAGACAGCAATATTACAGCTGTCTTCAGGACAAGAACCAATTCTATGTACAGTCTGATATGGGACTTAACATCCAGACAGCAATATTACAGCTGTCTTCAGAACAAGAATAACTTCTATGTACAGAGTGATATGGGGCTTAACATCCAGACAGCAATATTACAGCTGTCTTCAGGACAAGAACAACTTCTATGTGCAGACTGATATGGGGCTTAACATCCAGATACAGTAGTCCCCCTCTTATAAGACCACCCCATCTGAGTCAAGAAAGTGGTCTTATAATGGGGGTGGTCTTTCTTGAGGGGATACAATTTATACAGGTTTATAGAGCTTGGTCGGTTGATTAGCAGCAAAAGCTGTGAAGTAATTAAGAATCACACACAATAAATATTTGTATTTTATTATTCATTATAAATAAAAATAAAAAAGAATTCGTGCAGTTCTTATCTGTTAAAAATGTGTAATGATAATATAACAATTCCAAGTCTTCTTAACAGTGAATGTTTCTGTTCCTGTTTCATCTGCATTATCATTGTTTTTATCACTTTTATTATCTGCCCAGATTCCACTTCGTAGTTTATTAAAGTTCCGTCTAATTTGGAAAAATCCAGGTTTTTCTCTATTTCAAATTTCCCAAGTTTTTGACATCGTTTGTTGTAAATTTTGATTTATGATTATGTTGGTACATTATACTATTATCTCCTTGTTGAATATTTCAGTCTTCTTGTGATAAACCCGATTTCCGTAATGCCGAAATCAACTGATCTACTGTATCCTACGTGTTTTCCCTTTAATCCAGCTTAAAAACCTTTCTATTACACGATTTCGACATTTTGTTTACCGGTTGTTGAACTGTTTCCGAACTGGTTTACGATAATAAAACCAAATCACGTTCTATTCGAGACTTCCAAAATAAACATCCGGTTAGTGAAAATGGACGTTCGTGAGGGGAATTTACGTTGTTGTGTCAAAAAAACGTGGTCGCTGGTCGCGTTTAAGGGGTGGTCGTTCGCGAGAGGTAATTTTACGTTAGAAACACCAAATGCATCAGGGTTTTGGCCGGATAAAGCGGGTGGTCGCTGGCGAAGGGATCGTATAAGAGGGGGACTACTGTAGCAATATTACAGCTGTCTTCAGGACAAAAATAACTTCTATGTACAGACTGATATGGGGCTTAACATCCAGACAGCAATATTACAGCTGTTTTTGGGACAAGAACTGATTCTGTGTACAGTCTGATATGGGGCTTAACATCCAGACAGCAATATGACAGCTGTTTTTGGGACAAGAACTGATTCTGTGTACAGTCTGATATGGGGCTTAACATCCAGACAGCAATATTACAGCTGTCCTTGGGACAAGAACTGATTCCATGTACAGACTGATATGGGGCTTAACATCCAGACAGCAATATTACAACTGTCTTCAGGACAAGAACTGATTCTATGTACAGTCTGATATAAGGCTTAACATCCAGACAGCAATATTACAGCTGTCCTTGGGACAAGAACTGATTCCATGTACAGACTGATATGGGGCTTAACATCCAGACAGCAATATTACAACTGTCTTCAGGACAAGAACTGATTCTATGTACAGTCTGATATAAGGCTTAACATCCAGACAGCAATATGACAGCTGTCTTCAGAACAAGAATAACTTCTATGTACAGACTGATATGGGGCTTAACATCCAGACAGCAATGTTACAACTGTCTTCAGGACAAGAACTGATTCTATGTACAGTCTGATATAAGGCTTAACATCCAGACAGCAATATGACAGCTGTCTTCAGAACAAGAATAACTTCTATGTACAGACTGATATGGGGCTTAACATCCAGATAGCAATATTACAGCTGTCTTCAGGACAAGAACTGATTCTATGTACAGTCTGATATAAGGCTTAACATCCAGACAGCAATATGACAGCTGTCTTCAGAACAAGAATAACTTCTATGTACAGACTGATATGGGGCTTAACATCCAGATAGCAATATTACAGCTGTCCTTGGGACAAGAACTGATTCTATGTACAGTCTGATATAAGGCTTAACATCCAGACAGCAATATTACAGCTGTCTTCAGAACAAGAATAACTTCTATGTACAGTCCGATATAAGGCTTAACATCCAGACAGCAATATTACAGCTGTCTTCAGGACAAGAACTGATTCTATGTACAGACTGATATGGGGCTTAACATCCAGACAGCAATATTACAACTGTCTTCAGGACAAGAATAACTTCTATGTACAGACTGATATGGGGCTTAACATCCAGACAGCAATATTACAGCTGTCTTCAGGACAAGAACTGATTCTATGTACAGACTGATATAAGGCTTAACATCCAGACAGCAATATGACAGCTGTCTTCAGAACAAGAATAACTTCTATGTACAGACTGATATGGGGCTTAACATCCAGACAGCAATATTACAGCTGTCTACAGAACAAGAATAACTTCTATGTACAGACTGATATGGGGCTTAACATCCAGACAGCAATATTACAGCCGTCTTCAGAACAAGAATAACTTCTATGTACAGACTGATATGGGGCTTAACATCCAGACAGCAATATTACAACTGTCTTCAGGACAAGAACTGATTCTATGTACAGTCTGATATAAGGCTTAACATCCAGACAGCAATATGACAGCTGTCTTCAGAACAAGAATAACTTCTATGTACAGACTGATATGGGGCTTAACATCCAGACAGCAATATTACAGCTGTCTACAGAACAAGAATAACTTCTATGTACAGACTGATATGGGGCTTAACATCCAGACAGCAATATTACAGCTGTCTTCAGAACAAGAATAACTTCTATGTACAGACTGATATAAGGCTTAACATCCAGACAGCAATATTACAGCTGTCTTCAGAACAAGAATAACTTCTATGTACAGACTGATATGGGGCTTAACATCCAGACAGCAATGTTACAACTGTCTTCAGGACAAGAACTGATTCTATGTACAGTCTGATATAAGGTTTAACATCCAGACAGCAATATTACAGCTGTCTTCAAAACAAGAATAACTTCTATGTACAGACTGATATGGGGCTAAACATCCAGACAGCAATGTTACAACTGTCTTCAGGACAAGAACTGATTCTATGTACAGTCTGATATAAGGCTTAACATCCAGACAGCAATATTACAGCTGTCTTCAGAACAAGAATAACTTCTATGTACAGACTGATATGGGGCTTAACATCCAGACAGCAATATTACAGCTGTCTACAGAACAAGAATAACTTCTATGTACAGACTGATATGGGGCTTAACATCCAGACAGCAATATGACAGCTGTCTTCAGAACAAGAATAACTTCTATGTACAGACTGATATGGGGCTTAACATCCAGATAGCAATATTACAGCTGTCTTCAGGACAAGAACTGATTCTATGTACAGTCTGATATAAGGCTTAACATCCAGACAGCAATATGACAGCTGTCTTCAGAACAAGAATAACTTCTATGTACAGACTGATATGGGGCTTAACATCCAGATAGCAATATTACAGCTGTCTTCAGGACAAGAACTGATTCTATGTACAGTCTGATATAAGGCTTAACATCCAGACAGCAATATTACAGCTGTCTTCAGGACAAGAACTGATTCTATGTACAGACTGATATGGGGCTTAACATCCAGACAGCAATATTACAACTGTCTTCAGGACAAGAATAACTTCTATGTACAGACTGATATGGGGCTTAACATCCAGACAGCAATATTACAGCTGTCTTCAGGACAAGAATAACTTCTATGTACAGACTGATATAAGGCTTAACATCCAGACAGCAATATTACAGCTGTCTTCAGGACAAGAACTGATTCTATGTACAGACTGATATAAGGCTATACATCCAGACAGCATTATTACAGCTGTCTTCAGGACAAGAATAACTTCTATGTACAGACTGATATGGGGCTTAACATCCAGACAGCATTATTACAGCTGTCTTCAGAACAAGAATAACTTCTATGTACAGACTGATATAAGGCTTAACATCCAGACAGCAATATTACAGCTGTCTTCAGAACAAGAATAACTTCTATGTACAGACTGATATGGGGCTTAACATCCAGACAGCAATATTACAGCTGTCTTCAGGACAAGAACTGATTCTATGTACAGTCTGATATGGGGCTTAACATCCAGACAGCAATATTACAGCTGTCTTCAGGACAAGAACTGATTCTATGTACAGTCTGATATGGGGCTTAACATCCAGACAGCAATATTACAGCTGTCTTCAGAACAAGAATAACTTCTATGTACAGACTGATATGGGGCTTAACATCCAGACAGCAATATTACAGCTGTCTTCAGGACAAGAACTGATTCTATGTACAGTCTGATATGGGGCTTAACATCCAGACAGCAATATTACAGCTGACTTCAGGACAAGAATAACTTCTATGTACAGACTGATATGGGACTTAACATCCAGACAGCAATATTACAGCTGTCTTCAGGACAAGAATAACTTCTATGTACAGACTGACATGGGGCTTAACATCCAGACAGCAATATTACAGCTGTCTTCAGAACAAGAATAACTTCTATGTACAGAGTGATACGGGGCTTAACATCCAGACAGCAATATAACAGCTGTCTTCAGGACAAGAACTGATTCTATGTACAGACTGATATGGGACTTAACATCCAGACAGCAATATTACAGCTGTCTTCAGAACAAGAATAACTTCTATGTACAGAGTGATATGGGACTTAACATCCAGACAGCAATATTACAGCTGTCCTTGGGACAAGAATAACTTCTATGTACAGACTGATATGGGGCTTAACATCCAGACAGCAATATTACAGCTGTCCTTGGGACAAGAATAACTTCTATGTACAGAGTGATATGGGACTTAACATCCAGACAGCAATATTACAGCTGTCTTCAGAACAAGAATAACTTCTATGTACAGAGTGATATGGGGCTTAACATCCAGACAGCAATATTACAGCTGTCTTCAGGACAAGAACTGATTCTATGTACTGTCTGATATGGGGCTTAACATCCAGACAGCAATATTACAGCTGTCTTCAGGACAAGAACTGATTCTATGTACAGTCTGATATAAGGCTTAACATCCAGACAGCAATATAACAGCTGTCTTCAGGACAAGAACTGATTCTATGTACAGTCTGATATGGGGCTTAACATCCAGACAGCAATATTACAGCTGTCTTCAGAACAAGAATAACTTCTATGTACAGACTGATATGGGACTTAACATCCAGACAGCAATATTACAGCTGTCTTCAGGACAAGAACCAATTCTATGTACAGTCTGATATGGGGCTTAACATCCAGACAGCAATATTACAGCTGTCTTCAGAACAAGAATAACTTCTATGTACAGACTGATATGGGGCTTAACATCCAGATAGCAATATTACAGCTGTCCTTGGGACAAGAATAACTTCTATGTACAGACTGATATGGGGCTTAACATCCAGACAGCAATATTACAGCTGTCCTTGGGACAAGAATAACTTCTATGTACAGAGTGATATGGGACTTAACATCCAGACAGCAATATTACAGCTGTCTTCAGAACAAGAATAACTTCTATGTACAGAGTGATATGGGACTTAACATCCAGACAGCAATATAACAGCTGTCTTCAGGACAAGAACTGATTCTATGTACAGTCTGATATAAGGCTTAACATCCAGACAGCAATATTACAGCTGTCTTCAGAACAAGAATAACTTCTATGTACAGACTGATATGGGACTTAACATCCAGACAGCAATATTACAGCTGTCTTCAGGACAAGAATAACTTCTATGTACAGACTGATATGGGACTTAACATCCAGACGGCAATATTACAGCTGTCTTCAGGACAAGAATAACTTCTATGTACAGACTGATATGGGGCTTAACATCCAGACAGCAATATTACAGCTGTCCTTGGGACAAGAATAACTTCTATGTACAGACTGATATAAGGCTTAACATCCAGACAGCAATATTACAGCTGTCTTCGGGACAAGAACTGATTCTATGTACAGTCTGATATGGGACTTAACATCCAGACAGCAATATGACAGCTGTCTTCAGAACAAGAATAACTTCTATGTACAGACTGATATGGGACTTAACATCCAGACAGCAATATTACAGCTGTCTTCGGGACAAGAACTGATTCTATGTACAGTCTGATATGGGGCTTAACATCCAGACAGCAATATTACAGCTGTCTTCAGAACAAGAATAACTTCTATGTACAGACTGATATAAGGCTTAACATCCAGACAGCAATATGACAGCTGTCTTCAGAACAAGAATAACTTCTATGTACAGACTGATATGGGACTTAACATCCAGACAGCAATATTACGGCTGTCCCTGGGACAAGAGCCAGTTCTATGTACAGACTGATATAAGGCTTAACATCCAGACAGCAATATTACAGCTGTCTTCAGGACAAGAACCAATTCTATGTACAGACTGATATGGGGCTTAACATCCAGACAGCAATATTACAGCTGTCTTCAGGACAAGAACTGATTCTATGTACAGACTGATATGGGACTTAACATCCAGACAGCAATATTACAGCTGTCTTCAGGACAAGAACCAATTCTATGTACAGTCTGATATGGGGCTTAACATCCAGACAGCAATGTTATAGCTGTCTTCAGGACAAGAATAACTTCTATGTACAGACTGATATAAGGCTTAACATCCAGACAGCAATATTACAGCTGTCTTCAGAACAAGAATAACTTCTATGTACAGACTGATATGGGACTTAACATCCAGACAGCAATATTACAGCTGTCTTCAGGACAAGAACTGATTCTATGTACAGTCTGATATGGGGCTTAACATCCAGACAGCAATATGACAGCTGTCTTCAGAACAAGAATAACTTCTATGTACAGACTGATATGGGACTTAACATCCAGACAGCAATATTACAGCTGTCTTCAGGACAAGAACTGATTCTATGTACAGTCTGATATGGGGCTTAACATCCAGACAGCAATATGACAGCTGTCTTCAGAACAAGAATAACTTCTATGTACAGACTGATATGGGACTTAACATCCAGACAGCAATATTACAGCTGTCTTCAGGACAAGAATAACTTCTATGTACAGACTGATATAAGGCTTAACATCCAGACAGCAATATGACAGCTGTCTTCAGAACAAGAATAACTTCTATGTACAGACTGATATGGGACTTAACATCCAGACAGCAATATTACAGCTGTCTTCAGGACAAGAACTGATTCTATGTACAGACTGATATGGGGCTTAACATCCAGACAGCAATATTACAGCTGTCTTCAGAACAAGAATAACTTCTATGTACAGACTGATATGGGACTTAACATCCAGACAGCAATATTACAGCTGTCTTCAGGACAAGAACTGATTCTATGTACAGACTGATATAAGGCTATACATCCAGACAGCAATATTACAGCTGTCCTTGGGACAAGAACTGATTCTGTGTACAGACTGATATGGGACTTAACATCCAGACAGCAATATTACAGCTGTCTTCAGAACAAGAATAACTTCTATGTACAGTCTGATATGGGACTTAACATCCAGACAGTAATATTACAGCTGTCTTCAGGACAAGAACTGATTCTATGTACAGTCTGATATGGGGCTTAACATCCAGACAGCAATATTACAGCTGTTTTGGGACAAGAACTGATTCTATGTACAGTCTGCTATGGGACTTAACATCCAGACAGCAGTATTACAGCTGTCTTCAGGACAAGAACTGATTCTATGTACAGACTGATATAAGGCTATACATCCAGACAGCAATATTACAGCTGTCTTCAGGACAAGAACTGATTCTATGTACAGTCTGATATGGGGCTTAACATCCAGACAGCAATATTACAGCTGTCTTCAGGACAAGAATAACTTCTATGTACAGACTGATATGGGACTTAACATCCAGACAGCAATGTTACAGCTGTTTTCAGAACAAGAATAACTTCTATGTACAGAGTGATATGGGGCTTAACATCCAGACAGCAATATTACAGCTGTCTTCAGGACAAGAACTGATTCTATGTACAGACTGATATAAGGCTATACATCCAGACAGCAATATTACAGCTGTCCTTGGGACAAGAACTGATTCTATGTACAGACTGATATAAGGCTATACATCCAGACAGCAATATTACAGCTGTCCTTGGGACAAGAACTGATTCTATGTACAGACTGATATAAGGCTATACATCCAGACAGCAATATTACAGCTGTCTTCAGGACAAGAACTGATTCTATGTACAGTCTGATATGGGGCTTAACATCCAGACAGCAATATTACAGCTGTCTTCAGAACAAGAATAACTTCTATGTACAGACTGATATGGGACTTAACATCCAGACAGCAATGTTACAACTGTTTTTGGACAAGAACTGATTCTGTGTACAGTCTGATATAAGGCTTAACATCCAGACAGCAATATTACAGCTGTCCAAGGGACAAGAACTGATTCTATGTACAGACTGATATGGGGCTTAACATCCAGACAGCAATATGACAGCTGTTTTTGGACAAGAACTGATTCTGTGTACAGACTGATATGCGGCTTAATATCCAGACAGCAATATTACAGCTGTCCAAGGGACAAGAACTGATTCTATGTACAGACTGATATGGGGCTTAACATCCAGACAGCAATATGACAGCTGTCATCTGGACAAGAACTGATTCTGTGTACAGACTGATATGGGGCTTAACATCCAGACAGCAATATTACAGCTGTCTTCAGGACAAGAACTGATTCTGTGTACAGTCTGATATGGGGCTTAACATCCAGACAGCAATATGACAGCTGTTTTTGGACAAGAACTGATTCTGTGTACAGACTGATATGCGGCTTAACATCTAGACAGCAATATTACAGCTGTTTTTGGGACAAGAACTGATTCTATGTACAGTCTGATATAAGGCTTAACATCCAGACAGCAATATTACAGCTGTCTTCAGAACAAGAATAACTTCTATGTACAGTCTGATATGGGGCTTAACATCCAGACAGCAATATTACAGCTGTCTTCAGAACAAGAATAACTTCTATGCACAGACTGATATGGGGCTTAACATCCAGACAGCAATATTACAGCTGTCTTCAGGACAAGAATAACTTCTATGTACAGACTGATATAAGGCTTAACATCCAGACAGCAATATTACAGCTGTCTTCAGAACAAGAATAACTTCTATGTACAGACTGATATGGGGCTTAACATCCAGACAGCAATATTACAGCTGTCTTCAGGACAAGAACTGATTCTATGTACAGACTGATATGGGACTTAACATCCAGACAGCAATATTACAGCTGTCTTCAGAACAAGAACTGATTCTATGTACAGACTGATATGGGGCTTAACATCCAGACAGCAATATTACAGCTGTCTTCAGAACAAGAACTGATTCTATGTACAGACTGATATGGGACTTAACATCCAGACAGCAATATTACAACTGTCTTCAGAACAAGAACTGATTCTATGTACAGTCTGATATGGGGCTTAACATCCAGACAGCAATATTACAGCTGACTTCAGAACAAGAATAACTTCTATGTACAGACTGATATGGGGCTTAACATCCAGACAGCAATATTACAGCTGTCTTCAGGACAAGAACTGATTCTATGTACAGTCTGATATGGGGCTTAACATCCAGACAGCAATATTACAGCTGACTTCAGAACAAGAATAACTTCTATGTACAGACTGATATGGGGCTTAACATCCAGACAGCATTATTACAGCTGTCTTCAGGACAAGAACTGATTCTATGTACAGTCTGATATGGGGCTTAACATCCAGACAGCAATATTACAGCTGTCTTCAGAACAAGAATAACTTCTATGTACAGACTGATATGGGGCTTAACATCCAGACAGCAATATTACAGCTGTCTTCAGAACAAGAACTGATTCTATGTACAGACTGATATGGGACTTAACATCCAGACAGCAATATTACAACTGTCTTCAGAACAAGAACTGATTCTATGTACAGTCTGATATGGGGCTTAACATCCAGACAGCAATATTACAGCTGACTTCAGAACAAGAATAACTTCTATGTACAGACTGATATGGGGCTTAACATCCAGACAGCATTATTACAGCTGTCTTCAGGACAAGAACTGATTCTATGTACAGACTGATATGGGACTTAACATCCAGACAGCAATATTACAGCTGTCTTCAGAACAAGAACCAATTCTATGTACAGACAAATATGGGACTTAACATCCAGACAGCAATATTACAGCTGTCTTCAGAACAAGAACCAATTCTATGTACAGACTGATATGGGACTTAACATCCAGACAGCATTATTACAGCTGTCTTCAGAACAAGAACTGATTCTATGTACAGTCTGATATGGGGCTTAACATCCAGACAGCAATATTACAGCTGTCTTCAGAACAAGAACTGATTCTATGTACAGACTGATATGGGGCTTAACATCCAGACAGCAATATTACAGCTGTCTTCAGAACAAGAATAACTTCTATGTACAGACTGATATGGGGCTTAACATCCAGACAGCATTATTACAGCTGTCTTCAGAACAAGAACTGATTCTATGTACAGTCTGATATGGGGCTTAACATCCAGAAAGCAATATTACAGCTGTCTTCAGAACAAGAATAGCTTCTATGTACAGAGTGATATGGGGCTTAACATCCAGACAGAATTATCACAGCTGTCTTCAGGACAAGAATAACTTCTATGTACAGACTGATATAAGGCTTAACATCCAGACAGCAATATGACAGCTGTCTTCAGAACAAGAATAACTTCTATGTACAGACTGATATGGGACTTAACATCCAGACAGCAATATTACAGCTGTCTTCAGGACAAGAACTGATTCTATGTACAGACTGATATGGGGCTTAACATCCAGACAGCAATATTACAGCTGTCTTCAGAACAAGAATAACTTCTATGTACAGACTGATATGGGACTTAACATCCAGACAGCAATATTACAGCTGTCTTCAGGACAAGAACTGATTCTATGTACAGACTGATATAAGGCTATACATCCAGACAGCAATATTACAGCTGTCCTTGGGACAAGAACTGATTCTGTGTACAGACTGATATGGGACTTAACATCCAGACAGCAATATTACAGCTGTCTTCAGAACAAGAATAACTTCTATGTACAGTCTGATATGGGACTTAACATCCAGACAGTAATATTACAGCTGTCTTCAGGACAAGAACTGATTCTATGTACAGTCTGATATGGGGCTTAACATCCAGACAGCAATATTACAGCTGTTTTGGGACAAGAACTGATTCTATGTACAGTCTGATATGGGACTTAACATCCAGACAGCAATATTACAGCTGTCTTCAGGACAAGAACTGATTCTATGTACAGACTGATATAAGGCTATACATCCAGACAGCAATATTACAGCTGT
The DNA here is from genome assembly GCA_944474755.1 of Limnoperna fortunei. Lineage (NCBI taxonomy): Eukaryota > Metazoa > Mollusca > Bivalvia > Mytilida > Modiolidae > Limnoperna > Limnoperna fortunei. The sequence continues at coordinate 9,104,035 of OX104113.1, forward strand.
CTTCAGGACAAGAACTGATTCTATGTACAGTCTGATATGGGGCTTAACATCCTGACAGCAATATTACAGCTGTCTTCAGGACAAGAATAACTTCTATGTACAGACTGATATGGGACTTAACATCCAGACAGCAATATTACAGCTGTTTTCAGAACAAGAATAACTTCTATGTACAGAGTGATATGGGGCTTAACATCCAGACAGCAATATTACAGCTGTCTTCAGGACAAGAACTGATTCTATGTACAGACTGATATAAGGCTATACATCCAGACAGCAATATTACAGCTGTCCTTGGGACAAGAACTGATTCTATGTACAGACTGATATAAGGCTATACATCCAGACAGCAATATTACAGCTGTCCTTGGGACAAGAACTGATTCTATGTACAGACTGATATAAGGCTATACATCCAGACAGCAATATTACAGCTGTCTTCAGGACAAGAACTGATTCTATGTACAGTCTGATATGGGGCTTAACATCCAGACAGCAATATTACAGCTGTCTTCAGAACAAGAATAACTTCTATGTACAGACTGATATGGGACTTAACATCCAGACAGCAATGTTACAACTGTTTTTGGACAAGAACTGATTCTGTGTACAGTCTGATATAAGGCTTAACATCCAGACAGCAATATTACAGCTGTCCAAGGGACAAGAACTGATTCTATGTACAGACTGATATGGGGCTTAACATCCAGACAGCAATATGACAGCTGTTTTTGGACAAGAACTGATTCTGTGTACAGACTGATATGCGGCTTAATATCCAGACACCAATATTACAGCTGTCCAAGGGACAAGAACTGATTCTATGTACAGACTGATATGGGGCTTAACATCCAGACAGCAATATGACAGCTGTCATCTGGACAAGAACTGATTCTGTGTACAGACTGATATGGGGCTTAACATCCAGACAGCAATATTACAGCTGTCTTCAGGACAAGAACTGATTCTGTGTACAGTCTGATATGGGGCTTAACATCCAGACAGCAATATGACAGCTGTTTTTGGACAAGAACTGATTCTGTGTACAGACTGATATGCGGCTTAACATCTAGACAGCAATATTACAGCTGTTTTTGGGACAAGAACTGATTCTATGTACAGTCTGATATAAGGCTTAACATCCAGACAGCAATATTACAGCTGTCTTCAGAACAAGAATAACTTCTATGTACAGTCTGATATGGGGCTTAACATCCAGACAGCAATATTACAGCTGTCTTCAGAACAAGAATAACTTCTATGCACAGACTGATATGGGGCTTAACATCCAGACAGCAATATTACAGCTGTCTTCAGGACAAGAATAACTTCTATGTACAGACTGATATAAGGCTTAACATCCAGACAGCAATATTACAGCTGTCTTCAGAACAAGAATAACTTCTATGTACAGACTGATATGGGGCTTAACATCCAGACAGCAATATTACAGCTGTCTTCAGGACAAGAACTGATTCTATGTACAGACTGATATGGGACTTAACATCCAGACAGCAATATTACAGCTGTCTTCAGAACAAGAACTGATTCTATGTACAGACTGATATGGGGCTTAACATCCAGACAGCAATATTACAGCTGTCTTCAGAACAAGAACTGATTCTATGTACAGACTGATATGGGACTTAACATCCAGACAGCAATATTACAACTGTCTTCAGAACAAGAACTGATTCTATGTACAGTCTGATATGGGGCTTAACATCCAGACAGCAATATTACAGCTGACTTCAGAACAAGAATAACTTCTATGTACAGACTGATATGGGGCTTAACATCCAGACAGCAATATTACAGCTGTCTTCAGGACAAGAACTGATTCTATGTACAGTCTGATATGGGGCTTAACATCCAGACAGCAATATTACAGCTGACTTCAGAACAAGAATAACTTCTACAGTACAGTCAACGGAATGCTGTGATTTTCCATAGCCCACGCGTGGTAATCACGCAAAATCCACTCAAATTATGCCCACGAATCACTAATTTTTTACCCACGCAAATTTGCGTGGTAAAATATTGAGTTTTTCAACTTTCCACGGGATTTGTGGATGCCGCGCAAAAACACGAAAAACTTTGAGTGGGCGCGATTTATACATGTTATCGGTATACATGAACGCTATTCAGTAAGAATTTGAATCTAAGACATTGTTTATACAAGTATATGTTACATTATCTTCTTTTGTACAAATAATATATTAAGGATACTTTTCGTTGACCTAAATTTTCATACCATGATACAATTAAACCGGCAGGTAAATTTATTCAATTAAAACAAATACTGAAAAGCATCGCCTGCAGTGCCGTTTTTGCCAAAAGAATTAACGTGTTTTCAGAACAAAATCAGTTCATTTTTTTAAATTTTCAATACCCGTATCATAAAAGAAACACATTTTTCAATAAGTGATTAAGTGTGTAGAGAAAAAGAACGTTTGGGATTTATTAACCCTAAAAACGGAAGAAAATCCTGCATTTATTTATACTTGTGTATGTTGCTTAATCATATGAGCCGCTTTATATAGCTATCCCGTTGTTTGTCAGTTAGAAAAAATGAACCTTGTCTTATGATACGCATTTTATAATGATGAAGCATACGCGGTTTTTGTGTTTCTAGTTTTGGAACATTCATAAACTTTCACGATATCAATTAAACTGTTAAGTTTGTTTGGTTCATCGTATTATGTGTGACAATATGTCCAAGAAAAAGTTTACAGGTAATGTCATTTTGCGAATAAATCGACATTTATTACCGAAAAAAAACATTCACTTATAAAAAAAAATCAACGTGCATAGATTCGTATATCACTTCACGATTAAAGGAAATATTTCGAATTCAGACTCGAATTTTGAAAAACAAATAATTATGGATATTATAAACAAATATACAACCCACGAATGGGACAGTAAATAATCAAATACAACTGTCTTACGGTTTTTAATATGGTTTTCTAACGATCGTTGCTACCTCGGAATGAAGTTTTGCAATTATGTCATGGATCGAAAAATCTTGTTCATATCTTTATTATTATAAATAGTAATTATAGTAAAAATTATTTTTATTAATACAAATGAGGATTCGTACATTTATTTTAAACGTGTGTATTCATTTCTTGACTGACACACCTTTTGTAATTACATAAACTGCACGTGCCAATTCTCAAGGCGGGAAACACATAATGCGGTAAGCAGAAGTTGTCTTCGAACATCGTACTTACATTTTCTCTATGAATTTTCAAGAAATATACAGAAACTGTGGATGTATTACAATATATTTAATTGAATGATTCCTTATATTAGTTCGGAATGGAGTATTGTTTATTTAGCAAATTCTTTGTACAGGTAAATTCACTGCCTTCGGAATTGATCAAGTCAACACGTGGTTAGGTGTACTGTCCCAATTATTATGAAAGATCATTGAAGTTGAAAATTTGGCATCGACAGTACATTGTAAAAATATTATGTGAATGCTCCTCATTTTTAATACTGCAGTTTCTTGTATATTTCAGCCAAATTCTATTGAGCATTTGTGTAATGGAAGGCAACGTCTGCTTTCGCAGCAGGTGTATTTCCATCCTACTAAAAGGAAAATACAATTATGTACATTCTAAAATTATTATAACGATACCTGGGTGGAACATATTTGATGAACAACATAGGCCGAATTCTTCTACCTCTTTGGTGGAAATATGTCACAATTCCCGTTTTCAAATACTATTTTGACGGGTTTTTTGTTTGCCCCCCCCCCCTGGCCAAAAAAAAAATAAAATAAAATAAATAAATAAAAATAAACAAAAAATGCACATTCAAATAGTAAATGAAAACAGAAATTGTTAAATATTTGCACCAAAGAGGCAGAAGTAGTCTATGGTGAAGAATGTTCATGGGCGGAGATGGAAACAAATAAGATCTGAAAATTATAAATAGTGTTGAATACGTAGGTTCAACTGTATCTCATAGCTACATATGTAGCATATCAACAAAAATATCACGTACATTTAACACAGGTGCACATATGTAAATAAATGCAAAACATTTATGTACGATGACTCGGGAAGTGTTGGAAGTAGAGTTGTTAATTGAAACCTGCGTATAATGCAATATGGCAATTAAACAAAGTTGTCTCCTGCCGTAAGGTGTTGAATGCTGGAGAGTAGTACATAAGAGTGGGATTGCAAACCTTGAATGATTATAAATCTTTAATAAATCACAATAAGCGTACTTAGTTATAAGGTGCAACTCAATTGGAAGGATTTCCGTTAATATTTAAATGTAATTTTACCAGCTTGTCTAAAATGATAAAGACAAGCACACAAGATATAACATTTGGTTGGGATATTTGAAATATTTCTTACAATTGAGCAATACTATCGATATATATTTTTTTTTAAATTGCGATCGTTCGGAAATGCAATATTTGAAACTTAACAATCGCCGTTTGTAGGTATACAAGTTTTTGGTAGTTTGTTTCATACAAAGCATCTAAAAATTTTCGTTTTTATTTATTACTTAAAGTAAATTTACTTAAAGTAAGTAGCATTTATGGAGCATTGAAAATTAACATACCGTATATTTAAAAAAAAAGAAAATTTACGGACACGATATTTATTTTACCAACATACATGAATAACTAAAGGAAGAAAGATAGATTTAAGAAAGAAAGAATATATAGATATTTTTATTATAATGTATGACAAGTAACAATTCTGTTGTGCCTGGAAAAGAAATATACACATTGTATATAACGTAAATACGATTGAACAAATACGTTTGCAGGTAAAGATTAAAAACATCGTCTATGTTACACAGCGAAATTTTATATATACAGTAGATTAATTTGCGTGGTCATTGCATCATCCACGAATTTTGCGTGGACATATTATTCGTGGTATTATCGTGGGCAGAATCCAGTTTGCGTGTTTCCACGCAAATGCATCAAACCTAAAAATTACCACGCATTTTCCACTCATTTGCAAATGCAGGGAAAATCACAGCATCACGTTGACTGTACTGTATGTACAGACTGATATGGGGCTTAACATCCAGACAGCATTATTACAGCTGTCTTCAGGACAAGAACTGATTCTATGTACAGTCTGATATGGGGCTTAACATCCAGACAGCAATATTACAGCTGTCTTCAGAACAAGAATAACTTCTATGTACAGACTGATATGGGGCTTAACATCCAGACAGCAATATTACAGCTGTCTTCAGAACAAGAACTGATTCTATGTACAGACTGATATGGGACTTAACATCCAGACAGCAATATTACAACTGTCTTCAGAACAAGAACTGATTCTATGTACAGTCTGATATGGGGCTTAACATCCAGACAGCAATATTACAGCTGACTTCAGAACAAGAATAACTTCTATGTACAGACTGATATGGGGCTTAACATCCAGACAGCATTATTACAGCTGTCTTCAGGACAAGAACTGATTCTATGTACAGACTGATATGGGACTTAACATCCAGACAGCAATATTACAGCTGTCTTCAGAACAAGAACCAATTCTATGTACAGACAAATATGGGACTTAACATCCAGACAGCAATATTACAGCTGTCTTCAGAACAAGAACCAATTCTATGTACAGACTGATATGGGACTTAACATCCAGACAGCATTATTACAGCTGTCTTCAGAACAAGAACTGATTCTATGTACAGTCTGATATAAGGCTTAACATCCAGACAGCAATGTTACAGCTGTCTTCAGAACAAGAATAACTTCTATGTACAGACTGATATGGGGCTTAACATCCAGACAGCAATATTACAGCTGTCTTCAGAACAAGAACTGATTCTATGTACAGACTGATATGGGGCTTAACATCCAGACAGCAATATTACAGCTGTCTTCAGAACAAGAATAACTTCTATGTACAGACTGATATGGGGCTTAACATCCAGACAGCATTATTACAGCTGTCTTCAGAACAAGAACTGATTCTATGTACAGTCTGATATGGGGCTTAACATCCAGAAAGCAATATTACAGCTGTCTTCAGAACAAGAATAACTTCTATGTACAGAGTGATATGGGGCTTAACATCCAGACAGCAATATTACAGCTGTCTTCAGGACAAGAACTGATTCTATGTACAGACTGATATGGGACTTAACATCCAGACAGCAATATTACAGCTGTCTTCAGGACAAGAGCGACTTCTATGTACAGTCTGATATAAGGCTTAACATCCAGACAGCAATATTACAGCTGTCTTCAGAACAAGAACCAATTCTATGTACAGTCTGATATGGGGCTTAACATCCAGACAGCAATATTACAGCTGTCTTCAGAACAAGAGCTGATTCTATGTACAGACTGATTTAAGGCTTAACATCCAGACAGCAATATTTCAGCTGTCTTCAGAACAAGAACCAATTCTATGTACAGACTGATATGGGGCTTAACATCCAGACAGCAATATTACAGCTGTCTTCACGACAAGAACTGATTCTATGTACAGACTGATATGGGGCTTAACATCCAGACAGCAATATTACAGCTGTCTTCAGAACAAGAACTGATTCTATGTACAGACTGATATGGGACTTAACATCCAGACAGCAATGTTACAGCTGTCTTCAGAACAAGAATAACTTCTATGTACAGACTGATATGGGGCTTAACATCCAGACAGCAATATAACAGCTGTCTTCAGGACAAGAGCCACTTCTATGTACAGTCTGATATAAGGCTTAACATCCAGACAGCAATATTACAGCTGTCTTCAGAACAAGAACTGATTCTGTGTACAGACTGATATGGGGCTTAACATCCAGACAGCAATATTACAACTGTCTTCAGGACAAGAACTGATTCTATGTACAGTCTGATATAAGGCTTAACATCCAGACAGCAATATTACAGCTGTCTTCAGAACAAGAATAACTTCTATGTACAGACTGATATGGGGCTTAACATCCAGACAGCAATATTACAGCTGTCTTCAGAACAAGAACCAACATCTATGTACAGACTGATATGGGGCTTAACATCCAGACAGCAATATTACAGCTGTCTTCAGAACAAGAACCAACATCTATGTACAGACTGATATGGGACTTAACATCCAGACAGCAATATTACAGCTGTCTTCAGAACAAGAACCAACATCTATGTACAGACTGATATGGGGCTTGACATCCAGACAGCAATATCACAGCTATCTTCCTGACAAGGACAAGTCAACAATAAATCAAATTGGTAGGTCACTGATAGGTATCCCCAAAATGGGGAATGGGTTGGGTCCACATTTAGCTCTTGATGGGGAAGGGGGTTTGGGTTAAGACAATATCTGGGTGCTCTTGATGGGGTAAGGGGGTCTGTGTTAAGACAATACCTGGGTGCTATTGACGGGGGGAGGGGGCTATGTGTTAAGGCAATACCCGAGTTCTCTTGATGGGGGGAAGGGGTCTGTGTTAAGACAATACCTGAATGCTCTTGATGGGGGCATAGGGTCTGTGTTGAGACAATCCTTGGGTGCTCTTGATGGGGAAGGGGGGTCTGTGTATAGACAATAATTGGGTGCTCTTAATGGGGGGAGGGGGTCTGTGTTAAGACAATACCTGGGTGCTCTTAATGGGATAGGGGGGTCTGTTGTAAGACAATATCTGGGTGCTCTTGTATGGGGGGAGTGGGTCTGTATAAGGACAATATCTGAGTTCTCTTGGTGGGGGGGAAAGGTTCTGTGTTAAGAAAAACCTTAATGCTCTTGATGGGGGAGAGGGTCTGTGTTAAGACAATACATAAGTGCTCTTGATGGGGGAGGGGGTCTGTATGAGGAAAATAACTGAGTTCTCTTGGTGGGGGGATAGGATATGTGTTAAGACAATACCTGAGTGCTCTTGATGGGGGAGGGGGTCTGTATGAGGAAAATAACTGAGTTCTCTTGGTGGGGGGGAGGTGGTCTGTTTTAAGACAATACCTGAGTGCTCTTGATGGGGGAATAGGGTCTGTGTTAAGAAAATACCTGGGTGCTCTTGATGAGGGAGGGGGTCTGTGTTAAAACAATACATGGGTGCTCTTGATGGGATAGGAGGTCTGTGGTAGGACAATATCTGGGTGCTTTAAATGCAGAAGGGGGTCTGTGTGACAATATCTGGGTGCTCTTGATGGGAGGGAGGGGGTCTCTGTTAAGACAATTCTTGGTTGCTCTTGACGGGGGAGGGATCTGTGTTAAGACAATATCTGGGTGCTCTTGATGGGGGAGCGGGGTCTGTGTTAAGACAATATCTGATCAATAAACAAGTATGTTGACAATTTATTGTACAACAATGACAATATGATATAATTGGTGCCAATATCAATATGGTAGTCAGCAACCATATAATTCTAGTCAATACAAAAATAATTACCGAATTTAATTCTTCCATAGATCTTGCTGTTAATTCATCCTTAGTATGGTCCTACAAGTAAACCAATATCAAATAAGTTCAATGATGTAAGTGATGTCGTTTCTGACCTGCATATTTAATATGTAGAACATGTATAGCTGCCATCTATCTACCCAAAACCACTGACATCCAACAAGGGCCATCTTTAAATCATGTGAACATATTCATACCTCAAATGGTCAGGTAGTTTCAGATAAAAATAATCACAAATGTTTAATTTCTCAGGTGCAAAGTAAAAAATAAAAAAAAACAGTTTTTATTTTTGTGATAGCTGAATTGGCACTCATAATTAAAATAGAATCAACTAGATATCAGTGAGATGGTATCCATCCCTGTAGGCCCCGCTGACCTTGAGGTATAGGTCAAACTTTAATCAACCATGGTTTGTGACACATTGCCTTGATATTATCTACCCACATACCCAATATCAAAAGCCTACCTCAAAAGATAAAAAGTTATAGCTTGGACAGGGTTAGTTTTGACGGACACAAGGAAGACAGACTGATCACTATAGGTCATCCGCCACAAATGCGGGCCCTAATAATATTGCTTTATATTTAAATGTAAAAGAATACATACCCCAAGATCCAAATGTGACCCTGATACGACAGTTAAATTTTTTTTATACTCTGTGTACTTATAAGGCATTTCTGTAAGGATCTGTACGTATGGATAGTCCAAATACATTCTGTAGACTGTCTGAAATTGTCAGAATAGTATGATTTTTACTACTGAAGGAGAAACTACACTAAATGTAATAAACATGGTCAATACATAATATCTATTGCTTGGTTCATGCTACTAAGTCAATAATAACACCTGATACGACAGCAGCAAGTCAACAAGGTAAGTGTAACATCAAATACACGGCAATATGTGTATATAAAAAAGGTGTCAATAGGCAGAAGACAGAGGAAACCGGAAAATGTGTCTCTGTCGACACTGATGTCCTCCTTTACACGTATTGGTAAATACCCCCATGTTTAAAAGTTCACTCAGGCATGCAATATTTGGCACAGACCTACAGAAATTTGCCAGTTAAGAAATCTCATCATGATGTAACTGTGTACCAAGTTTCATGAAGATGTGAAGTTATCTTAATAAAAAAATGCTTAAATGCAAAGGTAATCCTGAGAAGAAACAGAAGGACAAACAGAACCGCAAAAGTCTGAAATGGCAAGGATGCAAATAAAGAGCCTTAATATATGGGGAATGGTTTACAATTTGTTGGAAGATGATTTTGGGTCTGTTTTAAAAAAATTGAATTACATAAGTTGATTACATAAAAACAGAGTCCTCATGTATACAATGTGCTAAAAAGTTCTCAGGTCTAGAAAAATGGCCCAAATGGGAAAACATTTATTAAACAATTTCATGAGATCAGGTAAACAACTTAATAGGTTTGCAATCTTAAGGATACTGGTTTAAGCTGTAGGAGTTGATTACACAAATAGGTCACCTATCCTGATAAATTTTTTTGAAAAATGACTAAGTTTCCAAGTCTTGAAAAATGTCAGAAAATTCCTCAAACTTTTTTCTAATAACAGGTACACAACTTCAATACATGTGCAATCTTTCTGTCAAGTTTCAGGGATTTGGGTTAAAAGCTGAAGAAGGAGTTGTTTAAACAAAATATGTACCCACTAGTAAAATTTGCTGACCTATGGCTTTGTTCAGAGGTCTGGTATACTAGGAAAAAATCCTAGAACAATTTCAAAATTGTAGATCCACAACAACTTTTCGAGGGTTGAAATAAGTAGTCGTTCGACAATTTCAGACCAATAAAGTGAATTGTAGGGCCTTTATTGCTGATCATTTGTGCAATTTACAGTTTCAATCTAGCTGCTATAGTTTTCAAGTTACATGACAAAAACAAAAAATTTCATAAAAAATTGCCATTTAAGGGCAGTAACTCCTATAAGGAGTCATCTGACAATTTCAGACCAATGCAGTGAATTGTAGGGCTTGTATTGCTGATTATTTTTGCTTTTTACAGTTTTACTCTAGCTGTTATAGTTTTTAAGTTACAGGACAAAAACAGAAAATTTCATAAAAAATTGCCATTTAAGGGCAATAACTCCTATAAGGAGTCATCTGACAAATTCATACTGTGAATTGTAGGGCTTGTATTGCTGATCATTTTTGCTATTGACAGTTTCACTCTAGCTGTTACAGTTTTTAAGTTACAGGACAAAAACAGAAAATTTCATTAAAAATTGCCATTTAAGGGCAATATCTCCCATAAAGAGTCATTTGACAATTTCAGACAAATTAAGTGAATTGTAGGCCTTTTATTGCTGATCATTTTTGATTTTTACAGTTTCACTCTACCTCTTATAGTTTTCAAGTTATATTGTAAATACCAAAAATTTTGTCAAAAATTGTCATTAAAGGGCAATAACTCCTACAAGAAGCCAATACACAACTTCACACTAATAGCAACCATAGTAGACCTTAATGTGCTGCTCAATTTGAAGTAACGGTTTTCTCTATAGCTATTATAATTTTTGAGATAATGATCAAAAACATGCGTTGACACCCATGTTCTATTATTAGTAACAGCGGCCATCTTTGTCTGTTGATCAACACCCTGGGTAGAAATTATAAACTAGGAACCCTAAGGATGATTGTGGCCAAGTTTGAAAAAAATATTTGGCCTAGTGGTTTCAGAGGAGAAGATTTTTGAAAAAGTTTTAGACGGACGATGGACGCCAAGCTGGACAAAGCAAACTCCGTCTATAATCTTTGTCAGGTTAATAATTAGCATATACATAGCAGAGTTTTTTATGCCCTAAAGGCTTTTTTTTACCAATCTGACAAGTATGGTTATTTCAGGGTATTCAAAATGAATTTTAAATATTTGGGAATTACAGTAGTCCCCCTCTTATACGATCCCCTCGGCAAAGACCACCCGCCTCATCCGGCCAAAACCCTGATGCATTCAGTGTTTCTAACAAAAAATTACCTCTCGCAAACGACCACCCCTCAAACGCGACCAGCGACCACGTTTTCTTGACACAACTACGTAAATTCCCCTCACGAACGACCATTTTCACTGACCGGATGTTTGTTTTGGAATTCTCGAATGGAACGTGATTTGGTTTTATCGGTCTCCCTATTTACCGACAAGAAGCATTTTTTTACCGACAAGAAGCATTTTTTCACCGACAAGAAAGAAAAAAAAATAATTTGATGTTATTATTATGAAAAGAAATTTAAAACAAAAAGATATTTAAATTTTTTGTGTAATTTTGTTGTCGTTTTTTTGTACAAGTAGTGTTATCAGTAGTCACTGTGTCAGTAGTATTTACCTACGACAAGAAAGTTTAATAATAAATTGTATATATAACTAAGTCATAATAAATTAGTAAATTCTTTATATAAATATGCTTAAATATACAATAATTTCAAACAATAATATGCACTGGATAATAATTGATAATCGGGATGATTAATTGAAGGCACATGTTGGTAACATCATTTATGGTTGTGTAATCCTTCGATTGTTTTACAATTAGCAATCACTGTAATAATTGACATGCGCCTTGTGATAATTGTTTCTTTTCAAGAATCGCTAAATGCTTATAGTAAAACAACAAACTGTAAAAGCCAGTTGAAACGAAATTATAACCTTTGAAGATTTTTTATGGTGTTGTGAAAAAAGTCGAAGATTTTGTTTTTATTACATTTTTTATTATTTATTTTGTTGTTATTATAGCGGAATCTGATAACGAGTTACAGAAAACTTTAACAAAACAACGTCAACAAAATTACACAGTAAATCACAAAAATCTATTTTTTTTTTAAATTTCTTTTCATAATAATCACAACAAAAAAATCTTTTTTTCTTTCTTGTCAGTGAAAAAAGGCTTTTTGTCAGTAATTATACCTTCTTGTCGGTAAATAGTGGGACCCGGTTTTATTATCGTAAACCAGTTCGGTAACAGTTCATCGACCTGTAAACAAAATGTCGAAATCGCGTAAAAAGATGTTTAAGCTGGATTAAAGGGGAAAACAAGTAGGATATTGTAGATCAGAATTACGGAAATCTGGTTTATTACAACAAGACTGAAATTTTCAACAAGGAGATAATAGTACAATGTACCAACATAATCATAAATCAAAATTTACAACAAACAATGTCAAAAACTTGGGAAACTGGAAACAGAGAGAAACCTGGATTTTTCCAAACTAAACGGAACCTTAATAAACTACGAAGTGGAACCTGGGCAGACAATTAAAGTGATAAAAATAATGATAATGCAGATGAAACAGGAACAGAAACTTTCACTGATAAGAAGACTTGGAATTCTTATATTATCATTACACATTTTTAACAGATAAAAACTGCATGAATTCTTTTTATTTTTATTTATACTGAATAATAAAATACAAATATTTATTATGTGTGATTCTTGATCACTTCATAGTTCTTGTTGCTAATCAACCGACCAAGCTCTATAAACCTGTGTTAGTGTGTGTATATCCCCTCAAGAAAGACCACCCCCATTATAAGACCACTTTCATGACTGACTCAGATGGGGTGGTCTTATAAGAGGGGGACTACTGTAGTTCCATCAGTGGAATCATATATACATTTATGCTGAAACAAATGCCAGACATAATATTCAAATTCAATATAGTCTTTGTTGTAGCTATGTGTTATACCCAAGGTCCAGCACCTGCTAGTTTGTATAATGCACATTTCCATAAGCTACCAGGCCTTTTTAAATGGATGCTAGAACAATGCTGGTTGATAGGACTTTCAACATATGTACAGGACTCCTTTAGAATTACTGGGAGTCCTTCTGAGTTCTGACTACCATATATCAAATTCTTATTTCTACCCCTGTACATGTATATGACAAAAACATTTATCTTTTAATTTGTTAATATTATGTTCAGCAAATAATCAATCAAATGTATGAAATACATCGTAATAAATAAATTATTAGAAAAAAATATTCAGTTAAAACTCATAACCTTATAAGAAGCAAGTCACTGAAACACAAGTGTGTTTACTTCCTATAAATTAAACCAGAGGCTCTTAAGAGCCTGTATCGCTCACCTGATTTTATAGGCAATGAAGATGGCATTTCCCTGATGTTAAAGTAAGTCCTGTAATTTTCAATAAACTTTAAATAGGACCATCCAAACAATATTACTAGAAAGCTTTGTTTCATTGGTTAACCGGTTGTATAGAGAAGATTTTTTTTATTTGCCCATAGGGTCCTATGATAAACTAAGTCCTGCGGAGGTGGCGGCCATTTTGAATTTTCAATTGCCATAAAAAACATAAACTTTATAGAGGACCATCCAAACAATATTGCTAGTAAGTTTTTGTTTCCATTGATTAACCGGTTTCAGAGAAGAAGGCTTTTGAAAACTTTTTCCCATAGGGTCCTATGTTAAACTAAGTCCTGCGGTAGCGGCCATTTTGAATTTCCAATTGCCATAAAAAACATAAACTTTATAGAGGACCATCCAAACAATATTGCTGGTAAGTTTTTGTTTCCATTGATTAACCGGTTTCAGAGAAGAAGCCTTTAAAAACTTTTTCCCATAGGGTCCTATGTTAAACTAAGTCCTGCGGTAGTGGCCATTTTGAATTTCCAATTGCCATAAAAAACATAAACTTTATAGAAGACCATCCAAACAATATTGCTAGTAAGTTTTGTTTTGATTGGTTAAACGGTTTCAGAGAAGAAGCCCTTTTAAACTTTTTTCTCATAGGGTCGAATGTTAAACCAAGTCCTGCGGTGGCGGCCATTTTGAATTTCAGATTGGGATAAAAAACATTAACTTTATAGAGGACCATCCAAACAATATTGCTAGTAAGTTTTGTTTCCATTGGTTTACCGGTTTCAGAAAAGAAGCCTTTCAAACTTTTTCCCATAGGGTCCAATGTTAAATTAAGTCATGCGGTGGCAGCAATTTTGAATTTCCAATTGCCATAAAAAACACAAACTTTATAGAGGACCATCCAAACAATATTGCTAGTAAGTTTTTGTTTCCATTGATTAACCGGTTTCAGAGAAGAAGCCTTTTAAAACTTTTTCCCATAGGGTTCTATGTTAAACTAAGTCCTGCGGTGGCGGCCATTTTGAATTTCCAATTGCCATCAAAAACACAAACTTTATAGAGGACCACCCAAACAATATTGCTAGTAAGTTTTGTTTTGATTGGTTAAACGGTTTCAGAGAAGAAGCCTTTTTTAACTTTTTTCCCATAGGGTCCTATGTTAAACTAAGTCTTGAGGTGGCGGCCATATTGGTTTACCAATCAAAATAAAAAACACAAACTTTGTAAAGGTCCATCCAATGAACATTATGGCCAAGTTTGGTTTCAATTGGCCAAGTGGTTTCAGAGAAGAAGATTAAAATGTAAAAAGTTTACAGACGCCGCCGATGATGACGATGACGCCGACGGACGCAAAGTGATAACAATAGCTCACATGACCCTTTGGGTCAGGTGAGCTAAAAAGGAAGAGCAGGCTGTGGAACTGATATGACAAATTCTGAACAATGTAAAATAACAAATTAATATATTTACTCACAGGGTAGCCTTAAGGTTAAGTTATTTCTCACTAATGAGACAGCGTGGTACCTATTTTTAGCCGGTTGAGATATCCTTATCTCAACCCGTGGGTGAGATAAGAATTTCACGCTCCTTTTCCCGTAAAAATGTATTGTGACGTCAACTGTCGGTTCAGCAATAAAAATTATGAAATATTTGCTTTAGTTGTGTTAGTTTAATATGCCTTTTTAAATATTAACATGAAAACAACATATCTGAGCTACCATGACCCAATTTGTGCCACAATATGACAGCGGTAAACATATAAAAAAACACGGTGATGCAACATGTGTACACTGGAGACTACGTTCAGGGTAGAAACTCTATTTGTTGCCATCTTTCAATAGAACAGAACTGGATTTTTTTTAACGAATCAGTGAGAAATAGAATCAAACACCGGTGGTTGGACAAGACGGGAAAATCTCAGACACCGCGTAAAAGATTTCTTTTGGTCTCCAACTCTTGGGTGTCTGAGATTTTCCCGTCTTGCCCTCCCACCGGTGTTAGATCCTATATATCTCAATGGTGATAAGCTCCTAATGTTTTTAATACTGTACATTAACTACTTTTATTTAATGACTAAAGTAGGTGGAGAAATGTTGCTATTACCTCCCCTGCCTTAGTTACGATTGAAGACAAATTAAAACAATACTTACAGCCAAATCTGGCAAAAAATATTCCTCAAAGCATGGAGAATACCTCAGCACCCAGGAAAATATTAATGTTTGTTGACTTGCATGATCAACTAAAACATATTACAAAAAGAATATTAAACAGATACACATCATTTCTTGTGTGAAAGTATATAAATGTATATAAACTTTCTGGCATTTTTATTCAGTTTATGTTAATAGTACAACTTTCAATGTATGAACTTTCTAGCATTTTTATTCAGTTTATGTTAATAGTACAACTTTCAACACACCTGTCTGTATATCCTGCATGCATAGTTGTCAAATATTTATTTTCTTTAAAATATTACATGAAAATAATCATAATTTTCAATTTTTTTAATTTTAAATAGTTACATCATGTTTCTAGGATTTTTTGCAGCACATGTTGAATAAAATTGATTTGATTGGGGGAGATTTTTACGTCCTACACCGACAACTTAATGCCCTTGGTTGGACGGTTCAATAAAATAACATACAACATATTTTAATATGTCACAGACATGAACAATCTTTTTGTTAAAATCACGCTATGTATTCTGTGATTGGTCAAAGAGGTCATAAGCGGACAATCAAACTAACAGACATGCTAAAAGTTTATGTTTTAAAACGACTCCTGTGATTGGACACAGAGATTATAAGTAGCCAATCAAATTACCTGTGATATTCTGACATATTTTTACTTTCTGTTTAGAAGTAAATAAATATTAACCTAATGAGTTAACGCATTTTGACAATGAAAACGGAAGACCCAGACGGAAGACAGAAATTCAGAGATTGAAAACCCAATAAAATATAAAATTAAAATTGAGCATTGTAAATGCATGTGCATGCATAATTTGACTTCTAATATTGTACGTGCATGATTTTGATTGTACGTGAAAAAACATACTGCAGCACGTGCATGGGCGTGCTGGAAAATGTATATTCACCTCGCCTAGAGGCTCATGAATATTTCATTTTCGATGGTTGAGAAATCCTGAAAGCGACCTACATGCATATATACATGTACATGTATGTAATGTATGTATATCATAGTCAGTAATTGTCTCAACCTTTAGTTTTTTAAGTCTTGATTATAACAAAAAGACCATTAAGAATCAAATGAAAAATTTATGTCCAATTGGTACATGCATCATACCTGTTTGGAAATTTGTTTTCAAATTTTCTGTCATAATGTTTGACAAATACAATTTCTGAATCATTGCTTGGAGTAAAGAAACAAAAAGTCATGGATACCAATGGTTGGCAGGGGGTCAGAAGATAATACATGTATTGCTTAAATTTAATATAATTTTATATTAAAATATTTGAACTTAAATATGAACTGTAAATTATTTTTAGTAAATTTACTTTCCTGCTTTGCTGTGAACATTAATAATTTATCAAAATGCTTACCAGATACATAGATTCTTGTGTTGTTATACATGATTTTGGACATTGCTGTGATGTCATTCTGAAATGAAGTAAATATTTTTTTCTTTTGATGAATAACAGAAAATTACTTAGGCTTGAATAAAAACTGTGTTCCTTCTCACTGAACCTATCCATTGGCCATAGCTATTAAACCATTGTTTCTACCCTGAACCTCTAATATTGAAAAATAGATGGTTAATGTGTATGTTAATGTAGCATGGTTTTTGTCCGATTTCAATAAGAACACAATTGCATCTGTGTTTGCAGAATCTCTAGCTAGTTGAGTAGTGAAAAATTAACTTACAAATTTCCTAACTGTTTAATGGGGCTCTGGCCCTAATTAAACCAGAGGCTCTTAAGAGCCTGTATCGCTCACCTGATTTTATAGGAAATGAAGATGGCATTTCCCTGATGTTAAAGTTAGTCCTGTAATTTTCAATAAACTTTAATTAGGACCATCCAAACAATATTACTAGAAAGCTTTGTTTCATTGGTTAACCGGTTGTATAGAGAAGATTTTTTTTATTTGCCCATAGGGTTCAATGTTAAACTAAGTCCTGCGGCGGTGGTGGCCATTTTGAATTTCCAATTGCCATAAAAAACATAAACTTTATAAAGGACCATCCAAACAATATTGCTAGTAAGTTTTTGTTTCAATTGATTAACCGGTTTCAGAGAAGAAGCCTTTAAAAACTTTTTCCCATAGGGTCCTATGTTAAACTAAGTCCTGCGATAGCGGCCATTTTGAATTTCCAATTGCCATAAAAAACATAAACTTTATAGAGGACCATCCAAACAATATTGCTAGTAAGTTTTTGTTTCCATTGATTAACCGGTTTCAGAGAAGAAGCCTTTTAAAACTTTTTCCCATAGGGTCCTATGTTAAACTAAGTCCTGCGGTAGCGGCCATTTTGAATTTCCAGTTGCCATAAAAAACATAAACTTTATAGAGGACCATCCAAACAATATTGCTAGTAAGTTTTGTTTTGATTGGTTAAACGGTTTCAGAGAAAAAGCCCTTTTAAACTTTTTTCTCATAGGGTTGAATGTTAAACCAAGTCCTGCGGTGGCGGCCATTTTGAATTTCCGATTGGGATAAAAAAACATTAACTTTATAGAGGACCATCCAAACAATATTGCTAGTAAGTTTTGTTTCCATTGGTTGACCGGTTTCAGAAAAGAAGCCTTTCAAACTTTTTCCCATAGGGTCCTATGTTAAATTAAGTCCTGCGGTGGCAGCCATTTTGAATTTCCAATTGCCATAAAAAACACAAACTTTATAGAGGACCATCTAAACAATATTGCTAGTAAGTTTTTGTTTCCATTGATTAACCGGTTTCAGAGAAGAAGCCTTTTAAAACTTTTTCCCATAGAGTTCTATGTTAAACTAAGTCCTGCGGTGGCGGCCATTTTGAATTTCCAATTCCCATCAAAAACACAAACTTTATAGAGGACCATCCAAACAATATTGCTAGTAAGTTTTGTTTTGATTGGTTAAACGGTTTCAGAGAAGAAGCCCTTTTAAACTTTTTTCCCATAGGGTCCTATGTTAAACTAAGTCTTGAGGTGGCGGCCATATTGGTTTACCAATCAAAATAAAAAACACAAACTTTGTAAAGGTCCATCCAATGAACATTATGGCCAAGTTTAGTTTCAATTGGCCAATTGGTTTCAGAGAAGAAGATTAAAATGTAAAAAGTTTACAGACGCCGACGACGACGACGACGACGACGACGACGCCGACGGACGCAAAGTGATAACAATAGCTCACATGACCCTTTGGGTCAGGTGAGCTAAAAATGGTAGGACAACCTGAGATACTAAACCATATCTTATTTAATTTAAAGAAAATTCATATCCATAAAATTGTGCAATTTTCTCAGTGACCACTGTCAAAATTAAATAAGTGATTAGATCCGTAAGTTTCATTAAAAGAGAAATTAACCATTTTCATATGAGTTTATCATGTATCCCAGTTGTTCAGATGTAATTCATGATACATGAAATAAATAGTTTTCAAGATCATCCTGCCAACCCTAAGCATGACTTCAGAAATATCTGTACCATAAAAATGTAGTTTTTTCGTGTCAATGAAAACTGCTTACCAGATTTACTAGTCTCATGCTTATTATGCTCCTTATGCAGCTCCAAAAATTTATAAATTGAATTCAACAATTATTTTACACAGTTAATTAGTGTTTTGAAACTTAGCAGTTTTTCATTTTGAAAGGGTAATTATCTAAAGTAAATTTTGACATAAATTGGAACATGTTGTCTGTTCTGAACCTTTCGTGCAATGACATTTTTGGTCAAGGCACGAATAATTTCACTCTTTGTTAAAATACCATTAATGTCATGAAAGCAGACAAACATTTGTAAACAATGCTGGGTCCCTTTAGAAACACAAATGGCTGACTTACAAAATAAAATTCACATAGGAAAAGTCAAGGACGATTTGTGACATGTAAACAACAGAGGCATAGTATAAAGTATGGACATGTTTTCGTGGACAAATCTTTTCAACAAAGGTACAAACTAGAGGCTTCTAAGAGCCTGTATGGCTTACTGAACCTGACAATTCTTCTTTTTTTTATCTAGCTTTCCTTACCTATAAGGAATTGTCCAGCACCATCAAAAAACATTAATTTTGATGTTTTAAGGGGAATAATAAACA
Source organism: Limnoperna fortunei (assembly GCA_944474755.1). Classification (NCBI taxonomy): domain Eukaryota; kingdom Metazoa; phylum Mollusca; class Bivalvia; order Mytilida; family Modiolidae; genus Limnoperna; species Limnoperna fortunei. Next base: position 9,123,802 of record OX104113.1, read on the forward strand.
CATATGCATCAGTGATCATTTTTGCAGATAATGAAGAGCTGAATAATTTTGAATGGAAAAGACTTTTTCTAGCTCTTACATTTTTTTAAATATTGAGGAAAAATGACAAAAATCGACAATTTAGACAAATTAGGGGAATTAACTAATCTATAGCATCGTCACAGGTATTCACCTCATTTGAAAATCTTGTCGAGTTTTTGATGGTGAGGAAGGAGGCATGCTTTAGATTTCCTGTATATTTTATACTTTTTGAACTATAAGCCTAAAACTATCTTGACCTCCCCCCCCCCCCCCCCCCCCCCCCCCCACACACACCTCCTACACCTTTATTATTTTAAGCCAATAGCCATTTTGGTAGAGGACATCCCAAAGATGATGTGTGCAAATTTTCAAAGCAAACATTCATTGATTAAAGAGGAGAAGATAAAAAAATTGATGTAAATTGATTAAAAAACTGTTGAAGGGAATAACTCCTAAAGGGTTCATCAGACAATCTTTACCATGAAGTCATTTGTGCAGCTCTCATCGAGCTGATCAATTAAGCAATGCAGGGTTCTACAATAACTTTTTTTAAAACTTGTCCCTTCGGACAAGTAACTTTCAAAATTTGTTTCAATGATTTAGTTAAAAACAATACATATTATGCTTAGATAATGTTACGATTTTTTTCTTGGACGTCGTGTAACCGAATTTCGTCAGATCCATGTGAGTGTTGATGTTTCGATGTCAAATTAGTTTTACAACTATTATTGGCAAGCTCAGTTCCTTCAAGCGTTTTCTTGATCACGAATAAGACGTATATTACTGGTTCCATCGCAGCTTGTAGTTAGGGCTATGCATACGTAGTTACGAACCAGTGCTAAGTAATTCGCATAAATTTGACAAAATGTCTCTTCCGTCTTGAACTATAAGCGAAAGACTGTATTTTGACCCCCCTGTTCTATTTTAAGCCAAGGTGGCCATGTTGGTTAATCTGCAGCCATGGTTTGTGCAAACTTGGTAGAGGACATTTGACTGATGATGTGTACAAAGTTACAAAGCAGTCCTTTCAGTGGTTTCAGAGGAGAAGAATTTTAAAAATCAATTAAAACTGATAAACAGCAGGGGTCACCACACTCTAAAAAAGCTGGGAGAAGTGACTTCTCCCTGGCAGCCAAACAGGGAGAAGTCAGGCCCTGATAGGGAGACACTAGGGAGAAGTCAGGGGGACCATATAAATAATTAATTTCGCAATAGTTACATACATCAATTTCCAGGATTATTTCTCTTGTGTTTTTAAACCATAACACACTTTAATAGATTCAGTTTTATTTCTTTCTTTTTCATTATTAATGGTATGCAATATCAAACAGCACATAACCTTTATCATTAATCAATGAAAAAAACACCAGATATAGGGACTTTTTTCCTATCTACTTCAGTACTTGTAGCCATACAAGGTATTCACAAATAAAAATAGATCAACAAAAATATTTGTATATGTGTAGACACAAACTTCATTCATGAGTTCTTGTATATCATAATATTCCTAACAGTTTGTTATGAACATTCCATGTTTATCTGATCCAAATTTCCAAAGATGATAGATAGAATAACATTACATTAAACCCAGAAATAATTCTTCTGTTCAGCACACTTCCACTTGGACAAAGTTGTGCTGATCCAATTGCTTCATGGGACACCCATCAACAGAATTTATCATGATGTCAATAATTACCGTACATCTTTATTCTTTCAAGTGCAGCTCATATATTTATCAAAGAAATTGTTTAAGTACAATACACTTTGAAAGAACTGAAGTTTGAAACTAATTAAAAGAGTTAGTTTATAAAAACAATTAGGATTTTTCATTACGGACCGTTGTACATTACTTTTCTTCGTTGTTCACTTCCAGTAATTAGTCACATCCGGTAAATAAACAAACAGCGCATAATACATTTGAAAGACGTAAATCGATTGAAAATATATTAAATCTGCATATTGTTTGCCATTTTTTATTGGAATAACACATTTACTAATTAATTGATAGTCAGGTTGAATTATTTGGACCTTATTACATGTATATAGATAGAGATGAAAGATCGAATTTTCCGAATGACAGAAATCACGGTAAATCACATGTGAAAATTATCGTTTATTTTTCACTCTCGGGTTTTTTCCCGCCAAAACGTCACAATGGTTTTGTACTATACAGATATTCATCCGCCGTTCATAAAATTTAGGATTAAGCATGAAAATTTTACGAAAACAATTTTGATCTATATAATAAATAGGATAATCAATTGGGCATAAAGCATCAGATTAAACTCGTGCCCAGAACAAGTTCCGCGCACTCGTTTAATCAGATGCGTTATGCGGCACTCTTGATCATATTTTGGATATTCACTCCACCCAATTAATTATCCTATAAAGATTTACAAGTATCTTATGTGAACCATCGGGCGACTTAAGGGAAATAACAGGGCGACTTTGACTTCGCTTTTGAGGAGCCTTAGGGCGACTTGAACGACTTCAGGTCCTAGTAGGGCGACTTTGTCGCCCACTTCGCCCAGTGTGGTGAGTCCTGTAACACTTCAAGTGGAATAACTCCTAAAGGATTCATCAGACAATCTTGACCCTGAAGTCATTTTATAGCTCTCATATGGCTGAACAATTAAGCACTGCTAACTTTTTCTATAGTTCTAATAATTTTCAAGATTTTGAGGACAAAATGGACAAAGATCATCAATTTTGACGATAAAAGTTCTCCTACAATGAGTTGTCATACAACTTTGTCTCATTGAAGTGTTGTATTGCTTTTGATGCTGAAGTAGTGAAGAGGAAAGCTTTCTGCGGTTAACGACGATGGACACCAAAAAATGGCAATGAAAAATGAAACCATTAAAAACTGAGAACACATAAAAACGTCCTTGTTAGGATTTAGGACAAAAAGATTAAGGTCATTAAAGGCAGGGCTCATGCTTGGTCAAAATTTTGGGGAGAAGTCACTTCTCTTTTGGGGGGCTGACACCGAGAAGTGAGGATAGACCAGGGAAAAGTGGGTGAACAACATTTGACGTTGTATTATATGTCGCGAAAGCGTCCTGTTTTGTTTGTTTGTTTTTTTAAACAAGTGTTGGCTTTGGCATTTTTTATTGTTATGTTTTTTTATTAGCAGTTAATTTATTGAGGTTAAAGTATCAAAGATTTGATCAACTATTCAGTATACAAAAATCACACATTTTCATGTATTAAACATTACAATAAAAAAAGAAACAACTGTCACAAAACTGCAGGGCTCGCATTGGAGGGCGACTCGGGCGAAGAAGTCGCTTTATCGTGGTCCCACTTCGCCCTCGATCATCTTCCAAAGCGAAGTTAAGTCGCCCTATCATTTTGTAGAATCGCCTAATGTCGCCTTTAAAATTTTATTCCCATTTTGGTAAGAATCGTCGTATTTTTGATACCCCGTCATGTTCATTATGTTTACGCGCCACAAAGTCAACTAGTACCCGTTTAATTTGTATTAATAATATAAAGCGTAGGTTTAAAATACGACCGAAAACCAGTTCAGTGCAAAAAAACATTAAATTTTCTGGAGCGGATATGAATTTGGTACCGGAGATTGCAAATGTAATACGCTGATGGGTATGAAATGAGTATTGCAATGACAGAAACGTAGTAAAAAAGTATCTTGGCAGTTACTTTAAACAAATTTAAGTGAAATATTTTTAAATACTTTTAATAGTGAATTTTACCATTTTACATAATATATTATGTAAGTAAGTAAGTAAGTAAATTTTATTTATAGTCGGTACATATATACAAAGACAACAAGACAAACATGAGCTCTAAGGAGCTCTTACAACCGACTGAAGGAGCTCTTACAACCGACTGAATGATGTCACAATGATGTAATTTTCTACTTCTAGTTCTTATAGTACTTCATTATAATTCAATCAATTTGTGTACCAATGACAAACATTTATTTTAATGAACAGTTTTGTGACAGTTTATTCTTTTTTTATTGTTATGTTTAATACATGTATTTATGAAAATGTGTGAAATACATGTAAGTATACTGAATAGTTAATCAAATCTTTGATACTTTATCCCTTAATAAATTAAACTGCAAAAAAAAACATTACAATAAGAGTGCAAATGCCAACACTTATTTAAAAAAAACCAAAGAAAACAGGACGCTTTCGCGACATATAATGCAACTTCTCCCTTTTGTCCACCCACTTCTCCCTGTTCTATCCTCACTTCTCCCTGTCAACCACCCAAAAGAGAAGTGACTTCTCCCTATAATTTTGACCCAGCGTGAGCCCTGAACTGTTTATTAAAATAAATGTCATCGGTACACAAATTATAATGAAGTACCATTAGAACTAGAAGTAGAAAATTACATCATTGTGACACATATGGCCATGCAGAATAATATGTCTGTTTCCGGTAACCCGACCGACCCTAAATTTTAATGCGACCAGAGGTTAAAAAAATCCACTGGTCTGAGCAGAGACATAGTCCGACGGACCAGTTAATAAAAAGATTTTATTTTATTCAATTATGTTTCGTAGTTGCTTTTCTGTATTTGTTTGGGATCTGTAATATGCTTGATAGACAAAGTAAAACAGTTTAGAATCAAGCGCATCGAAAACCTGATTATTTTCTACGTTTTTTTCTGCGTTTAGCAGTGACAAGAATAATTATTGTTGATGAAAGCATGTTGGAAACATCGATGAAAACATGACCCAGTCATTCTCTTGACAAAAATTTGAACTCGAAGTCATGTCAAATAATGTGGTCCCAAATGGTGACAAACCAAGTCAAGTCCGAAAATATCGAAAGATAAACAATATGACCAAAATAAAGGTAAGTGTACGTTTCAAAGAAAAGCTGCTGAAAAAAGTGAAACCGATGACCTCATTGATGTATGAAGGCTTTCAGTAAAAATTAAAGTTGAGTTGAGGATAGTTTTTATCATTTTAAATGCCACTAAAATACAAGTTTATATATTGAATTTCTTAACAGTTTCTTAATTATCTGTTTACTTAAGATGTTTAGATTAAAAATTTAAAACAAATAATCCATTTATTACCCCTAGGCCTGTTTCAATATGTTATGAAGCAATGGTTAGTAAAATATTTATTCCATTTCAGGCTTATATTTATATGGCATTTTACCAGATGGTCATTTATTGAAGCGAGTCAATTCTTGATATTTGATATATATTTTTATTTGAAACAAAATGTTATTATAATCCCATACTATGCAACTCGCATGAATTTTTCAGAATCTACTAAATGACATAATTGAAACAAGAATCGAAAAGCCTGACGGTCCGGCCCGACCACTGGAAGTTTTATCCGGACTAGTGAAATTATGTTGTCCACTGGTACTGGACAACTACAGCTCAGCAAATTTTTTTAACCCCTGGTGACCCTAGTTCATTTTATCTGTATATAAAAGTGAAAGTGAAGAAAATATACAAATATTGCATTTTTTAAGGAAAGTGATGTTCCGACTTCCGGTTTTATTAAAACTCTTGGAGGGCTACCCAGATTGAAGAAGTCTCATTATCGTGTTGTCCCATGTTGCCTTGTTCAAAAGCAAAGTTTTTATGGACTTTTGTCATTTCATTCCTTGTTTTGTGAGCTTTCAGTAATGGCAGACTAAAAGTCTGGTCACTTGGAACAGTCGCCCAATGCCCTCTTTTAATTTTATTCCAATTTTTTGTCAGAAATCATCGTGTTTTTGTCACAGCTTCTACACACATATTTTGACAAGTGTGGACACAGAAAAACGTCTCGCCTGCATTCAGCATCAGTAACGAAAATAAATTTCGTCATAAGCATTACGTAAATAGCATTAAATATCAGCAGCTGCCTGTATACCAAATATTGTCACCATACCATGCATAGTAACAGAGGAACTGTCCTAATACAAAAACTTTAACGTAGTCGCTGGACTGTGAAATTGAGGTCAAGGTCAGGTGACACCTACCAGACAGTCATGTACTATTCATCAGCAACCTATATACCAAATATTGTCATCCTACCATGTGTGGTTACAGAGGAACTGTCGTAACCCAAAAACTTTAAAGTAGTCGCTGGACCGTGAAATTGAGGTCAAGTCAGGTGACACCTACCAGACAGTCATGTACTAGTCATCAGCAACCTATATACCAAATATTGTCATCCTACCATGTATGGTAACAGAGTAACTGCCGTAACCCAAAAACTTTAACGTAGTCGCTGGACAGTGAAATTGTGGTCAAGGTCAGGTGACACCTTCCAGACAGTCAAGTACTAGTCATCAGCAACCTATACACTAAATATTGTCATCCTACCATGCGTAGTTACAGATGAACTGTCGTAACCCAAAAACAAACTTTAACGTAGTCGCTGGACTGTGAAATTGAGGTCAAGGTTAGGTGACACCTACCAGACAGTCATGTACTAGTCATCAGCAACCTATTCACCAAATACTGTCATCCTACCATGCGTTGTTTCAGAGGAACAGTCGTAACCCAAAAACTTTAACGTAGTCGCTGGACCATGAAATTGAGGTCAAGGTCAGGTGACAGGTGACTGACTGGCAAGTACTCATCATAAGCTACCTCTGGACCAAATTTGATGGACCTAGGGCTTCGGCTTACAAATATATGAAGCAAGATGTCAAGTGTTTACGCCGAAGCCGCTGCCGAAGGATTCCCATACATATGTCTCGCCTCCAGCGACTTTCGTCGCAGGCGAGACAATAATAAAGGGGAATATTCAGTGTAAACTGGTTCCTGTCTGACTTTTACTCTGTACATTAAATGAAGTGGAAAAATATGAGTGGAAACCAGTCCAAAGCAAAGAAATTAAAATATGACAATTTCCGGAGCGGATATGAACTTGATGCCGGAGATTGCAAAATATGATGCTGCTCGTGTTGAATTGACTACTACACAGATTTAAACATAATAAAAATGGGGATTTAGGCAGTGTCTTCCAAAAAAATATAATTTCAATCTTTATAAATATTTGTAAAAGTGTATTTTACAAAAAACATTATGTAGCTTTTTTTCGACAATTGATTCTTTTTACAATGTTGAATTTCCCAAAATTTGACTTTGGGGAAATTAAAGCAAAACTTCCCATTTAAACATTTAAGGTTCCAGTGTGTTGAATCAGAGAAAAGTAAAGCTGCATGCATAGATGTTGTCACTGCTGCTGCAAATGCTGCCACCAAAAACATAGATGCCTTCCAAGTCTTTGTTGCAGGTGGGAAGGAACAGAAATTAAAGTACACTCATATACTCAATTCCTAACATTAACTAGCAAACCAGTTTTGATATATTCCATTATTCTCCTTTATTTATTTACATGTAGATAGAAATGAACTGTGTGTGTCTGACAGAATCTTAATTAAAAGTATGGATAGACAGTCGAAATCATGAATACTTTTATTTTTATTGATGCTTAGATCTTTATCAATTTTAATTTACTTCACTATACTATGCTTTTTTTAATTAAAACAAATATAAACTACTTCATTATTTTAATTCATCCTATAGAAATAAGTATATTGTATACATACACAAAATGAAAATGAAAAAATAAAATGAAAAAATAAAATAAAATTATAATGCCTACCTACCTGATATTTTTTTTACTAACAATGTAACCTTAAACAGACATATTATTCTGTATGGCCTAATATATACTATATAGTTAAAGTTAAATATTCTATTAAAAGTATTTAAACATAATATTTAACTTAAATTTTTTTAAAGTAACTGCCAAAATACTATTTTTTTACTATGTTTCTATCATTGCAATACTCATTTCAACACTATCAGCATCATGAGCATTGTATTTTTGCAATATCTGGCACTTGAAATTCATATCCGCTCCGGAAATTTTCACAAGTTCTTTGGCTCTGAACAGGTTTCCAGTCAAATTTTAAACCTACACTTTATATACCGACTAAAGTCAAACAGGTACCAGCTTACACTGTGGCACGTAAACATAATTAACATGACTGCAGAATGAACAATACAAAGATTTCTTACCAAAATGGGAATAAAATTTGAAAGGCGAAATCAGGCGAATTCTACAAAATGAAAGGGTGACTTTACTGGGCTTTTGAAGATGATCAAGGGCAAAGTGGGAATATGATAAGGTGACTTCTTCGCCCTCCATTGGCTCCAACACGAGCCCTGAAAGGTGGAAGTTTTTGCAGTACCCAATACAAAGTCAATGAATCTTTACAAAAAACATGATTATTTACAAACATATCAGGCCTAAATACCCTTCAAGTTGGGTTTCACCCTATTTTGATACTGGATACATGAATACAATCCCAAAACTTGCGAAAATTTTCATCTTTAAATTTGCATATTTGCAGTCTGTTTTTTTACTTGTTCTCTAAAAATTATGGTCTTTTAAATGCCTTGATTTTTGCTAAGATGGAATATAGTGATATTTTTTTCCTGGAATCCCCATCGTTTTATACAAATACAAATAATTTTATTGGCTCAAACTCATCTACAATAAATGGTAAAGGCCTATGACAATAATTGGATACAAAATTGAAATTACAACCCATACAGTAGGGTTACTATTATAATAAAATGTAATATGGATAATACTTATTTATTATACAGGTAAATTAACATGGCATTTCCTCATATTTAACCCATCTGATATGAAGGAGGAAGTCAACTTTAATATGTGGTATGAGGTATTATTTAAAAGAAAGTTTAAGTCTGGGAAATTTTTAAAACATATGATTCTTGTTTTGAGTAAGATTCAATATCTTTGTATGAAATGTTTCCCTTAGTTGCTTGTATTTTGAACAGTATTTTATAAACATCATAAAAACTACAAAATGGCTATATTTTCTTATACAGCATTCTATATTTTACTGGGCGACCCAGGGTTATTGGGAATCGGGCGAACCAACATGGGTCGAACATGTATCGGGGCAAAACGACTCAGGTGCCACTGGGATTCGGGGCGAATTGACTCGTTCTTACATGACTGATGACATTTCAGGTTACATGGAACCATTTTATATGTATCGAAAGAAAGTTTAAAGCAAAATGAATGAACATTTACTTCTTTAGTCATGATAATCGTCATAATTCCCTGCTGTGGAATCCCTGGCACTTGTGTCAGTTGGCAGAGCCCTAAATAAACAAAACATGCAAAATTCACGAAAATCTTCCTCTGTTTCATTTCCTCCATGTTGTAAACAGTAACGGAGTTGACGAATTACGTTTAAAATGGGAATCATTCAAGCCTTTTCCCGTCAAGCGTCGCCTGTGTTCTATCAGTGGTTAGTCAAGCGCGCTAATTCACATTGACGCTTGAACAACACAAGTTTAGCTTTTCTAAAAAGCTAACCGTCTCTTAGCTGCATTATAAATTTTATGGATTTATTAATGTAACCAAGTGGCCAGGCTTTTTATGTATTAATATACAAAACGAATGTGGATGATGTTTATTATATATATATAAATGAAAGCAATGACCGATCTACAAAAGACAAAATAAACAATAATTAATAATTATGCAAACAAATCATATTATATTGTCAATATCAGCATCAATTCTAATATTCAGTGCAAATATCAGCAATACAACTTGGATTCACTATACGTACGCAAAGTATATGCAAAATGTTGACAAATCATTTTGTAAACATTCAAGTTATTCTACGTGAAAATAAATGGCAAAATACGGTTTAAAACAAATCAATATAATAAACACCTAATTAAGAACAACTCATCATGATATATATAGCCACGGTAAACTATAATAATACACAAATGGACTGTGATTACCCTTAAAAAGTACTCACTATAGTAATGTACTGGATCAATATGTTAAAACTTAATCAATGAAATTCAAATTAATGTAATGAAGTATTAAAATGAAACATTACTTTACAAAATCTTTTAAACTTGCAAACTGCCAGCAAGAAAATGGAAAAAGTAAAAGTAAAGAAAGTGAAACATTATAAATACCTTATATGCTGGCTCCTGCTCACTGGTGACATACCTTTGGGCTTCTAATTCCACATTAAAATAAAAGACCAATTTCACACAATATATATTACTAAATCTAGATTCAACTAGTGAAAACTAGATATAGCAAAGACCCAAGGTATACAAGTTGGCCCAATAATAAGAAGTGAGCAGATTTCAGAATACCCTATTAATGAAAATTTCAAATGCATTGAAGCGTATAGTTTCTCAAGGCATTGTAGAGTCAACATGTAATTAACATGATATGATAAACTAATAGAAAACTTTTGCTTATCAAAAAATTAAATTATAAGTCAGCTTGTCCACATACTCCCCAGCTGAAATATATATCGTCCCGATAAACAAAATACTCCACATACTCCCTAAGCATAAGACAAATAAGCATATAGTCATCATATAAACACAAATATAAATTCAAAAAGCGTTACGAAAAATGAACAGCACATGGTAATTTATTAGGGTTAGAATGTCTACCAGCAGTTGTCCTAGTTGTTCGCCGTGGAACCAATGTTTCATCACTGTCGCTATCAAGAGAATCGGTTGCAGAAAGTACATCATCATCATCATCAGCAGCAGCATCGAATTCTTGTCGACATTTCAACACATGTTGACGGTTTAAAGTTCTTGAGATTCCAGCTCCATCTCTAGGTTCGACAACCACTGTGTTTTCTGTTACATTTACCACTTTATAAACGGTAGAGTCCCATGTATCCTGAATTTTGTTACGTCCAACTATCCCACGGTTCCTGATGTAGACAAGATCACCAACAAGAATTTCAGGATTGAAACGTCGCCTGTCGTGTTGTTGTTTCCGGTATGCGGCACAGTCCTTAATCTGCTCCCCAGCTTTTTCATAAGCATAGCGTAGACGTTTCTTATGTTCAACAATCCATTCATCTAAAATTACTTCAGATTCATTAGATTCATTATTTGCTAACAAAAAATCAACGGGTAACTTTGGTTGACATCCAAACAATAAATTATACGGACTGTAGCCAGTAGATGAATTCATTGATACATTGTAGGAAAACACAAGTTCAGGTAAATATTTTGGCCAGTTTTTCTTTTTGTTTACAGGTAAAGATTTCAAAAGATTGTGCAAAGTTCTATTAAACCGTTCACATTGTGCATTGCCTTCTGGGTGATACGGTGTTGTACGTGTGCGTTTAATATTGTAAAGTTTACAAAGCTGGCGGATGACGTCAGATTCGAAGTTCCGACCTTGATCGGAATGTAAACGCTCAGGTACTCCATAAATGCAAAACCACTCAGTTACTAAAACTTTTGCAACAGTTTCTGCTTTCTGATCTTTTGTCGGTATTGCACGAGTAAATTTTGTAAATATATCAGTCATTACTAGAACGTTCTCCTTTCCATGAGCAGGTTCAAGTACAGTAAAGTCAATTGCTAAAATTTGTAAAGGTTTGTTAGCAATAATATGACCCATCGCCGGTCTGATACTCGGTTGCGGCATTTTTGAAATTACACATCGTTTACAGTTCTTGCAATAGTCCTTAATATAATTGAACATACCTGGCCAATAACATCTAGTTCTAATAGTGGTAAACGTGCGCTCTATCCCTTGATGTCCTAAATCATCATGGCATTTGCTCATTACATTGTCTATCAATACAGCAGGCAAAATCAACTGGTTTAACTGACCATTTATCGGATCACGTATCCTTCTATAAAATATACCATTCTCAACAATAATTCTATTCCACTGCCTTAATAGAATAACAACATTTCTATCTAATGATTGTGTCTGTACCTTTGAAGGCTTACGTTTTGTGTTCCAAATTTCAATAAATTTGCTAATAATTGGATCACTATTTTGTAAATTACGAATTTCACCTTTGTCGACGACGCCATTTGTAACCAAGTGGCCAGGCTTTTTATGTATTAATATACAAAACGAATGTGGATGATGTTTATTATATATATATAAATGAAAGCAATGACCGATCTACAAAAGACAAAATAAACAATAATTAATAATTATGCAAACAAATCATATTATATTGTCAATATCAGCATCAATCCTAATATTCAGTGCAAATATCAGCAATACAACTTGGATTCACTATACGTACGCAAAGTATATGCAAAATGTTGACAAATCATTTTGTAAACATTCAAGTTATTCTACGTGAAAATAAATGGCAAAATACGGTTTAAAACAAATCAATATAATAAACACCTAATTAAGAACAACTCATCATGATATATATAGCCACGGTAAACTATAATAATACACAAATGGACTGTGATTACCCTTAAAAAGTACTCACTATAGTAATGTACTGGATCAATATGTTAAAACTTAATCAATGAAATTCAAATTAATGTAATGAAGTATTAAAATGAAACATTACTTTACAAAATCTTTTAAACTTGCAAACTGCCAGCAAGAAAATGGAAAAAGTAAAAGTAAAGAAAGTGAAACATTATAAATACCTTATATGCTGGCTCCTGCTCACTGGTGACATACCTTTGGGCTTCTAATTCCACATTAAAATAAAAGACCAATTTCACACAATATATATTACTAAATCTAGATTCAACTAGTGAAAACTAGATATAGCAAAGACCCAAGGTATACAAGTTGGCCCAATAATAAGAAGTGAGCAGATTTCAGAATACCCTAATGAAAATTTCAAATGCATTGAAGCGTATAGTTTCTCAAGGCATTGTAGAGTCAACATGTAATTAACATGATATGATAAACGAATAGAAAACTTTTGCTTATCAAAAAATTAAATTATAAGTCAGCTTGTCCACATTAACGTATCTGTTTTTTTGTAATTTATATGTAGGATAGGTAAACAATGTACATGTACCTTGTTAGGACATTGTTTACGCTAAACTATTATCCAATGGTGCTTGAGAGATTTAAATGCCTGTCGTCACTTCACACGTGCTTTTTAAAAAAATAATTAAACAAAAGTTGACTCCCTAAACAAATGTTTAAAATGAGCGGTAAAAATATGTTTTGTTAAATTTGCATCAATATCAGAACGAAAATAAAGATACAGAACATATAATTTTGTCATAACCCAAACAGCTTTAAAAAGTAGGGAGATTTTGGTACAATGTTTACCTTTTAATTGTTCACTGACCAATGCATTGAATGAAATAGAAGTCAATATGTGGAACGTAACATTACTACACTAAAACACTGATTAACGAAAATAAAGATATAGAGCATATAATTTTTTCCAAAACAGCTTAGTCTCGATCACCCAGACGCATATATAATAGCGTCTGGGATCACCTTGTGGTAATTTCGCTAACAATAGGTGGAGACAAAACAATGATTCTATTTTTAGTGTCCTATTGTTAGATCAGGAAAACCATGCAAACATGTCTATACTTATAAAATGACGTCACAGTAAGATTCTCTCTTTATTAAGCATAACAATAATATTTGTTTAATTAATTAATAAAGTAATATTTTATAAAAATATTCAAATGTAAACTTTGGTACCATTTTTTATACACTTATTGATATGAACGGAAGTAATTTTTTAGACAATAAAAATATCATCCAATCAAAAATTACGCCCAGTTTTGGGCGTAATGGTAACGAGTTCAATATAGAGATGAATCCAGACGCACAAATGCAATAAAGCGTCTGGATGATCGAGACTAAAAACAGCTTTATAAAGTAGGGAGATTTTGGTACAATGTTTAGCTTATAATTTTTCACTGACCAATGTATTGAATGAAATAGAAGTCAATATGTGGAACGTAACATTACTACACTAAAATACTGATTACAACCCTGATTCAACCTAAGAATAAATCGAAATTTCAATACACATACTAGTGCAATCCTGACGTAAACCAATGAAACGACAAAAATATTTATAGATTTAGTAAACCACCGAATCAAGTAACAGAGAGTCATTTACTCCGAAGACTGATCGTCATTTGACTATGTATACCGTCTGTGGGACAGTAGTTACAATTCATGGACCATTCCAAGTTTAAAGCATGAACTTGCCTGCCGAGGAGCCGCTACAAGGGGCAGAAAAAAAGATTTGGTTGAGAGGTATATTCTTATTTCTGATAACAACATCGTCTTCCTGTGATTTGTAACAAATCAACACCGTGTGTGAGGCATGATCATGATGATGATAAGCGATACGTCCCCGATATTGACTTTTAGTTTTAAGTTATACTTATGTTTTTCAGTGATATTATTTTTAATTTGTTTTAAAATAATTTGAATTTTTAAATATATTTTTAGTTGTTCAGTATATATATTTTGTTTATACCTGTTTACATATTTCGTTATCAGTAATATAGAAAGCAGCCTTGCATTGTGCCCAGATGTACTCGAGAATTTATTTCAACAAGACCAACAAGAAACATTAAGGTTTGATCTCTTATATAATAGTCTTCTTTCCACTTTGAGGGAGTTGTTTTTAAAACCCTTTCTGTATGTCTTTTCTCAGGTAGGTAATGTATTAAAAATAAATATACAATCTCATTGTATTTTCTTAAAACTGTACATGTATAGTACCAAAGTGTGAGTCAGTATGTATAGTACTGTATAGTTATATACACTTCATGTTTGTCACATTACAAGGAGTAACCTCTCATAGGTGGCATTACAAATAAAATGTGCAAATTAAAAAATTGCAGCCAGTTTAAAAAATATATTATCATTGTTTCATTAACAGTACATGCAAATACAGTCGGGACGCCACGATTCGATTTGTCCGTTAAAGTGGGCGTTGTCATGACCGTGAAATCATGGGAAATAACCACAATTTTTATAGGTGTCGCGCTAATCGCATATTTTCGTCTCGATGTAAACAAATCGCATCGCTCGATATTTGTATGAAAATCAATAAAGAATCATGTAAATCTATAAAAACGAAATAAACGAGATTAAAGTTAAATAATTTTTGGAGGCAACTGACGTAAAAACTATAAGTTTACAGTGATATAAATATAGACTGAATAGTTTAACTGACACTCGTTCGTCAGCTCATTTTTCAGAAACGTAATTTGGCGGGGAAAAACCAGGTCTATATTTAACTGTCACAAATGCATCCCCCAGTATCAAATTAGAAAAAAATGCTAAAAATAGATAAAATAAACATAGAGAATCCCTCTATTCGTCCAATCACACATCACTATATCATTTACTTCCAAAAAAGAACATTGAAGCGGACGAGGACAAACTGCGCCATTTTGCAGAGTTAGGACGTATTAAAGTCATCTGCTGAAGCAAACAAGAACAATGTAAAAAGGTAAGTATGTGTTAAGTTGTGTTATTAATTCCCTGTTTATTTCCCATGTAACATGTTAAGCACTGTACGGTCATGACGGTCAAAGATAGACTCCACACACGTGGGTGAAAGTTTGGCTGGCCGCGCAAGCATAGGCCTATTTATATCATATCAAATTTATTTTACTTTCTCTTTTGCATTGAGGTCCAAGTTTTAAATTTGCATATTATGTATATTCAAAGTGTTCCATGCAGTTTCAATATTAAAGGTGTTTTCAACTATTAGTCATTTTGTTATAATCCACATTTTATTTATTTCAGGAAGTTTGTTTGGTCCATGGATAATGCCTATCCATTTACCTTTACAAGTTATTGGATGAAGATATTGGATGGAGTGAAAATCTGTGGACTTGAAATATTATCATTCTTAAGAGATTTATTTATTATTGAATAATTATTTCCTTTTTTACTTCTTTACAATTTATTTATTTATTTACTTAAACTACATGCATATGATTTATTTTTGTTTTAAATTTATTTAAGTTATATTTTATTTATTTATTTGATAATTATTTCTAATATTTACTTCTTTACAGTATTTATTTAGATAACTTTCAAGACTTTTTTTAGTAATTTCTGTTTGAGTATTTTTTTTAAAATTTTACTTGTATAAAAACCAAACAGTCTTAACTGCAAGAATTAAAACTCTACAGTAGACCTGCAGATTACCTCTATTAAATTGCCTTTATTGTCTCGCCTGCGACGAAAGGCGAGACATATGTATGGGAATCCGGCGGCGGCGGCGGCGTAAACACTTGACATCTTGCTTCATATATTTGTAAGCCCAAGCCCTAGGTCCACCAAATTTGGTACAGAGGTAGCTTATGATGAGTACTTGCCAGTCAGTCACCTGTCACTTGACCTTGACCTCAATTTCACGGTCCAGCGACTACGTTAAAGTTTTTGGGTTACGGCAGTTCCTCTGTAGCTACGCATAGTAGGATGACAATATTTGGTGTATAGGTTGCTGATGACTAGTACATGACTGTCTGGTAGGTGTCACCTGATCTTGACCTCAATTTCACGGTCCAGCGACTATGTTAAAGTTTTTGTGTTACTGCAGTTTCTCTGTAACTATGCATGGTAGGATGACAATATTTGGTATATAGGTTGCTGATGAATAGTACATGACTGTCTGGTAGGTGCCACGTGACCTTGACCTCAATTTCACGGTCCAGTGACTACGTTAAAGTTTTTAGGTTACTGCTGTTCCACTGTTACCAAGCATGGTAGGATGACAATATTTGGTATATAGGTTGCTGATGAATAGTACATGATTGTCTGGTAGGTGTCACCTGACCTTGACCTCAATTTCACGGTTCAGCGACTACGTTAAAGTTTTTGTATTAGGACAGGTCCTCTGTAACTATGCATAGTATGGTGACAATATTTGGTATACAGGCCGCTGCTCATAATTAATGCTACTTACGTAATGCTTATGATGAAATTTATTTTCGTTAACTGATGCGGAATTCAGGCGAGACGTTTTTCTGTGTCCACACTTGTGTATATAGGTACGAATTGAAATTAACCTGTAAGAGTTATTGCAACCTATGTACCCTTATATGCGTATGCTGGTCATTGTTTTATAGCGAGGAAAGAGTTAAGTCACATAAGTACCCTTACATGTGAATGCTGCTCATTCTTTCTTGGTTTTTTTTTTTTGGTTGGGGGGTGGGTGTGGAAGGTTATTGCAACCCAAGTACCCCTACATGTGTATGCTGGTCAGAAACACACATTTTTTAATTTTTAATTTAAATTCAGGTTTTGTTTGTTTATTTATTTTATTTTTTATTTTTGTTGTTGTAAGATGTCTTTTTAAATACTGTACATTAATAAATAATAATAATAATAAATTTTTAAGAAAAAATTATATTGCCCATGTTGCATTCAGTTGTCATTTTGTTAATTAGTGTGCATTTGCATTATTGATACATGTACATGGAGCTTACCTCTTCACTTTTATTCTATCATCATTTATTTGTTCTTAAAAAACACTGGACAAACACTATCTCCACGATGCTTATTAATAGACATACTGTGTCTGACAGTTATGATTATTATTTACTGAAATTTCAAAAAATTGAGGATTCCCAATCTACATGACAGAAAAATTTAATACAGTATACTGTATAAATTTAAAATGAACAAAATTGTAAAACCAGGTGTTCTGGAAGTATGATTAGTTTCCATCTTACATGTATTTATGGTAAAAATAAATCTTTGAAACTACCAACTCAATAAGTACAATGCTTTTGCATTTATCTTATGGATGGTCTGCTACATTATGGTATTTTATGACATAAAAACATGAAAACCCCATTCAACATTTTTTTAATTCCTGAAATTATTTGTCATTTGGGCCTGAAGCCAGGTATGAAATTACAAATCTATGAATTACAAAAACAAACAAAAAACAAAACAAAGAAAAAATCATAATCCCTCTATCAACAGAATGGGGGAATCGCTGGCGTTCCTGAAGTGTTTTACCTCTATTTTAAAACAACATAATTATGCAGTGATAAGGATTTGAATTCTAAGAATGTGATATTTTTCAATAACCTCTAGATTTTTAATCATTTTTGTAAAAAAATCTCGTAATGAAACATTTCAGTTTCAACGTAAACCCACATCTTCCGTCGGAATAAAGATAATAACGTCATAATCTGTACATTTAATGATTAGATGAATGACGTTCCGAATGTCAAAATCCGAGCGTCGACATTCTTTGGGAAACCCCTATTCAGGAAGAGACATTTAACTGTAACAATTGCATCCCCCAACTGATAAACATAATTTTTAGCTCACCTGACCCGAAGGGTCATGTGAGCTATTGCCATCACTTGGCGTCCGTCGTCGTCGTCGTCGTCGTTAACTTTTCTTCAAAAATCTTCTCCAAAACCACTGAAGGGATTGCTTTGAAACTTTGCATACATCATCAGTAAAATGCCCTCTACCAAGTTTGCCCAAATCATGGCCTCAGACCAACCAACATGGCCGCCATGGCTAAAAATAGAACAGAGGGGTCAAAATACAGTTTTTTGCTTATAGTTCAAAAAGTATAACAGATACAGGAAAACCGAAGAGACCTTCCTTCTTCAGCATCTAAAGCTCTACAAAACACTCCATTGGGTCAAAGTTGTATGATGACTCCTTGTAGGAGTTATTGCCCTTTAATTGTCAAAATTGATGATTAAGAGTTATTCCCCTTGAACTGTTTTTTTTTAATCGGTTTTAATTGATTTTTTAAAATCTTCTCCTCTGAAACAACTGAAAGTACTGCTTTGAAACTTTGTACACATCATCTGTCAAATGTCCTCAACCAAGTTTGCACCTACCATGGCTGCAGATTAACCAACATGGCCACCATGGCTAAAAATAGGATGGGTGGGGGGCAGTAAAATACAGTTTTTGGCTTATATTTAAAAAAGTGTAACAGATACAGGAAAACCGAAGAGACATGCCTTCATCTGCATCAAAAGCTCTACGAAACACTCCATTGGGTTGAAGTTGTATGATGACTCCTCATAGGAGTTATTGCCCTTTAATTGTCGAAATTGATTATTTTTGACATTTTTGCCTCAAAATCTTGAAAATTATTAGAACTAGAGAAAAAGTTAGCATTGCTTAATTGTTCTGCTCTATGAGGGCTACAAAAATGACTTAAGGGTCAAGATTGTCTGATTAACCGTTTAAGAGTTATTCCCCTTGAACTGTTTTTTTTAATCGGTTTTAATTGATTTTTTAAAATCTTCTCCTCTGAAACAACTGAAAGTACTGCTTTGAAACTTTGTACACATCATCTGTCAAATGTCCTCAACCAAGTTTGCACCTACCATGGCTGCAGATTAACCAACATGGCCACCATGGCTAAAAATAGGATGGGGGGGGCGGTAAAATACAGTTTTTGGCTTATATTTAAAAAAGTGTAACAGATACAGGAAAACCGAAGAGACATGCCTTCATCTGCATCAAAAGCTCTACGAAACACTCCATTGGGTGGAAGTTGTATGATGACTCCTTATAGGAGTTATTGCCCTTTAATTGTCGAAATTGATTATTTTTGACATTTTTGCCTCAAAATCTTGAAAATTATTAGAACTAGAGAAAAAGTTAGCATTGCTTAATTGTTCTGCTCTATGAGGGCTACAAAAATGACTTTAGGGTCAAGATTGTCTGATGAACCGTTTAGGAATTATTCTCCTTGAACATTTTTTAAATCAATTTTAATTGATTTTAAAAAATCTTCTCCTCTTAAACCAATGAAAGGACTGCTTTGAAACATTGCACTACAAAGCTCTACAAAACACTCCATTGGGTCAAAGTTGTATGATGACTCCTTGTAGGAGTTATTGCCCTTTAATTGTCAAAATTGATGATTAAGAGTTATTCCCCTTGAACTGTTTTTTTAATCGGTTTTAATTGATTTTTTAAAATCTTCTCCTCTGAAACAACTGAAAGTACTGCTTTGAAACTTTGTACACATCATCTGTCAAATGTCCTCAACCAAGTTTGCACCTACCATGGCTGCAGATTAACCAACATGGCCACCATGGCTAAAAATAGGATGGGTGGGGGGCAGTAAAATACAGTTTTTGGCTTATATTTAAAAAAGTGTAACAGATACAGGAAAACCGAAGAGACATGCCTTCATCTGCATCAAAAGCTCTACGAAACACTCCATTGGGTTGAAGTTGTATGATGACTCCTTATAGGAGTTATTGCCCTTTAATTGTCGAAATTGATTATTTTTGACATTTTTGCCTCAAAATCTTGAAAATTATTAGAACTAGAGAAAAAGTTAGCATTGCTTAATTGTTCTGCTCTATGAGGGCTACAAAAATGACTTTAGGGTCAAGATTGTCTGATGAACCGTTTAGGAATTATTCTCCTTGAACATTTTTTAAATCAATTTTAATTGATTTTAAAAAATCTTCTCCTCTTAAACCAATGAAAGGACTGCTTTGAAACATTGCACACATCATCTTTAGGATGTCCTCTACCAAAATTGTGCAAATCATGACACCTGACTACCTACATAGCTACATTGGATTAAAATAGAAAAAATGAAAAAAGGGGGGGGGGGGGGTTGAGAGAGTTTTCGACTGATAGTTAAAAAAGTATAACAGGTACAGCAAATTTGAAGTGAACCTCTCTTCTCCCTCTAACCATCAAAAGATCCTCCTTATAGGAGTTATTTCCCTTAAAAGGTCAAAATTAATGATTTTTGCAGAAGTGTTGGGCAATTCCTTATAGCAAAGAAAAGCTGGATAAAAAAGGGTTGTTTGGTTTCAGGTTCAGGTGAGCGATACAGGCTCCTGGGAGCCTCTAGTTTTGTATCATTCGATAGCTTATATGAACTTTAAAGCATGTCTTTACTAGCAATGCATCACTATGACGATTAAACATCCAATTCAAGGAATTCCTAGTGCAGACATTTGAACAGTCACCCCATCACCAACTTTAGACATACATTTTATTGTGATGCAGTGAGTATTTTATCGCATTTTGCATTAAAAAGGGTATAAAATTTTCTCGTTAATTATATCTATGAAAAAATATTTAATGTGTAACAAAGAGTAGCTCAAAATTTTGCAATTTCTACGGCATCGTCTGATTACCTAATTTTGAATTAAAGTCACGTGACCCTGGTCATGACAATGGAACTCTCCTGTGTCGGTGGCATCCCGGCTGAATATGAACATTGAATGTGCTGTTTGCTTTATGTCTTGCAAGCAAATTTTCAGCCATATCAAGGAAATGAACGAACAATAAATCAGCAGAGACAGGGCAAGACCAATGGAAGTGCAGGCACTTTTTTGGGTTGAGCACTGGATACCTTTCCAGTATCTCAAGGTTTTATTTTTTTCCATTAGATGTCAGCATTACTTGGTATGTGGGTTCGATTCCCACCCAGGGCATTCATAATGACATTGTAAGATATCTGTAACACAAATATGGCACTAAACTCACTGCATGCTATTTTACTTTTATTTTTTTTCCTTCTGATTGTTTCATTTATTTTTTCCCATATGATTGTTTCATTTATTAGTTTTCTCACCATATAACTGGTAATTTTAATTTATATTTTATGATTTCAAATTTAGTGTACAATGTAAGAAGTGTTACAGGTATTTATTTCTGATGGTAAAAGGAGGAGATTGCCCTGAGCCTCCACCAAATAAATGCTGACATGTAATTTAATGTTCTTTTTTATACCCCCCGCTTGAAAAGCGGGGGGTATATAGTGTTCATGGTGTCCGTCCGTCCGTCCTTCTGTCCGTCCGTCCGTCCGTTACACTTTCTATTATTTGCAACTCCTCCTACACCACTGAAAGGAATTTGATGAAACTTACACAGAATCTTTGTCTCATAGTGCCATTGTGCAGGAGATATTTAACATTTTGATCGGAATGATATTTGGGGTTTCCCATCCATAGAAAAACATGGGCTTTGTCATTGACCTAAGGGGTCCCTATCTCTTATGTGCAACTCCTCCTACACCACTGAATGGAATTTAATGAAACTTACACAGAATGCTTGTCACATAGTGCCATTGTGCAGGAGATATTAAACATTTTGATCGGATCGATATTTGGGGTTTCCCATAGAAAAACATGGACATTGTCATTGACCTAAGGGGGGCCTCATCTCTTATGTGCAACTCCTCCTACACCACTGAATGGAATTTAAAGAAACTTACACAGCATCCTTGTCACATAGTGCCATTGTGCAGGAGATATTAAACATTTTGATCGGATCGATATTTGGGGTTTCCCATAGAAAAACATGGACATTGTCATTGACCTAAGGGGGTCCTCATGTCTTATATGCAACTCCTCCTACACCACTGAATGGAATTTGTTGAAACTTACACAGAATCCTTGTCACATAGTGCCATTGTGCAGGAGATATTTATTATTTTGATCGGAATGATATTTGGGGTTTCCCATAGAACAACATGGACTGTCATTGACAAAAGGGGATACCCATTTCTTATGTGCGACTCCTCCTACACCACTAAATGGAATTTGATGAAACTTACACAGAATGTTGTCACATATTGCCACTGTGCAATAGATATATAACATTTCGATTGGAATGATATTTGGGGTTTCCCATAGAAAAACATGGACTTTGTCATGGACATAAGGGATACCCATCTCTTATGTGCAACTCATTCCTACACCACTGAATGGAATTTGTTGAAACTTACACAGAATCCATGTCACATAGTGCCATTGTGCAGGAGATATTTAACATTTTGATCGGAATGATATTTGGGGTTTCCCATAGAAAAACATGGAGTTTGTAATGGACATAATGGGATACCCATCTTTTATTTACAATTCCTCCTACACCACTGAATGGAATTTGTTGAAACTTATACAGAATCTTGGTCACATATTGCCATTGTGCATTGGATATTAAACATTTTTATCAGAATATTATTGGAGGTTTGCCATAGAAAAACATGGACTTTGTCATTGACATAGGGCATGCCATTCTTTGGGGGATTGGGGAGGGTTACATGTATTATCTGCAATTTCGCCTTCACGTTTAACTAGATAAAGTTTCAATTTCATAATTAAGAACACCTGAATTTTCAAAGTAATTGTGAAGCGGGGGGTATCAATGGTGAGCATTGCTCACAGGTGTTTTTACTCTAGTTTTAAATAAGTACATTTGCATTAACAGCTGTCATACATTTTGTGGCATATTTTTTCAGGCTTCAAGCATATGATAGAAACCAAAATTTTCAAAATGACTTAATTGCTATACCAGAGCCATTATCAGTTGACTGGCCAGCTTGTGGGTTTAAGCAAGTAATTGCTACCCACAAAATTGTATTGCCGAAAATAACAAGGGAACAGATTGAAGCTTACTTCTTGTATAGATTAGCAGGTGTTTTAATGTTTAGTTATTGATTTGGTGTCATAGTGTGATTGATTGATTGGATATTTGCTTTATGTCCAGCAAGCAGTATTTCAGCTATATTCCAGACGAGAACAAGTTGACAATTAAACAACCAAAAAAGGAGGAGGAATAAGACACAAGGAACACAATTTAGACTGCCACTGGAAAAGTATGGAGTTTTGGGTGGGGGGGGGGGGGGGAATCTAGCCATCTGTGTCATATTGTGACCATAACAGGTAATAGTTAATAGTACACTAACTAAGTTTCATTCGTAATTGTACCAGCAATTCAGTTTATTTAGTTCAGTTTAAATTTGTTTATTAAATATAATAAGCTGTTAATTATTTTCACTCTTGTGTCACTGTTAAACTTGGGTGCCCGATTGTCATGATCGCCATGTTTATTAAATTTTCTTTTTTTTTAATTCCAAATACAGAAATTCATTGTACATGTATATATTCTATGAGTCACTATTTGAAATGTCTTGATTTTTCCAAATTTAAAATATAGTGTTATTACAATCTAAAATCAAATGCACATTATCTACTTGTAAATTTAGGAGACAAGCAGTGTACTGGAGATATCAAGGCGATACAGAAAGGGGAACTAATGTATGAAATCAACAGAGTGCTTGCATGTTCTATATACTTGCAAGATGCCATATATTTTACAGGCATTGTTGGAGCTGCAATGAGACAAAAGGTTTTATATAGATAAAAGTTTACTTTTGATTGTAATACCTGTAATGAATTTGATCGAGATTTATATAAGACAACTAATACCCTCATGTAAAAATGCTCCTGTGAAGTAGTGTTTTTTTTTAAATGATATAGTGTGTAAAATTAGACGATAGCTAATTGTCTATGAACATTCATGCAGGTCTATGCATAATCAAAGATATTTATACCCCTCGCAAACTTGTTTGGGGGGTATATAGGAATCACCCTGTCTGTCTGTCCGTCTGTCCACATCCCTTGTAAGTGCTTCTCCTCCTAAACCACTTCAGAGATTTTTATGAATATTTACATGAAGGAATTACATCATATGTAGATGTGCATGAGGAATTTTATTGACGTCGGATATCATTAAGGGGAGATAATTGGACTTTAAAGCGAAGTGTGGGGTATCGCTTTGTGAACATGCTCACAGTCCACACTTGTTTTAATATCCAATAAGGCTAATTCAGTTTTAAATTCTGTTGGTCTACTGGTCTCTCATGTCATCTAACGATGAGTCTTTCATCAAATAATATTGATTAAATTTCTCAAATAAAAAAGATTACATTTATCCAATAAAAAACCTGGATTGTATTGTAATTAGGTTGGTTTGTTGTAGCCTTCACATATTCCCCATTTAAATGTTTATACTTCATGAAATAAACATTTTTTGCATGGTATTAATAGGTTTCCTATAACTTCAAATTGAGTTACACAAAAGTACAGGTGATCCACTGAACTCTCATTGTGAGTGTCCAGCTGGAAGAGGACCCCATGGTACCTGTAAGCACCTAGCTGCAGTGATGATAATGCTTGAACACTTTGTTTCTAAAGGTGACCTAAAAATTGAGAAGTCCTGCACAGACAACTTGATGACATTTCATAGACCAAAAGCAGTATATCATGGTAGGTACTTTAATGTGTTTGCATTTTAGTCCCCCATCAGATTCACAGAAGAGAACTGTAGGTTGCACTGTGAGACAGTCAGTCACTCAAGTATAAATAATTATTGATCAAGTTCAAATTTTGTTATACTATAGTTATAGTTTTTACCCAGAATTTCATGAGCTTTCAATGAGCTTAAATTTTGTATATAATTGTTTTTACATGAAATATACAGTAGCGGAGTTAAAGAATTACGTGTAAAATTGAAAACACAACAAAATTCCATAAACAGACTAAAATATAAATTACAGCTTACATTATTTTATTGTAACAACAATTCGACTTTCAGAATTATAATATAACTGATATTTTTTAACTCGGCTATTTGTAATTTGCGGAACGGAACGGAACAAGTATGGAGGTACCAATTAGGGTATTCAAAAATCAGGTTTATACCAATACGTGTTTAAAAGATTCACAAGTGTTATTTCTTTATATTTAAGCTATTGCTAATCTGTTCACTATAGACGTTTTTTTGGTATTGTACCTTTCAATAGGTGCAGTAACATTGGTGATAATTAAAGATACGTTGCAAGTTATTTTACGCTAGAAAATATCAGATAATTGAGAAAAAAAACAGGAAATTTGAAAGGAAAAAATTAAGTAAGGGACCGACCATTTAACTTGCAGGGGGGGGGGGGCTTGGTTTTTTCCTAACAAAAATATTTTGAAAATGATTTTTGATGAAAAAAATATTTTGGAAGCAGAGGGTAAGAAAAAAAATAATCTGAAGAAGGATTCCTGCTTTATATTTATTTATTTAAAGCACACAGTAAACCATATTGGTTATAGCTTTACAAACAATGTAATAAAACATAAACATGTACAGAAAAAAAAACAAAAACAAAAAACATAAAGACATGTGGATAACTAAATTGTTCAATACAACTAAAATATTTATGACGGGTCTCCTTCTCTCAGTTCTAATGACTGTTTAATAAAGGAAGTAACAGTCTTAATTTCTTCAGTTGTAGTTGGGTTCATAATTTGTGTAAGTCTTTCAGTTTTATTTAGTTTATTAAAATCATTAATGTTACAACAATTTTGCAAAAATACAGTTCTAATATTAGAATTAATTTTACACTCAAGTAAGAAGTGTGACTCATCGTCAAGGGTGTTGCATATAACACATAGTCTTTGATCTCTTGGGATTTTTCTATATATAAAATAATGCTAATAATGAAAAAAAAATATTCTGTCGCGACGCCTTCAAAAAATAAATATTTTCTCCGCACTCTGCGCGGAAAAACTTTCTAACCAAAACAAAAAACCAAGGCCCCCCCCCCCCCCCCACTTGAAACTTGAAGTTAAATGGTCTGTCCCTAAACTGACAGGTTAATAAATATCGTTCAAGCTATAGGACAGTATTAAGTTCACTAAGTTTCCGTCAATATCAATCGTATTAAAATTATATCTTTCACTTGCTCCCCCTTTTTGTTATGTCGCTGTCAACGGCGACAATAGCAACAAGTGAGGAGCAAGTGAAATATTTAAAAATGTAAATAACATATGGACTCAAAAGGCCTTTAATATTTGTCACAAAATATGCTGTTCCGTTCCGTTCCGTTAATTACCGTTACATATATAGCTAACGGTAATTAACGGAACGGAACGGAACAATGATATTTTTTCAACATTTCATACTGTATTTATAGAGATGAAGGTTCTTTTCATTAAGCAGATTTTTATTTTAAGGCTTGTGGTGTGGGCGCCACATTCAATTAAATTAATGCATTCCCCAATTTTTTTTGCAACAGTATGGTCTGGAAAATAACATGCGGATTCTCAACAGCTCGCTAAGCAAGGGCTATACATTAATAATTTAATAACTTTTAGAAAAAATATGTTGTTCTGATCCGATTTGATAATAACCGTTACTTATATTGATATTTGTATATAACGTAACGGAATGAAATTTTTTTTAAATTACAAATCGTGATATACACACATACTACACAGCGATTTTTTTTAAATATTTTGTGACGCGGTACCAGATTTCTGGTATTACCTTTGAACATAGCTACAAAGCAACATTGATGATAAATGGATCAGCCAGTCTTTCATAATCAATTTGTGGTGAAGTTGGCATTGCATAAGGTAGCATCAGAACAAAAGTCCTATTGACTGAAGTTGTGCCTTTTACAGATATATGAAGATGCCATGTTTCGAACTGCATCACTATCTTTGTCATTATTTTGACCTTAAGACTATTATAATATTAACAGTTACGGCTTGTCTTCCATATTTAGACTTCCGTTGTCTCATTGGAAGATCACAGACTTCACGCTGGCGTTGAGTGGGCCACATCTCTCAAGAAGACCAACAAATGGTTAATGGTAGGCTGAAAGATACATAATGAATTAATAGATTTATGTGTTTACCATTTTGTAAACAATGAGACACCATGTGCCTTAGTGTAAGTAAGTTGGTACCATGTACCAAATCCACCATGTGCAAATAATGTGGCACCATGTGCCTAAGTGTATATAAATTGGTACCATGTACCAAATGCACCATGTGCAAATAATGTGGCACCATGTGCCAAAATGTATATAAATTGGTACCATGTACCCATGCACCAAATGCAACAAAAAAAAATTAAAAAAAAATAAAAATAAAAAAAATGTGGCACCATGTGCCCAAATAATTATGTAATTGGTACCAAATGCACCAATGTGCAAATAATGTAGCACCATGTGCCCAAATATATGTAATATATGTAATTTTGTACCATGTACCATGTACCAAATGCAAATAATATGGCACCATGTGCCCAAGTAGATTCAAGTGTGTCCCATGTACCATGTGCTTCAGTATATGTAAGTTTGTACCTTGTACCATGTGTCCCAGTATATGCAAGTTTAATACCATGTACCAAAAGCACCATATGCAAATAAATGTCACCATGTTCCCAAATATGTTAGTTTGATACCATGTACCAAATAGCACCATGTGTAAAAAAATATGGCACCATGTGCCCAAGTAGATACAAGTTTGTACCTTGTACCATGTGCCCCAGTATATGCAAGTTTAATACCATGCACCAAATGCACCATAACAAATAAATGTCACCATGTTCCCAAGTATATGTTAGTTTGATACCATGTACCAAAATGCACCATGTGCCCAAGTAGATTCAAGTTTGTACCATGTACCATGTGCCGCAATATATGTAAGTTTGTACCTTGTACCATGTGCTGCAGTATATGTAAGTTTGTACCTTGTACCATGTGCTGCAGTATATGTAAGTTTGTACCTTGTACCATGTGCTGCAGTATATGTAAGTTTGTACCTTGTACCATGTGCTGCAGTATATGTAAGTTTGTACCTTGTACCATGTGCCGCAGTATATGTAAGTTTGTACCTTGTACCATTTGCTGCAGTATATGTAAGTTTGTACCATGTACCATGTGCTGCAGTATATGTAAGTTTGTACCTTGTTCCATGTGCCGCAGTATATGTAAGTTTGTATCTTGTACCATGTGCTGCAGTATATGTAAGTTTGTACCTTGTACCATGTGCCGCAGTATATGTAAGTTTGTACCTTGTACCATGTGCTGCAGTATATGTAAGTTTGTTCCATGTACCATGTGCTGCAGTATATGTAAGTTTGTACCTTGTACCATGTGCTGCAGTATATGTAAGTTTGTACCTTGTACCATGTGCTGCAGTATATGTAAGTTTGTACCTTGTACCATGTGCTGCAGTATATGTAAGTTTGTACCATGTACCATGTGCTGCAGTATATGTAAGTTTGTACCTTGTACCATGTGCTGCAGTATATGTAAGTTTGTACCTTGTACCATGTGCTGCAGTATATGTAAGTTTGTACCTTGTACCATGTGCTGCAGTATATGTAAGTTTGTACCTTGTACCATGTGCCGCAGTATATGTAAGTTTGTACCTTGTACCATGTGCCGCAGTATATGTAAGTTTGTACCTTGTACCATGTGCTGCAGTATATGTAAGTTTGTACCTTGTACCATGTGCTGCAGTATATGCAAGTTTGTACCTTGTACCATGTGCCGCAGTATATGTAAGTTTGTACCTTGTACCATGTGCCGCAGTATATGTAAGTGTGTACCATGTACCATGTGCTGCAGTATATGTAAGTTTGTACCTTGTACCATGGGCTGCAGTATATGTAAGTTTGTACCATGTACCATGTGCCGCAGTATATGTAAGTTTGTACCTTGTACCATGTACCGCAATATATTTAAAATAATATACCATGTACCCAATGCACCATGTGCAGATAATGTGGCACCATGTGCCCAAATATATGGAAGTTTGTACCATGTACAATCTGCCAATCTGCCGGCATATATGCAAGTTTAATACCATGTACCGAAACAGGTGCAAGTTTGTACTATGTACCAAATGCACCATGTGCAAATAATGTGTCACCATATGCATGTGCCCAAGTATGTGATAAGTTTGTACCATGTACCAAATACAAAAATCTACAGCTTAAAACATTATATAAAAAAATTATTGAATATCTTAGAAATGCAATAACTTGTAAATTTGAAGATGTAATACCTTGTGTAAAATGCTCTGTAAATGTATAACTAATACATACATATAGTAGGAATAATTAGTACAAATACTACTTGGGAGACCCTAATCTGCGAAGGGTGGAAAAACCGGAAGGGTTTTTTGGTATGTTTTTGCCTATAACTTTCGAACGGTTAAACATATCGATGTAATTTTAATGGATTCTGAAAGATGATAACAAATTCTACATAATAAATATAAAATAATTTAAATTATCTTGATTTAAATTATTTAAAACTTGACCGGAATGGTTTTTTCTCTACTAAAATTGAATGCGATTTTTCAACTTTGGACCATCCTCCCAAGTCAGGGGTTCTGAGTCCGCGTTCGCTCCATCATCACCCCTGACAACATACATATATATTTTTCGGGTCTGAGTGTCGCCATCTGGCGGTGACCTGAGTTAACATCAGCCAATGAAATTTATCGTAACCTTCGCCTAATGTTTACATGTTTAGGAAAATAAAGTTGAATAGAACTGTTCCAAAAACTCTGAAATCAGGTATTCTTTCACCAATTTTAAAAACTGGAAAGGATCCAAAGGACATGGATAACTATAGAGGGATCACCGTCACATCTATAATATCTAAAATATTTGAAGCATCCATGCTAACCTATCTTAACTGTCTTTACACAGTCCACTATGCAATTTGGATTTACTCAAAATTAATCAATGCTAATGGCAGCTTTCTTAATCAGTGAAGCTAGAGCTGAGGCAAGATATAACTCACATGAGTCACTCTTCTTAATTACTGTAGACAGTAGGAAGGCGTTCGATGTTGTGGATCATACCATACTTTTAGATAAAGTTTACTGTCTTCAACAAAATTCCTCTCTATGGTCCGTTATAAAGGATTACTATTCTGGCTTGACGTGTAAAGTGAAATGGAAGGGAACAATTAGTAAAAGTTTTGAGATTAAACAAGGCGTTCGTCAAGGTGGTATACTATCGCCTTTTTTGTATAAACTACCAGTATATGTTAATGACTTACTGGATAAATTACAGAGTAGTAGCATGGGGCTGAAAATAGGTACTACATACATAGGCTGTCCGACATGTGCTGATGACATAGCACTTCTTAGTAATAACCAGAACGAACTACAGGACATGTTATCAGTAACTAAATGGTTTGCCGACCAAAATCGTGTTACCATTCATCCGTTGAAAACGAAGGCAATAGTCATAAATCACAACAAAAAGGTTGATAAGTCAGCATTGCAATGGAAACTTTGAGACTCGGTTATCCTCCCATCTAAGGAGACTACACATCTGGGAATCATTCGATCTGAGATGAAGGAAAATGAAATGAACATTGAATCAAGACTAAGTCTGGCTAGACGCACTTTGTATTCTCTTATGGGTGTAGGAGTTCATGGGTCAAATGGTATAAATCCTTATGTCTCATTTAGAATTTATAAATGTTATGTTCTCCCTAGACTGTTATATGGAATCGAACTGTTACCAATCACGTCCACTCAATTTGAGACTCTTAACAATTTCCACATTAATACTGTAAAAAAAATCTACAGTCTCTACCCTCGAGAACAGCCAACTGTGCTGCCCTGCTTTTACTTGGTGCATTACCGTTAGAAGCAGAGATACACAAGAGGATACTTACATTTTTATACAATATCTTGTCATCCCACAATGACACAATTAGAAAAACTGCTGAGCACCAGATTGTTATGAATCAAGATAATCCGTTTAGTTTCTTCAATAAAGCCGTTAGTATTTTATACCAGTATAATTTACCTACTTTATCGGAAATTGTAACATTGTTTGGTGACAAGGACTTATGGAAGAAATTTGTCAAGACAACTATTTCAGATTATTGGAATAAATTTCTGGTAAAAGCCAGTATTAAGTCATCTTTAGTATATATGGACAAGAGTAGTCCGAGTATCGGTCATACCCACTCTATTTGGTCGTGTTTGAAATCTACTGTATCAGATGTAAAGAAAGGAATGATCCGTGCCAGAATGGTAACAGGGACATATCGGCTACAAACTCACTCTCATAAATTTTCTAATGGTAAAGAATCAAGGACATGTAAATGTTGTCATAGTGGTGATGAAACATTACTCCATTTTCTTTTGGAATGTCAGTCTATTTTATCAGAGGAAAGAGTACATTATGAAACTGAAAATATATATTATATCTTTAATTGGAGAAGATGGATGGCAGTTAAATTTCGGTACTAAAAATGAGCTAGTTAAGCTAATTGTGGACAGTTCACATTACATCTGTTTAGGTCGGACATTGTAATGACCTTGATTCACCAGATCAGTTCAGACCTGTGCTACCGTCTTCATGCCCATAGATTATGGATTTTAAATACGAATCCGCAATAGTTGTAACTCTATGTATGACAACTCTTAGTCTGTGAATAGGACAGTTTCTTGGCGATGTGTTTTACAAATGCACTGAGGGAGATAGGAGTCATTTTCTCTACAAATTTTTTGTGTGAATTTTACCCTTTTATTCTATCATATTTTTATATCACCCAATTTTACCTTTTAGTTATTAAAACAAACCATTATTCCCCATCATTCATCCTTTTATATCTAAAGTTAGGAGTTAAGTGCATAAATGCACTTTTTTATTTAATAGTAGTGTTAACTATTTTGAAGAATATCACATTAAGCAATAAACGTGTACTGCATTGGCACGTTTTTTGTTTGTTTTTATATTACCCATTTTTTTTTACCTTTTAGTTATTAAACTAACTACTATTCCCCATTATTCTCCTTATAAAATCTAAAGTTAGAATTTAAGTGCATAAAATGCATTTTATTATTAATGTTGTAAATTTCTGTGAATAATATCACACTAAGCAATAAACGTGTACTTCACTGGTGTGTACCAGTGGAGGTGTTCCATAAATGGAAGGATGTACATTCAACAGAACAGAGTAAACAAAAAATGTCTGCGCCCTGTATCGTGGATTTTTTTAACATGTTTGACAGATTCCCTCCGGACCCCAAAAAGAAGCTGTATGAGCGATGACACTGGAGCCATTTGTTTTTCAAATGAAATGAGGACGACTGCAATGGCATATAAAAATTTGCATACGAATCACAGGCACTTGTTTCAGAAAAAAAAATTACCCCTATACTCTAATATAACACAAGGTTCTTAACTTTTGAAGAAAAAATTTTCGACCAGCTCTTGAATTTCGAGAATTTTTCGATCGGGCGTCGGTGTTTCGGATTTGGGAACCACACAATCTTAAACTACAGTAGTTTATCTACAAAACCGTGTATAACACACCTACCTTAGCTGTCAATCACCAAGGTAGCAGGTCGTTCCGTCCCCAGGTCGATCCGGCCCCAGTCGATTCGGCCCCAGACGATCCGTCCCCTAGTCGATCCGTCCCCTATTTGTTGGTCGATCCGTCCCCAATAAAAAATTTATAAGTATATTACTATATTTAATTTTATTTTAACTGTTTTTAAGTGTAAAAAGTGAAAAAGTGTTGATTAAAATTAGTTTAATAATTAAATAAACAAAATATGGTATGGTTTTTAATTATATTTAATTGTGTTGTAATTGATGTTAATTGGAAATTGTTAAAGTTTTGATTAAAATAAGTTAAATAATTAAATAAACAAAATATAGTGTTTTTAATTAATTATATGAAGATAACAGTTCTGATCAGTGCACATAGGCGTAATTACCCTTTGATTATTTTTAAATTGTTTGCATAACAACTGTAGGCTATGCTTTGTATGATTTACTCTGCATCCAAGCTGACTTTAACATCAAAGGTTACACAAAATACGACAATTTATTGATGCTGAACATCGAAAATTTTAAAGAAAACATTCATTGAGCTCAAAGAATTTTCAAAGATAAAATATTAATTGGGACTCCATATCGTTGGATATATAAAATGGTTTGCAAAATCTCTGTTCATTCTGAAAATGGAGTATCCATGCCAGTTTTGTTCGAGAGAGGTTACACGACGACAGCAAGCCTACCGTTTTATTACTATTATCTGACACGTGTCAAATGTTGGTTACAAATTACAGGTGTCAAAAAGATTAATACTAAATAACAATTACAATTTAATTAAACGTACACATAAAACAATACTGTACTTGAAGAAGTTACAATACATAAAAATAAAGAAAAAATCATCCTAAATCATGTTAACATATTCGCATGCACAATCGGCATAATTAAAAATACGACTTTGCTATATATTTATACCTACCTGCTTTATTTATTATACCTACCTTTGGTTCTATAATTACATGTCCACATAATGAAAAAAGTCTTTATAATATTCCTCAGAAGGCTTTAAATTAAAGCAACCATTATCTGTATCATGGTCACAAAATTCGCATGCATACTCGGCATTCAAAATAGTGAATTCCCGTGTAATACCATATTTACCATACTTCGAAATACTACTCATGAATGTTGTTTTTTTATATTTTACCTACCTTCTTTATTTATTTTACCTAACTTTGGTTTTACTGGGGCCGGATCGACCTGGGGACGGAACGACCAGGGGACGAATCGACCGGGGACGTATCGACTTGGGGACGGATCGACTAGGGGACGGATTGGTTTGGGGACGGATCGACTAGCATTCAATCACCAACGTCACAGCCAGTTTTTTGTACTTGAGGTCAGTCATTACAACATTCTCACAATGAAATGGAAATTTGAATTCCGCACTAAACTTATAAATAAAATAAAGTTTGTGAAAAAATATGGGAATTATTCTTTGATTGTACATAATTATGATGCATCAATCTGTGTAAAAAGTTCTCTGATATTTTGTGTATTTGCTTAAGAATATGGGAAAGACAATTTGAAAATTTGAATAAATTTCTATTTATAGAACAAAAAATTTCCAATACTTTCGGTATTCTCTAGACTTTTCTTTCAATCGAATGAAAAATTACCAGAATAACCTTATTCAGTGCGAAGTTTAAATTTCCATTTATAATTATAATTTATGTATGCTTATTACTAGACCACAAGTAAATGTTGATGATATGCTTATTAAAGTTCTAGAGGACCCAATTAACAAAAGCGTGGACTTTAAAGTGTCCTATTTGAGGGAAGTGAAAGTTAAATATGATTGCAAGTCTAACTTAACTATAGTCAAAGTCAGCGTCGGTCCGTCCGGGAGAATGCATATATTTTGCCTGTTTTTGTATTCAGGGCTTTATATTTGTTACCAAAAAGCGTAAAAATGAATTTACAAGCTTATCTTATCTTTCTTTTAGTAAATGTTATGCCCATTACTACTTAAATCGGATTTTTCTGACCTCAACGGAGATTTCCCATTGTCGATTTCGCCATGTTTTGCCTCCAAGCAACAGTGGGGAGACACTTGTTGAATTGAATTGAATTCTTTTCTTTTATTGTCCAATTTGGTCCCACTGGGGGCATACAACATATAACAATCATGATTATTAAGACAAACAGACCAGAACTTTATACAGTTACAATAGAATAACAAGATACTACAATTAGGTAAAGTTAGGAATACACAGATTGATGTGGTGTGTTTGTAATCATGTTTACAACTACAGCTATAATAAGGTAAATAAATAACATATTTGTGTTTACTTATTACATGCCAAAACCACAGCTCAGAAGAGTTTTAAAAGAGAAAAAAAAAAAAATAATAAAAAATAAAAAAACCGTATGATTTGATGTTATTATTAAAGACGAAGGAAATTAATTTTTTTTTTTTTTTTTTTTTTTTTAACTAATTACAGGTACTGAAGAACTTCTAAAATTGACTTTTGTCTGTTTGCAAAGGGCACCAAGGGACGATGCTCTAGGATATGCGTGATGTTTTGATACATCACTGTATTCCTCCTTGTGCCCAAAGCAAACACACAAAATAGCAATAGATAACAGTAAATTAAGAATTTGTCCATCTACAAATGGCACCAAGGGACGGTGCTCTAGGGCATGCGATTCAATGTCTTGAATCTGCATACCCTCCCCGTGCCAAATGTAGATTAACAAGTTTTGTCAAGTATGATTGGAAATAAATTTTCCTAATAGTTTTAATATCTCAGGGTTTTCACATGATAGTATCCATATTAATTTTTTTTCTGGATCAAGATTTTGAAAGGACATACAATTTTCAAAAATACTTTTCATTAGAATTTCTCTTTCATCCTTGTACTTTTGACATCTAAACAAAAAATGTATTTCATCTTCTACTTCTCCAGAGCTGCAGTTCTGACAAATTCTATGATTAAGGAGAAGACCCTGGTACCTGCCCTTCTCTATCTGCAATTGATGGGCAGAAATTCTGAATTTACACAGATTTTTCCTCAGCTCAAAATTGTTTATTATATTGATATAATTTTCAAATCCAAATTTATCTTTTACTTTTGCATAAGTTCTGAGCTTTCCTTCACTGTTTTCTCTATGATTCAAATGCCATGTTTTTATATACCGATTTTTCAGGATTTTAAAGATTTTGATTTTATTAATTTTTTTATTCTTATCAAGGTTTATGGTAATTTCTGGAATTTGTGTAATAATTGTTTGAATTGAACCATACCACGATGGTTTTTTTTCTTCAAATAATTTTTTTGAATGAATATAAGCATCTTGTAAGAGTTCAAATTTTTCCAGATTTTCTAGTCTTTGCCAGTAATTTAGCATAGACTTCACAATATCAAAATGTAAAGGGAATCTACCAAGTTCTGAAAGAATTGCAAAATTGGAGGCATTTTTATGCACACCAATAATTCGTTTAAGAAATTTTAAGTGTAATTTTTCACAGCCGAAATTTGTAAAAATATTTTCTATTTGAATATTATTAGATTTTAGCATTTTTGAAGAGAAACAGTTGAAGGTGCCCCAAATTTCACATCCATATAATAATATAGGTTTGACTGTATGGTCGAAAACATGCAAAGAGGTATGAATCTTTGGATTAAGTGAAAAGAAGTCTTTTTGTAATTTAAAAAGGGCTTTTAAGGCTTTGTTGTACAATTCATTTTGAGCAAAAGAAAAGGTACCAGATGCACAAAAAATCATGCCCAAATATTTATATTGTTGTACACACTCTAATTCATGATTTTGATAAATAAATTTGGAGCAGATCAGCCTGCCTGCCTTGTTGAAAACCAAGATTTTTGACTTAACGGGATTAAGAGAGAGACACCAATCATCACAAAATTTTTCTAAAATATTAAGTTTGTTCTGTAATCCTATTTCTGAAGAGGACAATAAAACAATATCGTCTGCATACATGAGGCAGTGTATAGGTTTATGGTTTAACATTACTGGATCTTGCGCTTTTTCAAGTAAAAAAGGAAGATCATTGATAAAAACTTTAAATAAGTTTGGGCTTAAATTATCGCCTTGCTTTACACCTAATTTTGTAGTAATAAATTTTGTTATGCCTTCATCTACACGGATACAGATTCTGCTTACTGAATACATATTTTTAATTATGTTGTAGAACAATGTTCCGACCCCAATGTCTAATAGTTTAATCTTTAAGCCTGTGTGAATAACGGTGTCAAACGCTTTTTGGAAATCAACAAAGCAGGCATACACTCTTCCCTCTTTTGATTTACAGTATTCATCAATTATGCATTTTAATATAAACATATGATCTGATGTTCTAGCATTTCTTGTAAATCCTATTTGACACTCATGGATGATTTTATGGTTCTCTAGAAAAAGATTTAGTCTTTCATCTAAAATACAGTTAAACAATTTTCCTACAGCACTTGTTATTGTGATGCCTCTATAATTATTTGGATCATGTTTGTCATTAGATTTATGAATAGGGACTATATATCCCTCTGCCCATTGCGTCGGGTAATTTCCACTTGTTAAGCAAGCATTAAAAAGTTTTTGCAAAGAAGGAATTAAAGTTACATGACCACTTTTAATCATATTGTTAGAGATATTGTCTAAACCAGGAGCCTTGTTAATCTTTAATTTTGAAATAGCCTTCGAGATTTCTTTTGTGCTAATTTTTATGTCTAACTCATTAAAAATTATCTGTTTTTCCATGGTGTCAAGCAGGATCTCAAGAGAGTTTAATCTCTGTTTAAACTTATCTTTGACTGTATTTAAATTTGTAAAATGTGATATCCAGGCAGATGGCTCTACAGCTGAATTAATTTGATCTTTATATTTGGATTCTTTAATTTCATTTATAAGATTCCAGTATAATTTTGGGTCATTATCATGTAAAGATTCTAATTGACCTAAGATAGATTCTTTATATTCTCTATATTTATGTTTCCTCAATTTTTTATACTCCCTATATAATTTATAAAAATGATTTTTTACAGAGTTATCTTTTGGAAATCTGGAGTATATCTGACCATAACTAATCAAGTTGCTTTTTGATGTTTTTAAATCCTTATCGAACCATTTCATGTTGGCTGGTTTTTTGTTTTTTTTAATGACCCTTCTTTTTAAAGATTTGCTGGCAGCATTTAATAGAATTTGATTTAATTCAGCTGCAGAGTCATCCACCGAAACAATATCATTATTATTAAAATTTGACAATTTTATTTTTACATCCTCTGTATCTAGTGCAAGTTGGAAAAGTTCTGCCGAGTCTTTTGTCCATATAAAATTTTGGGAAATCGGGTAGATTTCTGCATTTTCCTGACTTTTTTTTGAGACATTAAAGTGAGCAGACATTGTCCATTCCAACTTACAGTGAGTATCAGACAATGTTGGAATGAATTCAGAAATTTTAAAATGCAAGACCTGATCTAAAATATTTTCAGAAACTATGACATAGTCAACAACACTAGCTCCGTTAGGAGTATAGCAAGTAAAATGACCGAACATATCCCCAAGGGTACGACCATTAAGGATTCTCAGTTGATTACCTACACACATAGCTATTAATTCTTTACCTCTATGATCTATATTTACATCTGGACTTTTTCTTTCAAGTAAAATTTTATCTATCTGGTAGTCATTCGGCATTGGTAGATAGTTGTTATCATCTTGAGTTATAAAATCTTTCACTTCCCCAACCCTTGCATTAAAGTCACCACAAAGAAGAATGTTCCCCTTTTCTTTGAATTTACAGATATCAATTTCAATTGAATCAAGAATGTCTTTTTGTAACCCTTGAGTATATGTTGAGCCACTAGGAGGATTGTATACAAGACATATGAATAAATCATTGTCAAAATTAAAATACTCTTTTTTAAATTTGACCCATTGATAATCAGGGTTGCTATTGTTCAAAATTTTAATATGGTTTTTAATATTTGGTTTGCAGAGTATGGCAAGTCCACCAAAGAATCTATTGTTTCTTTTTGAAACATTCCTACATATAAAATGGCAGTTAAATGGACCTATATTTTGTATATTGTTACCATCTCCAATGTGAGTTTCATCTAGAAAAACTATGTCATATTTATTAATTTCTTTTAAAAATAAGGGGTCTGTTGTTTTGTCATAATGTCTTGTTTTCAGTCCCCCAATGTTCCAAAAACACATCTTAATTGAAGATCTTGTGCCTGTTACAGTTGGCATTATATTGAAGTGTGTACAAGTGTATATACTACAATGAAATGTATAATGTATATCTATATAATGAGTGTTTTTATAATAGCTTAAGCTAACCTCTAGGACTGAATTGAATATTTAAGCAAACTTTAAAGAACAAAAAATATACTAGTAATACAAAGAAAAACAAAAGAAGTTTCAATTAAATTCACAGAGCAATTGTCTCTTAGTCTTGATTTAATTCAAAAGATTTTCTGTTACTTTATTATAAAGCTTGATTTATATTTTATTTTAGATAATTTTATATTCAAAATATCTTTTTTCTCTCTCTCTTACAATGATAGAAGGTTTGATTTATAGTAACAATAATATAGAATGTGAAAAGAATATATGAATTTTCTTCTGATAATAACTGACAAGTTTATTCTTTGTGTTACATGTACATGTACATGTATTATTTGTGAATGAGAGAAAAAAAAAAAAAAAAAAAAAAAAATTAAAATTGAAATAATAATAAAAATAATAATGCTTTTTGTACATACTGTACAATAAACTATTTGTATTATACATTTATAAATTGTGACACATTCTAGTTTGGTCTTCCACCTCCTCGTCCGCGACCACGTTGGGTGTATCTGGATCTTGAGACACTTCTTGGACGACGAACAGGTATTGGGATTTCTAACAATGAGTGAATTCCACGTTTAATATTAGTTGCCAAGTATGCAAGTCCTTTTTCGTTTAGGTGGTACCCATCATCTCGCAGGAGCTCTTGATTTGGATGTCCATTAATCATCATGTTGTTGTGCTCGATTATAAACACATTTTCGAAGCCTGCGAATTTTTGCCTCAGCAACACGTTCACTATCTGTGCATTTGTTGAGTGGTTGATGTCATCGCATCGAGGTGTTGTAGATGAAATTGCTATTTTAATAAGAGGCCATCTCGAAAATGTAGAAGTAACAATTTGAAAAATATCATCTAAACATTTTTGTGGGCTGCTAGATTTTACATCATTTGTTAATGAATGTAGAATGATCAATGTTGGTGGCTCCATAACAGTGCTAAGATATTTAGCTGTATTATTCAGGGTATACTGTATCACTTTCTTAGTAGAAACTTGATTCGAAAGCCTGTCCTCTATGATTCCTTCGACATTTGAAGTACCTATCAACAACGCACTAAATTGAGAGGTTCTAGATGCGGCATGTGGAGATGCATATGCATGTGGTTCTGGCTTGGCTATGTTTTCTTTGAGCTGGATGATTTCGTCCCTTGCCAAGTTAAGCTTTGTATTTGAGTCTTTCACTAAGGTGTTCAGCCTGTCAATCTCTTCATTTTTTGCTTTCACTAAAATGTTTAGTCTGTCAATCTCTTCATTCCTTGCTTGAATCAATTTGACTTGGGTTTCAGACTCTTCCCTTGCAACAAGGACTTTCTGTTTTAGTTGGTGTTCATAATGCTCCTTCTCCAAGCTGAAATTGCTCCTTTCTAGCTGTAATTTTGTTTCGATATTCTTTTTTTCTTCTTTCAACCCAGCTATTCTATTCTCAAGAGTTTGAATAGTGTTCGTTTCTTTAACTTTTGTGTCTGGATTATTTGTATTACAATTTTCTAGGGCCTTCATCATTTTATCGAAGTTATTATTGACGTTGTTTTCTAAACTCAGGATAGACTTAGAGAAAATAGTCTCAAGCCTTTGAAGATCTGATTTCTGCACATTGTTGTTCAAGTCCACATCTGCCAAATTATATGAAGCTTGGTTTTGATTTTTTGACTGCAAAGTCTTATCAGTGTCTTGACAATTTTCGCTTGTGTCTATCATTTTAACACCTGTTTCGTCTGAACTTTCATTCTCCTTAGTGTCTAATACAGTACTAGTACTAGTAGGTGCATTTTCACACGTTTCATTGTTATTAGATGTGACCAGTTCCATGATTTTCATGAGTAAGGGAAAATCTTCATTGATAAATTGATTAAACTGACTGCCTTGTACCCGTATTGTTCCAGTAGTAACAAAGAAAGTTATGTTATATTTGAGTTTGTCATTTTTGTCTTTTATTTCAATTACAATAGTAAGCAGTTTGCAGGATCGTGTCTGTCAGACCATTTCTCTGGGACATCTGACCAGACAACGTTTTCATCATCATGACGTTTATTTTCGAAATACAGAATACTCAGTGATTTAATCCATGGTAGTATTCTTTCTGCGGTTGTATGAAATGCAATCATAAGGGCTGAGGGCTCATACAGGTTTCTATCAATGCTTTCGAGCAGACATTGTTTGGCTTTGCCAGTTCTTTTGTTAAGTTTGGTTGGAAGGCAATTCTCTGGGTATTCCTCATTAATGTTTTTCATATCGAGGTCTATTTTCAGTTTTTCTAGTAATTTGCATAACGAGGTCGCCATGTTTTTTGTACTGCGTCTTGTCGATCTCGTTTAATAATAGCTTTTGACTGGGTTAAAATATTTCAGTTGAACAGTTTTTAGACACTTGAAGATTACTTCTTGCTAATCTTGACAAATTTTCACGGATATTGTTGTCTTACCATATTATATTTCAGAATTTTTCATATTTTTTCACGCCGCCCGAAAGGACGCTGCCATTTGCAATCAGGGGAGACATATCTTGTTGTTTACAAATTGTCGGCAGTTTCCGTATCATTTGTCAACCAATCAGATTTGAGTTCCATTTGCCGATTACGCAATTTCGCGCCATATTGATGACACACCTTCTTCCAAATGATTGAGGAAAATATTCTAGGAAATTATGCACATTCTTGCCAGTTCTGACGTGAGTATGTAATTTTAAGTTAATTATTTAATTTTCCATATTGCAGAACAGTTGTCAACTGTCTTTAAATATCAACAAACAAAGTAGTTAGCAGTAAATCACAGCCACGGCAGTTGTCTAAGAACCAGACCCACGTGGTTATTATTTTTTTGTTTACAATATGACTTTTATTTGATAAATTAAGAAAATACAGAGTAATTTCATTGTTTATATTCAGTGCCGTAGCTAGGGTATGAATGATGATTGTGACTATTTGGAAACAGTTCGGTAAAGTGGTTTTTTTTTTTTTTTGGGGGGGGGGGGGGGTCGGGAATCCTACAAAAAAGACAATTCGCCGATTCGGCACCCATAATAACTAGTCAATTCGGCACCTCGGAAGAGTCAAAACGTCACCTGGGGCGCATTTCTTTTACCTGAATATGAAATATGTTTCAGTACAATGTTTCAAAAAACAGAAACATGTTTCGGTTATTTAAAAAACAAATGGCTTGTCGGTTTCAGTTTTAAACATCAATCACTTATGTTTCAAATGTTTTGATATCATGTTTCTGTTACAAGTAAAAGAAACAGTGAAACATGAAAATGATTCAGAATCATGTTTCAGATTTGGGTAAAATAAATGCACCCCTGTTTATTTACTTCTTACAATGAAATAGTACCTTACCTGTTTGCCTGGGTTTATTCACTCTCTTTCAGTTACATAATTTTAAACAGTTTTGTTTTGTTCATTTTTATAAATATTTTTAAATAGGCCGTTCGCCCTATGTTTGAAATAAATTTAATATATGACATAAATCAATGTACTGTAAAAATGATATTTGACTACTGTTTTGTATTTTTTTCTAAGCTAATAATTTTCATTTTTTTAAATGTTCATAAATTAATTATTACACTTAAGACTAATTGCTTTTATAAATTTATCAGTCCAAACTAATCATTTTATTAACGATCAAAAATACAAGTTTGTACTAGTAAGTGATTGTATAATCAATGTAAAAATTGCTAATCAGCACAGACAGAGAGACAGAACTTTATGTTAAGTCGGATATATACATGTCTTTTAAACATTTTCACCAATTTTCTTGAAAGTTTAGCGAATTGTTAATTTTTTTTAGATTGAAGCTTCATTTCATTTTTTATACCCCACCACACAAAGTGGTGAGGTACTATGTTATACACTCCATATGGATGTGTTTGTCTGTGCCCAGGCTAGAATCAGCAACCTTATAATTACTTTAGTGCTGACAGGCATGTGATCAATAGTATTACTACTTTACAATGCAACCGCTTAGTCACCTTAACTGGTAGTAAATTTCATAAACTGAAATCAATTTGCCATTTAAACTTGTGGACTGCTAAAGTATTCAGTATCCAATGAAGGCCCAAGTTTACTGCTCACACTTTTACTTTACTATAAGTAACAATCTCAGGTTTTGTCTAGACATGCACATTATATTGAAATTAATAATACATGTTAATCATAGCTCAGAAAGAATTACCTGAATTATCAAGTTGTGTTCCATCAGTCAACTTGGAAATTTCTGGCATATACAGTAAGATTTTGTATAAATTTAAAGTAATAAAACAATGAATAACCATGTAAATTTGTATAATTAAAATAAAGCATGATGCATTTAAATCAGTCATGTAATATTATATAAATATGTAAACATAAATTGCAAAATAAAAATAAAACATTTTGTATCACAGTCCATGTGAAATTAAAGTTCAGTCAGAAAAACAACATTATTGTAGTATGTATAAATTATAATTAACAGAATGTTTTTTACATGATTGCAGATATACATTATTGGTGGTTGGATGATGATTCGTGATTTTTCTGATTACTGCTGGTCACTGGTGCATTTACTGCTGGTTACTGTTGCATTGGGTACAACTACTACAGAGTGAATCAACTACTTGTTCCACTGGAGATGACCGCTGTATGTGTCCCATCAGAGATGTCTTGGGAATTCCTAAGAGAAAAAGTGTGAAATACTGAATAACTGAAAATTATTTTTTGTGACTGGTCTATTTTATGGCTTTATCTGTCGAAGGGATGACATTCTTGTTGTGTTGAAATAAGCATTTATCTTGTACACGAGTTATTTTTTTATTAAATTGATTTTATTATTTTTGTTTTAAGAGAGCAACAGATAATATTTTTTACTACATGTATGACAGACCTAACACTTCTGTGTGGTTAATATACAAACATTCTATTGGACATGTATTTCAAGAGACTTTAAATTGTTTAGCGCCTTTTATTAATTTTTCGGCTATTCATGTACTGTGGCGTTTTTTATTGTGTAAAGGCAGCTGGTGAAAACCCAACACCTAAGGTATGAAAACTGACAATCCATGATGCCATTATATGTGTGTGGGTATCTGTCAGTTACTCTTCAGGGTACCCATCTCTTATACACAACTCCACTAATGACTATCAACACTGAATGGAATATGATCAATGGTAACGCCAGTGTGCAACTAATAGTTTACATTTTGATTGAAATGATATTTGGGGTTTTCGATAGAAAACATGGATTTTGACTTTGGTTTAGTACTTATTTTAAGTAATCAACTCCTCTTAAAGTTTCCAGTCCAGATCAGTAACAAACAATTGGACATTTATTGAAATTGTGCATCTTATTATAATGGAATTAGTTCTTATTTGTGGAAATAAAATACAATGTTGCACACAATGGTTATAAAAAATTGACCGGCATATAGAACGTATCGTCCCCCTTCCCATCAACATGAAGCGAACGTGGACTCCGAACCCTGATT
The DNA here is from genome assembly GCA_944474755.1 of Limnoperna fortunei. Taxonomy (NCBI): domain Eukaryota; kingdom Metazoa; phylum Mollusca; class Bivalvia; order Mytilida; family Modiolidae; genus Limnoperna; species Limnoperna fortunei. The sequence continues at coordinate 9,168,325 of OX104113.1, forward strand.
TAGGAGTATTTTTTTGTCCATGTTAGTTTTTTACTTTAACTTTCACAAGCATATAGTTTTTCTGTGTTGATAAGTTATGGCAACAAGAGATGTGATCTATTGATGATTTGCTTATTGTTCAGCTATATTCAGGACAGAAATGTGGTCTATAAAAAAGAATGTGTTTACCGAAAATAATGTGCACGATAAAAAGAATAAAAAAAATATTGTGTACATTTGGACCTCTAAGGCCGAGTGGTAAAGGTAGTTCATTTACTATTGATTACGTGGTCTGTCAACACTGAGATTGGGAGTTCGATTCTCACTGAAGGCAGGGTGCACTCGACTCTAATTTTTAATTGACAAGGCTTGCCAGTTTTCCTACCGCTGGTCGGGGTTTTCTCTAGGTAATCTGGCATCCTCCCCCAATAAAAACTGGACACTATGATATATCTGAAAGTGGCTTTAAACACCATTTAAACAAACAACATTTTAAAGTTTGCACATACAGCTCAAAATACCGTCTCTCAAATTTATTGCAATTCAGTAAAGGAGGGGGCAGGATCTCGGAGTGTCGAGGTACTTAAATCAATCGTACAACTAATCGAGAAAGGGTTTTAATTTCTAATAAAGTGAGGTTCAAATCCCATGGCTATATGTTTGAACATTTCTTTCTGATGGACTGTAAAAAATGTTCCCCCACCGAGGTTCGTATGCCCGCCTCCGTCTGCGTGCAGGCTTTCGTATTACATTGTATAACCAGACCTCCCCCTAGAAACTATGGACAGTTATAGGTTGACCATTGGGAATCGTCCTAGCAATTGTTTTATCACTATATTTGATTCGAGCTTACTCAATTTTTTAATTCTACCAAACAATAAGGCGTGCATACAAATAGGTGCAAGTATTTAAAATCGCTCGTGGGCATGCGGGTAAAATGTATCGATTTTTTGTAAACCAGTTTACTAAAATAACATGCCAAAAAACAATTCTGCATCCGCAGTTTAGATTAAGGGAACAATGCCATGATAAAGCCGAAAATGTGGAAGTGGAATTAAAAACCTTATTTAAAGCTATCATATTACTAACTAATTGCAATTTCAAGTGTTTTTGTGGCTAACATAACATTCTCCGAGAATTGAACAGAATAATAAATAAAAAAAATCCTTCATAGAATTTTTTATTGTTTAATAAATGTCGAACCTTATTTGAGCACAAAATAAAATTTTATTCATGTTCCCATCTCACTGGTAGGGGAACAGCAAACATACATATTTATAAGTATGGCCTTGGTGTCATTTTATCTTATCCAATTACAATGCTGAACTTGTTCGTTGTTAATAATAAAATTAAGTGAAAATTATGTCAAATTAGTATATAGCAAATTCAGGTTGATATACTTTTCAATATTAACATGTCGGCAAGTTTTTTCTTAACATTGTGAATTTATCGGGAATTTGGGAAAATGACATTTTATGACCAGGAATTCGGGATGTTCTAATTTTTGGATAGGGAAATTCGGGATGATGACCCCGCCTCCCCTCCCTCCAGTCTGTAATTATTAATTTATAAAGACGTGCATGCTTACCAATCTGTACTATGGGCACATACTCGAATTTAGGAAATTTCCCTTCATTCAGCGGTGTAAACGAATTGTACTTTTAAAATATCTTGCATTTATTTCTATAAACAAATTATTTCTTAATAATAAATAAACAGGTGTTAATCTAAATTACCGAAATTCTGTATAGTACTATATATACAGATGGTAAATTGTCCCACCATAATAGTATTTACACGCATTATGTTTATGTAAATTCTGTACGACAAAAAAGGAATTTAACAGAAACTGTGATGTAGTTTTTTTTTGTAACAACGGGGAAAATGTGGGTAAAAAGCTATAAAAGGATTAGGTCTGGTAATTGTTTTTAGTCTCGTTTATAAATAACTGCAATTCTAATTTTTCTAGACAATTTATCATGTTTATTTCTTGAATTTGTGGCAAAACCAATTGAAATCGTAATCAATTTTACAAGAAGTAATTATTTTTTATTAATTAAGAATATACTTAACTTACCACTTCAATATGTATACCTCCATTTCTTCAACAGCTGTTTCTAGCGTCTTTTTTGTACGAGTTACTTCCCGTTATTGCACTACATCATTGACCGCGTGAACTTTGGTGACGTAAACAGCGGCTCCTTGACGAGTTTCCGCTGGTAAACAATGGCTGACCGCTCAATGTTAATTTTCCGTAGACACGTAAAAAAACCGTCACATGGGGTACAAAGGAAGACAATTATACCAAACCGATTGTGTGAATCATCTTGTAAATTGCAATAACACATCTTCACATCAAAATGTAAGCAAATTTATGCATATTTATTTAAAAATCGCGATTTTCTGAACTCCAAAAAGTTGTGACCATGACTATAGTCATGGTCACAACTTTTTGGAGTTCAGTCATGGTCACAACTTTTTGGAGTTCAGAAAATCGCGATTTTTAAATAAATATGCATAAATTTGCTTACATTTTGATGTGAAGAAGTGTTATTGCAATTTACAAGATGATTCACACAATCGGTTTTGTGTAATTGTCTTCCTTTGTACTCCATGTGACGGTTTTTTTACGTGTCTACGGAAAATTAACATTGAGTGGTCAGCCATTGTTTACAGCGGAAACTCGTCAAGGAGCCGCTGTTTACGTCACCAAAGTTCACGCGGTCAATGATGTATTGCAATAACGGGAAGTAACTCGTACAAAAAAAGACGCAAGAAACAGCTGAACTGATGAAATGGAAATATTGAAGTGGTAGTTTATTCTTAAAAAATTAAAAATAATTACTTCTGGTAAAATTGATTACGATTTCAATTGGTTTTGCCACAAATTCATGTAATAAACATGTTAAATTGGCGGAAAAAAATTAGAATTGCAGTTAATTATAAACGAGACTATAAAAACAATTATTAGACGTAATCATTTAAAGCGTTTTACCCATATTTTCCCCGTTGTTACAAAAAAAGTTTCGTTAAATTCCCTTTTTGTCATATAGAATTTACATGCCTATAAATACTATTACGGCAGGACAATTTACCATCTTTTTGTATAGTACTACATGCAGAATTTCGGCGATGAACAACTGCCGGTAATTTAGTTGAAACACCTATTTATTTATTATTAAGGAATCATTTGTTTAGAGAAATAATTGCAAGATATTTTAACAGAACAATTCGTTTACACCGCTAATGAAGGGAAATCGCCGAAATTCGAGGATGTGCCCATATATACCGATTGGTAAGCATGCACGTCTTTATATGTACGTCCATAAAAAAAGGAGCTACATTATTGTAGCTAGTCATTATAAATTAATAAATACAGACTGTAGGGAGAGGAGGAGGGGTAATCATCCAGAATTCCCGATCAAAAAATTAGAACATCCCGAATTCCTGGACATAAAATGTCATTTTCCCGAATTCCCGAGATATTTGTCAAAAAACTTGTCAACATGTTGTTAATATTTAAAAGTATATCAACCTGAAGTTGCTATATACTACTTTGACATAATTTTCACACTATTTTGTTATCAACAACGAACAACAAGTTCAGCATTGTAATTGGATATAAGATGAAATATGACACTTAGGCCATACTTATAAATATGTGTGTTTGCTGTTCCCCTACCAGTGACCTGGGAACATGGGTAAGGTAGGTGTGAATCAAATTTTATTTTGTGATCAAATAAGGTTTGACATTTATTAAACAAAAAAAAATTAATTCCAGTTACTTTATATCCCGAATTTCCTGCGAAAAAATGTGCTCTTTCAGTGATCTCGCTTACGTTTTAATCCAGAATTCCCGTTTAAATTTTAATTTTAACAAATTCCCGTTCAAAGAAATGCCCAATCCAGGCGTCCCGAAAAATGTGCTTCTGACCCTCAGACTGAAAAGCATGCACCTCTATATAAATTAATTTCATAAACAGAACTAAAGTTAGCCTCTTTTTCGATTTTTTATAGATTCGAATTAATTCTATGAAGGATTTTTTTAATTATTCTGTTTAATTCTCGGAGAACGTTATATCCGCCACAAAAAACACTTGAAATTGCAACTATTTTGTAATTTGATACCTTTAAATATGGTTTTTATTTTCACTTCACATTTTCGGCTTTATCATGGCATTGTTCCCTAAATCTAAACTACTGATGCAGAATTGTTTTTGGCATGTTATTTTAGTACATGGTTTTACAAAAAAATCGATACATTTTACCCCACGAGCGATTTTAAAAACTTGCACCTATTTGTATGCACGCCTTACAATAATTGTTGTTAGGGAGTATTAAAAAATTGTGTAAGCTCGAATCAAATATAGTGATAAAACAATTGCCGGGACGATTCACAAGGTCACCCAATAACTATCTCTAGTTTCTAAGGGGAGTTCTGGTTATACAATGCAATACGAAAGCCTGGCCGCAGACCGTAGCGGGCATACGAACCTCGGGGAAAAACCTTTTTTACAGTCCATCAGAAAGAAATGTTCAAACATAAAACCATGGGATGTGAACGTCACTTTATTGGAAATTAAAACCCTTTCCCGATTAGTTGTACGATTGATAAAGTACCTCGACACTCCGAGATCATGCCCCCTCCATTAGTAAAATGCAATAAATTTGAAAGAGACGGTATTTTGACCTGTATGTGCAAACTTCAAAATGTTGTTTGTTTAAATTGTGTTTAAAGCCACTTTCAGATATATCATGGCGTCCAGGTTTTATTGGGGGTGGGGGGTGGAAGCCCGAGTACCTAGAGAAATGGAGTCGAGTGCACCCTGCCTGCAGTGGGAATCGAACTCTCAATCTCAGTGTTGACAGACCTCGTAATCAATAGTAGATGAACTACATTAACCACTCGGCATCCGAGGCCCAAATGTACACAATATTTGTTTATTCTTTTTATTGTGCACATTATTTTTCGGTAAACACATTCTTTTTATAGACCATACCGGTATTTCTGTCCTGAATATAGCTGAACTATAAGCAAACAATCATCATCAATAGACCACATCTCTTGTTGTCATAACTTGTAAACACAGAAAAACCTATATGCTTGTGAAAGTTCCAGTAAAAAACTAACATGTACAAAAACATCCTCCCAAATCAGAGGTTCGGAGTCCATGTTCGCTTCATATTGATGGGGAGGGGGATTATTCGTTCTAAATACCGGTCAATTTTTTATAACCATTCTGTGCAACGTCATTGTAATTTTTTTCCCACAAATAAGAATTAATTCCATTATAATAAGATGCACAAGTTCAATAAATGTCTAATTGGTTTTGTTACCATAAAGAGATCTGGACTGAAAACTTTAGGAGTTGATTACTTAAAGTACTAATTAAACCAAAGTCAAAATCCATGTTTTCTATCGACATGATCGAAAACCCCAAATATCATATCAATCAATATGTTAACTATTAGTTGCACACTGGCGCCAAGATTCATCAATTTCCATTCAGTGTTGATGGTGGAGCTGTGTACCCTCAAGTAACTGACAGATACCCACACATAAATAATGGCATCATGGATTGTCAGTTTTCATACCTTAGGTGTTGGGGTTTTCACCTGCTGCCTTTCCCCAATAAAAAACGCCACAGTACATGTATAGCTGAAAAATTAATAAAAGGCACTAAACAATTTAAAGTCTCGTGAAATATAAGTTTAATGGAATGTGTGCATATTAACCGTACAGAAGTGTTAGGTCTGTCATACATGAAGTTAACAAATATTATATGTTGATCTCTAAAAAAAACTAATAAAATCAATTTAATAAAAATAACTGTTGTACAAGATAAATGCTAATTTCAACACAACAAGAATGTCCTCTTTTTGACAGATGAAGCCGTGAAATAGACCAGTCACAAAAAATAATTGTCAGTTATTCAGTATTTCACACTTTTTCTCTTAGGAATTCCCTAAGACATCACTTTAGGGACACATACAGCAGTCATCTCAAGAAGAACAAGTAGTTGATTCACTCTGACTGTAGTACTTGCACCTGATGCTCCAGTAACCAGCAGTAATCAGAAAAATCATGAATCATCATTCATCCAGAAACTCCAATAATGTACATCTGCAATCATGTTAAAGACATTCTGTTTATTATAATTTATACTACAATCATGGTTTTTTTTTACTGAACTTTAATTTCACTGTGATACAAAATGTTTTATGTTTATTTTGCAAATACGTTTACATATATATATATATATATATATATATATATATATAATATTACACGACTTATTTAAATGCACCATGCTTTATTTTAATTATATTATCCACTGTGGGGTTTACCAGAGGCTGCCACCCAGTGCCAAATTCTTTTCTTTACGTTCCAAATAATGCATTTTTAGTGGGGAGTTCAAATGGAAGTCTTTCCGTACTGTTTATACCTGCTCAAAGTGTTTCATTAATTCAATAATAAGTTTTGTCTATATTTAATTAATTGCTTAAGTACAATGTAATGTATGTATTTTATACAAATAACATTCCTTTTGTAACTTAACCACCTGACACCGAACCATAAATTGAGTTTAATCCTGCCATGTATTTTTCCTTTGCTTCACTTGAGCAATATGAATAAAGGTCTAAGAATAAATTTTTGCAACCAGGCATTGTTTAATACTACTCAGTTCTGGTTCACATTATGTCATGTCTGCCATGTTTGTAAGATGTTCTCGCAAACCAGCAATCAGCTAGAAATGCTATTTCTTTTTAGAAAAATTATTGTTTTGACTAGTTGATAAATAACATAAATCATTGACCCCTATACACCAAATAAAAAAATGAAATAATTCAAAGAAACTAAGAAAAAACAAAAAAGGTACATGCTATGTTATACAAATTTTGCTCAGATCAGGCCTAGTTTTAATAATATGCTGAATGGTTTGTTGAATGTTTTGCACGAAAAAAAAAATATAAACAAGACAGCAATGGAGGAAACTAGAACTTTTAAACAGTGAAACATGTATGTGTCTGGAGCTTCTGTCAAGTCTGGGGAAAGGCTAATAATGGGTCAACGCTGCTGCCCCAACTAAGACTGGGGCCCAGTAATGGGTCCGTTCACCCTGCCCCTGTATAGCGAGTCAGCTCCACCTACTTTATTATATTTATGATAACAAAAAGAGTATGTGGCTTCATTTAATTAATAATGTTAGATGTGTGCTGATTAGATTTATTAAAAAATCACTTATTACTTGTATTTTTGATGGTTAATAAAAATGATTAGCTTGGACTGATAAATTTATAAAAGCAATTAGTCTTAAGTGTAATAACATTTAAAAAATAAATAAATAATAAGCTTAGAAAAAAATACAAAACAGTAGTAAATTATCATTATTACAGGACATTTATGTCATATATTAAAATTTATAACAAACATAGGGTAACGGCCTATTTAAAAATATTTATAAAATTAAACAAAACAAAACAGTGGTTAAAGTTATATAACGGAAAGAGAGCGAACAATCCCAGTTGAACAGGTACTGTTGTGATCGACCCGGACCCTCCCCCCCCCCCCACTTTACCGGAAAAAAACTGTTTCCAAATCGTCACAATCATCATTTAGACCCTAGCTACGGCACTGAATATAAACAATGAAATTACTATGTATTTTTAATTTATTAACTAAAAGTCATACTCAGATTGTAAACAAAAAATAATAATAACCACGTGGGTCTGGTTCTTGGACAACTGCCGTGGCTGTTGTTTACGACGGTGTCTGGATAAATCGGCCCATAACAAAATCGGCCTATACAAAATCGGCCCATAACAAAATCGGCCCATGTCAAAATCGGCCCAATATAATATAAAATAATATAAAATGTAAAAGAAAGATATATTACTGAAATAAATAAAATGTAAAATATATTTTTTATTTAATGATTTTACTGTTACAGAATTTCTTAATAGTAATTGTGATCATTTAATTATATTGTTGTTTAACAATCATTCCATAAGGAGTTATCGTTGATTAAACTTATTAATAGTCTTGTTGTTTTTTTAATTAGCAATAATTTTTTATATTTGTTTAATCATTTAAGATCAAAAGATCAACAGATTGATCTTTTTGTCTTTACGCACATACAAAGCACACACAAGCTATTAGCATGGTTGATACAAACATGAATTGGCAAAACATTACAGTAAAATACAAAGCTTAACTTTCGTGACCAAATGTACTGAGAAATTGAGAAATTGTTGAAAAAACTGAACATTGTCTTTGATTTTTTATCGAAAAATTATAAAAAGACGGTACAATAATTATGGGTCCTCATTCTAACCATGGATCCCGATCGATGTGTTGAATGTACCCGTAAAGTTACCACTAGACAGCATGCACTCCAATGTGACATGTGTAACCTGTGGCAGCACAGAATCTACAATACAGGCATCACCCAGACAGAGTGTAGAGAGATGGTCCGGAATGGTACCCTAGCATTTACGTGTAGTAAATGCAAAGAAGCGCAAGAGGAAACAATGAGGTAAGACATACTTTTAATTTTTTTCTCTTTTTTTATAAATATAAAATGTGACTTAAATATAATTTAAATATATATAAGATATAATTTATTCAAGTTCACTTATAACATGTACACATTATAATGTATATATATAAGTTTATATAATTGAATCCTTAATACCTAAAACTTTATTTATAAAATGTTTTTGTTATATTTCAGTGGTCCTGCTGAATCCACTCATATATCCGACCAACCCACACCAGAGCTAGGTTGCTTCAGTCTATCCATTTCATCCATGTCAGACCTGAATGCAACATATGTTGTTCAGAGACCCCAGTTACCACCACGTTCTCCCATACCACCACCACGCTTGCCAACACCGCCACCTCGTTCGCCGTCACCGCAGCCAGGTTCGCCAGGAGCACCAAACCTTACTGCCAGCTTTGATTTATCTAGACATCCAAATACAGACCAGACAGAGGTGCATGAGAAGTAAGACCAATATCATATAAATTATTGAAACAAATGTATTAATTGTCCAGCAAGCAATATTTTAGCTATATTCAGGACGTAAATCAGCTTGTTCTTACGTTATTTTCTACATTACAATAAAACTTTGAACGATAAATAATTTTTTCTGTGCTAATGTACATATAAATGTTTATGTATATGAATACAAAATATAAAACAAATGTTATTTACAGCTCCCTTAGAGAGCCTGATCTACCAGATACCATACTCCCAGATGTTCCAGTCAGCTATACAGTAGTTCAAGAGGGTTCCAACCGTGGTGCACCAAAACTTGTTACAAGTGACGGGTATCAGTTCACAAAGAAGGTAAATAATTTATGTATGTTTTTATGGTGTTTAACGCCACTTTTAGCAATTTTTCAGCTATTTCATGGCATCCAGTTTTTATTGCGGTAGGAGGTAAATAGTTTAAAGAATTTAACTAGAATTTACAAAAATAATTGCGAAATGGGAAAATATAAAGAAATATTATATTGATTATATATATGCTGAACATTTTATTTTCCAGGTTAGCAAGGGTGATTTTACCTACTGGAGATGTATAAAGCGCTCTAGCAAGTCCAACTGTCCAGCCACTGTATCGCAGCAAGGTACCACTTTTAAGAGTAACGCCAGACCACACAACCACCAGGCTGACAAGGGTGCTCTAAAGAAAGTACTTGTGAAGAAAGAGGTAGGTGCATGTCTGTGTAAAAATGTATTCAAAACTAATAATTGTTCATGCTTTATTACAAAGATCGGTAATTGTTAGAAATATCTACACAAGCCAGCACGACGTATTGTTGATGATGCTATGCAGAGTATAGATATATTCGGTCTCTGATGGCTCTACCTTTCCTGCCAACAGCAGACAGCTTTTGCCCAGCTTGGACCAAGAGCCACATCACCAGAACTGCAGCGCCTGGTAGACTACATCGCCGCCACATGGATTAACAACCCAGTATATACTCCAAGAACCTGGTCCACCTACCAGCGCAGCATTCGTACCAACAATGATGTAGAAGGTATGTTTATAAATTTATTATAAAAAACAAGTTAATTTTTACGGCATGTACAACAGTTATTTATAACTCGATATATAAATACATATTTTTTATTTATAACTCGATATATAAATACATTTTTTTTATTTATAACTCCATATATATATAGAAAATTCATGTATGATAACACTATCTAAATATTTATGTTTTCTTTTTATAGGGTGGCATACACGTATCAATGCCGATGTTGACAAAGAAAATGCACCCTTCTATATTCACGGGGGGGGGGGGGGGTAACTTCCTATATAAAGGTATACGTATATGTGCCAAAAATAGGGGTAGGTTTTTTTGGAAAATTTATATAAAAATGGGTATAGTTTTTACAACAATCTTATATAAAAATGGGTATTCTTTTTAATCTTAATTGAAAAAAAATCTGGTCTCATATAAATATGGGTTGTTTATAATATAAAAGTGTAATTTTAATAATGACATTGTGTTTTCTTCTTCACTATGTTATCATTTTGTGTATATAAATATGACCTTCTTTTAAGTTTACTGAATATAAATATGGGTTGTGAAAATTGTTCATTTTATATAAATATGGGTCATGAAAATTGGAAATTTTATATAAATATGGGTATTGAAAATTGGAAATTTTATATAAATATGGGTATTGAATTCAAATCAAAAATGGCACATCCCCACCCTAAAAGTTACCAAGTTACCCCCCCCCCCCCCCCCGTGTCTATATTCTAGTGCCTGCTCTTCAACGTGAAGCCAACCTGGTGGAGCTTGCAGTTAGATTGGTGTCAGAGGAGCAAATTCTAAGAAACCAGAGACAGAGATACAAGGAACTGGAAGGTCGTCTTCGTGAGGTATGGGGCCGCTACGAAGATGACGAGATCTCGGCGTCCCAGTTGCTAAGAGAGTGCGGACAGATATAAGGCCCCAACAACGATTAACTGAACTTTTCATATTGTTGCTTCATTTTTTGAGATGAGATATATATAAAATACTGTTACTTAAAAATAATGATGCAGTTATTATTATTAAACTTATTGTTTTTTGTTGTTCAGTGATATTCATGTAATAAAAACTAAGAAACCATGGTGCCGTTTCATAAAGCGATCGTTAGCTTAACGTTTAAATTGTATGGGATAACGAGCACGTTAATTAGCGATCGCACGGCACCCAGATTTTTTAGTGTTTTATTTAAAACAACATCAATATGGCGCGAAATTGCGTAATCGGCAAAATGGAACTCAAATCTGATTGGTTGACAAATGATACGGAAACTGCCGACAATTTGTAAACAATAAGTTTCTCCCCACTGTTGCTTGGAGGCAAAACATGGCGAAATTGACAATGGGAAATCTCCGTTGAGGTCAGAAAAATCCGATTTAAGTAGTAATGAGCATAATATTTACTAAAAGAAAGATTGGATTAGCTTGTAAATTCATTTTTACGCTTTTTGGTAACATAATATGAAGCAATGAATACAATAAAAGGCAAACTATATGCATTCTCCCGGAGGGACCGACGCTGACTTTGACTATAAATTGAAAAATACATTTAGTTTTTGGCTCCAAATTGGGGTTTAAAAAATACATTGGTAATCTTGATTTTGCATATTGAATCTGTTGATACAAGATATATGTCCTATCAATATAGTGTAGTTTTGTGAACATGTATATGGTCATGTTTTGGAATTGAACATGAACTATTACACATAAATCTTATTATTTACTTCAATACATGTACTGCTTACTTTAAAAGAATAAATGCAAAAGCTGCAAGTGCAATTTTTTGCCTGTGACAATTGCACTTGTTTTTAATTATTAAAAAAATATGCAAGTCATAGAATTAAAACCGAGCTTAATGCAAACTGTCCTATGCTGGGGCTTGTCATAATATATACTAGTATGGCAAACTATGTAGTTCTCCTTCAGGTTAAAATGAGCTGTGATTCTTGTATGTGTATGCAGCTTAAAGTCAACATGGCAGGCAGCTTAGTTATGACATGGGATGTATTTTAGATTGTTTAACTTGTTATGGTACAGGCCCATAAGGTCTAAAATCAAACTAAATGTGCAATTGCAAAAATTGCAACTTGTTGAAGCTTGTCTATATATATATATATCAAAGGAATATTCTTTTGGTGTAATGCAGGCACATACAATATAGCATGTACACCACTATGTACATGTATGAAAAGATTATGAATGCTAATAACAGCTAAATTTTCTAGTGTCCCATTTCATTGATCCCTCAATTTATATCAGCAGACACTGATTATACTTTTGCAAATAACAATTATCAATTAGTCATATACAATTGTTTAAATGGAACTCAATGCCACTTTCAGTAATTTTTAGCTATATACTGATATCTAGTTTTTATTTGATGGAGCTAGGCAGAAGTACCCAGTAAGTGTATACACAAGTACTGCTTTGGTATAATAGTCAATATTTTGTTGAAATATTTCAAAGATAGATCATTAACATCTTTAATTTCTGGATTTTTTACATCTGTAAAAGGTACATGACAAATAACCAATCACATCCTTTATGCAGACTTGTGGGGGTGGGGGTTAGGTTAGGAAATAATGTGAGGTCTTAAATATAATACTGCTTATAACACTTCTTTTCTCCCTATATGCTCTTATTTGCTCAGTTTAGAATTACTGACTGGGTGGTTCTTCTGGACTAATTGTGTCCAAAAAAATCCTACCCCCCCCCCTTTTCCACAAAAAGTAGTGACACTTGCTTACATAGCTAATGTCTTGTTACATATATGGGTATAAGATTAATATTATTTACGATTTATAGTACACACATACAAATATAAGCTTCGTCGTCGTGGAATTGACAAGGTCCAAAATATTCGAGAAGAAATTAAAAAAAAACGTATCATTAGCTGTCATACACCTTATTTTGTGTTGGCGCACGTTTAAATATAAGATACAGATGATAAATTTTTATCAATTTCAAATCCAATCAAAAAAGTATTAAACCTCGTGTGTTTGTTTACGTTCGACATGCAGATTTTGTAAAAACGATTTTGATTGGTACTTCTCAAGGTCAGAAGTAACCTGGTCCCCTGGTGCAATATTTTTCATTTACGCAAGCTTCACTTTCAAATATAACCCCAGGTCACCACCATTTTACTAACCAGTTTGATTGGTTGTTTAAAACGCCATGTTTTAGCTAACTTTTCGCGCGCTTCTTTCCGTCAGAAAAGTCTGTCAGAATAAAATTTAAATAAAGTAGCTACCTACTTCTTTTTACTTCAGCTTTCGAGTAAAACTGACCATTTCCCGTAGAGTAATTTCCAAGAACGAGACAGAAATCTATAATCATTCTTTTGATAAACTGTATTTTTATTTAAATATGTCAACAATGAAAAAAAGAAAGTTTTTGGCTGTTTTGTAGATTTTAGGAAAGCCTTTGATTCTGTTTGGAGAATCGGTCTACTATATAAACTGTTAAAAAATAAAGACTTAGGAAAAAAGTTATATAATACAATCAAAAACATGTACTGCCTCGGTCAAATCGCAACACTTTTTATCGGAATCTGTTACTATAGAAAGAGGTGTGAAACAAGGAGATAACCTAAGCTCTCTACTCTTTAATATATATATAAATGACATCCCTGACATTTTTTCTCAGGAATGTAAACCAGTTACTCTTGAAAATATGTCTCTAAACTGTTTAATATTTGCAGACGATATCCTACTACTTTCTGAAACTCCAAAAGGACTTCAGAAATCTATAAACAAACTACATGAATATTGTCTTAATTGGCAACTTTCAATTAATACAAAAAAGACTAAAATTATGATATTCAAACAAAAAAACATAATAGATAATAAAAATGACTTTTTCATTGGTGAAGAAAAAATAGAAATAGTATTGAAATATAAATATCTAGGAAATATTATTGAATCATCAGGAAAATTTCACTCCTCTCATTTAGAACTATCCAAAAAGGGAAACAAAGTAATGTTCTCAATGTTTATATAGTTAAACCCACTAACAAATATACCTTTAAACGTATATACAAAACTTTTTGAATCTTTAGTTAGACCGATCCTTACATATAACTCAGAAATTTGGTATATGGACTTTTGTGAAAAAGTTATTAAATCTTTAAACAGAAGCAAAGATAATCCAAAATTTGATATCATTTCACTTATAGATACTAGCTACATAGAAAAATCAAACTTGAAATTCTGTAAATTTATATTGGGACTCAGCAAACAAGCAGTTAATATAGCAGCTCGAGCCGAATTAGCTCAATATCCATTAGATACATTCATTAAAATGCAATCCGTCAAGTATCTAATAAGATTTTTAAGTCGCACTAGCAATCCATTATTGGACGATGCTTTTATTTTATCAAAAAAATCTTCATTCAAATGGAACATATTCGTGGTATTCATAGGTGAATAATATATGCATATCAAACGATATTGATTTAAACAAATTAGAATACTTGAATCAAACATCTCTTAATAATATGAAACAAAAATTGAAAAAAAAATATGAAGACTTATTCTTTAATAAACTAAAATCATCTACTAATGACAATAAAATATTTCTATACAGCCAAATTAAAACTGAATACAAAATTGAAAGTTTTATTATGAAAACTGATTTCGAAAATAGAAAAAATATATGCAAAATGCGAATAAGTGATCACTTTTTAGAAATTGAAAAAGGGCGATATAAACGAATAAAAGGAGAAAATAGAATATGCCAGTACTGTCATACAAATGACATTGAAGACGAATTCCATTTCTTCTTCAAATGCCCTAAATACAAATCTATTAGAGATGAATTTGAACATAAAAATATTAAAACTTTCAAACTGGAAAGTGACATAATACAAATAAATAACCTAGTGAAAATATTGTCTTCATCGAATCACTTGCAACACGTTGCTCCATTTATAAAAAAGTCACTTGTACTGAGGAAAGTGGAACCTGTGATTGCATGATTCACCACTACTGATAATACTTTTATTTATCATATATAGTTGTTATCAAGTCGCCCAAAACGAAGTTTTGGCGACTTATTGTTTTTGCACCGTTTCTTATTATTATTATTATTATTATTATTATTATTATTATTATTATTATTATTATTATTGGTTCAAAGTCAGTTAAAGTGTGCCATTTGCACAGGAAAAACGGCTGAAGATTTTCGGCTTTGAAAACAAGACAAATGTATTTATTTTGTAAGAACTATATTTGAACAATTAGAAAACAAAAAAGGTAGCTCTTGAATAACAAATTCACATCAAGAAAAACATGAATTATACATGTGGTGGTATTTTGGATGGTGAATTACATTACTTCTGTCTACTGTAACTATATCAAACATATTTTATCGTAAAAAGAACCACAATTGCATATAAAACACATTTATATGATAGATATATGATTGATTTACCAAATAAAACATTTAAGAAACCCTACATTAACCAACTCTAAAAGATATCGGTCATTGATACTTGAACAATAAAAAGGAAAATAGACGCGTTAAAGAAAAAGTGTCTATTTTTCAATGTTGATGCTCTTTTATTTTTAAAGTCTAAAGACCATTTAAATAAATCTGTTCATTTGTTGACCATTTAAGATAATACTTAACAAATTTAAAAGACTGGAAATTTTACTTAACAGATATTTATTACACTTTACAGTAGTAGTACTATGTGTAACGTAATTCACAGAAGTCCATAAAATATATACAATCTTGTTATCTTATGTTTAAATTGGAACCATTATAGAAAAAGAACTTTTGGGTTATGATTATTTTTTTTTGGTACAATGATTTGCAATATCTTTGCAAGGATATTGACACATAAAACATAAAATCTTTTAAAATGTCACATTAAATTCCCAATGCGAAGAAATATTAAAAAAATCCCCAGTTACACAAATGAAATTGTGCTGTTCACAACGGTTTGATTAAAGATAAACAATGGGCTATGATCATTTCACACCATTAAATGTTTTGGAACAAATGGTTGTGTTTTCAGTACTGTTGTATTGCCAATTGTCTTTTTACACAATAGTGAATTACGTTACGCAAGAAAGTAAGAGTGATAGATCTTTACTACATGATTTTCTAAACTATTTATTGTCATGGTGTTGTATTATAATTTATACTTATTTTTTGCAAATGCTTTCAATTATAGCAAGATAAAATTTAAAATGAAAGTGCCATTTTAAAACAAAATGATATATCCAACTGGTGTTCGGTAGTATCGATAAGGAAATGTCAACGTTTCCAAATGCCTAACTCCTTCTAAATTGTATGCCTATCTTCGGTTAGTGTTTAAACATTTTTTTTCACATAATTTTATCAACTTTTACCATTTTTTGGAAACGAACTATAACATAAATGTGCATGTGATTTACGTTACAAAACGTAAATTACGTTACACTAAACTTTGTGCCCTCACGTGACGTAAATACAAATGGAATCAATATTCCATATTCACAGTTCTGCAGTATATTATATATTGTGTCCTTTAATAATAATTTTCGCTGACAATTAATGCTATATAATATGTGTTCTTGTTAAATAAATGTGTACTTACGAGTGATGGTAATGTTTACACAAGAAAATGTTTTAAATGTCTCCCGCTTGGCAACTTAGTTTTCAATAAACGCCCTTATTTTAGGCGGTGTCAAAAAATAATGTTTCCAGGTAATTTGTTCCTAGGAAATAAGTTTTAAAGCATGTTTACTGAATACACCATAACGTAATTCACCGCAACGTAATTTACGGACATAAGCATTTGCAAATATATGAGAAATGTTTTAACAGCTAAAAACTACGTTTTTACGGCAATTATGGTTAACATCAGTGTGTTTATTACTCACAGAGTTTGACGCTTATAGCATATACTTATTATGAGGAAGGTACCGTAACGTAATTCACAATTAAATGCAAAAAAATAAAAATTGAAATCAAAGACTAGTTTTTAGGCCAAAATTATTCATACACCTTTTAATCATGATTTATAAATATTTTGAAGCATTTTTGTACATATTCGTTGACGAATCATTACAGTATTAATCAAATATGTTTGCAATACGACTATCATGAAATTGTAACGTAATTCACAGCATTTTATGGGACACAAATAATGTGTTGTTTTTTTTATTTCCAAATATACTGACATAAAAACGAGAGTGTTTTTATCCAAATTCTGACAATTCTCTATCATAGAAAACATATTTCACTTATTTATTTCGCTATAAATTTTCTTTCTTTGTAAATATATTTAGTTCTCCAAATTTGTGACATAATGGTTTTTACTATGTAGGCTTCAAAATTAGTCAGTGTTGACCAATAAATGAGTCAAACAGAACATTATTGTTATTTTTTTTCAACACGTAATTACCTACGAGTAAAATTAAAGTCAAATTCCTATAACAATTATACTATTGGTCATCAAAAAAAGTCTGTGACCACAATATTTGTAATTGGCGCACTTTAACTGACTTTGAATGTATTATTAAGTCGCCGACCACGAAGTGTCGGGCGACTTATTGTTTTTACTCCGTTTCTTATTATTATTATTAAGTCGCCGACCACGAAGTGTCGGGCGACTTATTGTTTTTACTCCGTTTCTTATTATTAAGTCTCCCAAACGAAGTTTGGAGACTTATTGTTTTTACTCTGTTTCTTATTATTATTATTATTATTCTTCTTCTGGTTTCCCCGTAGAGATTTCCGACACTTTTCTCAGAAACCGTAAATGGGATCAATTTGAAACTTGGTAGGATGTTAGACCCTATTGGCTAGATGTGCAATCATCTTTCGGAATTTCCAAGATGGCCGCCACTTTCAAAATGGCCGCCATTTAAGTTTTCCCGCCAAAATGCAGTTCCCGGAGAACCGCCAGATGGATTTCGATGAAACTTGGTATGTAGGTTCAGCATAGTGGTCTTGATTTATTTTTGGCAAAAAATCGCGCGCGAACCGGCCGCCATTTTCAAAATGGCCGCCGAATCGCCAAAAATTCAAGTTTGTCGGATTTCAACGAAAATGGGTTTTAACAGTAAATTTGGTATGCCGAGTCCAATGGTCAACTCAGAATTTTTATACGACGCGCCATTTTTTGTAAAATGGCCGCCAAAGTTGCCAAATGGGCAAAAATTCAACATTGTCATAATTCAACGAAAATAGGTTCTAAAAGTAAATTTGGTATGCCGAGTTCAACGGTACACTCAGATTTTTTATACGACCCGCCATTTTTTTAAAAATGGCCACCAAAGTCGCCAAATCGGCAAAAATTCAACATTGTCGGAACTCAATGAAAATTGGTTCCTAAAGTAAATTTAGTATGTCGAGTTCAATGGTCAACTCAGAATTTTTATATGACGCGCTATTTTTTGTAAAATAGGTGAATAGCAACCTGTAAAGTCAAATATAAGGTGATTCACAGGCTGCACAGGACTATCAGTAACTTCGTTTGGGAGACTTCACGTTTCGCGAAACGTAAATTTTAATTATTATTATTTTCATATTTCTTATGTTTTCCTTTTTCCCCTCGCAATGTTGTCCGCTCGTTTTCTCGCTCATCTTTTAACCGATCGAAATGAAACTTTGGGAACATGTTAAGGGTGACCTGAAGTTGTGCAATCCACTTTTGAAATTTCCAAAATGGCCGCCATTTTCAAAATGGCCGCCGTTGAAAAAAATGACGGCCGTTGTCAGATCTCAGTAATTGCCAAAGCAATTTCAATGAAAATTGGTATACTGGTACAGCTAACTATCCCGAGCATTTCTGCAAAAAAAAATTTGACGCGGCCGACATTTCAAAATGGCCGCCATCCGAACACCACCCCCCTAAAAATGTAAAAATTTAAACGTCATCCGATTTAGACGAAATTTGGTATACAGGTAGCTTATGATACCCTAAGTGTGCCACTATTTAAAAATGTTTTGTCCGACTTCCGGTTTCAAAATGGCGGCCGTTTTAAAGTTTTACAAAATGGCGGCCGTTGTCAGATCTCAGTTATGGCCAGAGCAATTTCAATGAAAATTGGTATACTGATACAGCTAACTATCCTGAGCATTTGTGCAAAAAAAATTTTTTGTCCGACTTCCGGTTTCAAAATGGCGGCCGTTTTAAAGTTTGCTCGTTTTCTCGCTCATCTTTTAACCGATCGAAATGAAACTTGGCCAACTGAAAGCTCATGTTATGAAGTTGTGCTCTTGACTTTTAGTTCCCTCTACTCGGTCAAAAGTGCGGAACGGGAGGCGACTTCAACGTTTCGGGAAACGTAAATTTTAATTATTAAATCCCCGACCACGAAGTGTCGGGGATTTATTGTTTTTGCACCGTTTCTTATTATTAAATCCCCGACCACGAAGTGTCGGGGATTTATTGTTTTTGCACCGTTTCTTATTAAATCCCCGACCACGAAGTGTCGGGGATTTATTGTTTTTGCACCGTTTCTTATTATTATTATTCTTCTTCTTCTTCTTCTTCTTCTTCTTCTTCTTCTTCTTCTTCTTCTGGACCTAACTTTGTCCGTAGGATTTCTCGAAGACGAAAAGACATAGGTCAATGAAACTTACCAGAAAGATAGGTCACCACTAGGAAATGTTGTTTCCGATTTCGAAATTTTGAAAATGGCGGCCATCTTGGACTGGCGGCCATTTTGAATTTGAAAAAAATACAAAATTAATCATAAAAAATCACAAACAATATGGATATGAACCAAAATAGGTTTATAGGTCAATATTAAGGTCCCGGACAATATGGGACCATTTTCCGAAAAATCCAAGATGGCCACCATATTCAAAATGGCCGCCAAAGTGCGAAAATTGAAAAGTTGTCCGATTTCAACGAAAATTGGCATTTAGGTCAATATTGATATTACGAACAACATGGTGACATGTTCGAACAAATCAAAGATGGCCGCCAAAGTCCAAGATGGCCGCCATATTCAAAATGGCCGCCAAAGTGCGAAAATTGAAAAGTTGTCCGATTTCAACGAAAATTGGCATTTAGGTGAATATTGATATTACGAACAACATGGTGACATGTTTGAACAAATCCAAGATGGCCGCCAAAGTCCAAGATGGCCGCCATATTCAAAATGGCCGCCAAAGTGCGAAAATTGAAAAGTTGTCCGATTTCAACGAAAATTGGCATTTAGGTCAATATTGATATTACGAACAACATGGCGACACTTTCGAACAAATCCAAGATGGCTGTCATATTCAAAATGGCTGCCAAAGTGCGAATATTGAAAAGTTGTCTGATTTCAACAAAAATTGGCATTTAGGTCAATATTGATATTACGAACAACATGTCGAACAAATCCAAGATGGCTGCCAAAGTCCAAGATGGCCGCCATATTCAAAATGGCCGCCAAAGTGCGAAAATTGAAAAGTTGTCCGAATTGTGACAAAAGTGGGCACGGGAGGGGATTTTTTTGTGACTTGCTTGCAATCACAATCAGCACTTGTTATTATTATTCTTCTTCTTCTTCTTCTTCTTCTTCTTCTTCTTCTGGACCTAACTTTGTCCGTAGGATTTCTCGAAGACGAAAAGACATAGGTCAATGAAACTTACCAGAAAGATAGGTCACCACTAGGAAATGTTGTTTCCGATTTCGAAATTTTGAAAATGGCGGCCATCTTGGATTGGCGGCCATTTTGAATTTGAAAAAAATACAAAATTAATCATAAAAAATCACAAACAATATGGATATGAACCAAAATAGGTTTATAGGTCAATATTAAGGTCCCGGACAATATGGGACCATTTTCCGAAAAATCCAAGATGGCCACCATATTCAAAATGGCCGCCAAAGTGCGAAAATTGAAAAGTTGTCCGATTTCAACGAAAATTGGCATTTAGGTCAATATTGATATTACGAACAACATGGTGACATGTTCGAACAAATCAAAGATGGCCGCCAAAGTCCAAGATGGCCGCCATATTCATAATGGCCTCCAAAGTGCGAAAATTGAAAAGTTGTCCGATTTCAACGAAAATTGGCATTTAGGTGAATATTGATATTACGAACAACATGGTGACATGTTTGAACAAATCCAAGATGGCCGCCAAAGTCCAAGATGGCCGCCATATTCAAAATGGCCGCCAAAGTGCGAAAATTGAAAAGTTGTCCGATTTCAACGAAAATTGGCATTTAGGTCAATATTGATATTACGAACAACATGGCGACACTTTCGAACAAATCCAAGATGGCTGTCATATTCAAAATGGCTGCCAAAGTGCGAATATTGAAAAGTTGTCTGATTTCAACAAAAATTGGCATTTAGGTCAATATTGATATTACGAACAACATGTCGAACAAATCCAAGATGGCTGCCAAAGTCCAAGATGGCCGCCATATTCAAAATGGCCGCCAAAGTGCGAAAATTGAAAAGTTGTCCGAATTGTGACAAAAGTGGGCACGGGAGGGGATTTTTTTGTGACTTGCTTGCAATCACAATCAGCACTTGTTATTATTATTCTTCTTCTTCTTCTTCTTCTTCTTCTTCTTCTTCTGGACCTAACTTTGTCCGTAGGATTTCTCGAAGACGAAAAGACATAGGTCAATGAAACTTACCAGAAAGATAGGTCACCACTAGGAAATGTTGTTTCCGATTTCGAAATTTTGAAAATGGCGGCCATCTTGGATTGGCGGCCATTTTGAATTTGAAAAAAATACAAAATTAATCATAAAAAATCACAAACAATATGGATATGAACCAAAATAGGTTTATAGGTCAATATTAAGGTCCCGGACAATATGGGACCATTTTCCGAAAAATCCAAGATGGCCACCATATTCAAAATGGCCGCCAAAGTGCGAAAATTGAAAAGTTGTCCGATTTCAACGAAAATTGGCATTTAGGTCAATATTGATATTACGAACAACATGGTGACATGTTCGAACAAATCAAAGATGGCCGCCAAAGTCCAAGATGGCCGCCATATTCAAAATGGCCTCCAAAGTGCGAAAATTGAAAAGTTGTCCGATTTCAACGAAAATTGGCATTTAGGTGAATATTGATATTACGAACAACATGGTGACATGTTTGAACAAATCCAAGATGGCCGCCAAAGTCCAAGATGGCCGCCATATTCAAAATGGCCGCCAAAGTGCGAAAATTGAAAAGTTGTCCGATTTCAACGAAAATTGGCATTTAGGTCAATATTGATATTACGAACAACATGGCGACACTTTCGAACAAATCCAAGATGGCTGTCATATTCAAAATGGCTGCCAAAGTGCGAATATTGAAAAGTTGTCTGATTTCAACAAAAATTGGCATTTAGGTCAATATTGATATTACGAACAACATGTCGAACAAATCCAAGATGGCTGCCAAAGTCCAAGATGGCCGCCATATTCAAAATGGCCGCCAAAGTGCGAAAATTGAAAAGTTGTCCGAATTGTGACAAAAGTGGGCACGGGAGGGGATTTTTTTGTGACTTGCTTGCAATCACAATCAGCACTTGTTAAGTCGCCGACCACGAAGTGTCGGGCGACTTATTGTTTTTACTCCGTTTCTTATTATTATTATTATTTTCATATTTCTTATGTTTTCCTTTTTCCCCTCGCAATGTTGTCCGCTCGTTTTCTCGCTCATCTTTTAACCGATCGTAATGAAACTTTGGGAACATGTTAAGGGTGACCTGAAGTTGTGCAATCCACTTTTGAAATTTTCAAAATGGCCGCCATTTTCAAAATGGCCGCCGTTGAAAAAAATGACGGCCGTTGTCAGATCTCAGTAATTGCCAAAGCAATTTCAATGAAAATTGGTATACTGGTACAGCTAACTATCCCGAGCATTTTTGCAAAAAAAAATTTGACGCGGCCGACATTTCAAAATGGCCGCCATCCGAACACCACCCCCCTAAAAATGTAAAAATTTAAACGTCATCCGATTTAGACGAAATTTGGTACACAGGTAGCTTATGATACCCTAAGTGTGCCACTATTTAAAAATGTTTTGTCCGACTTCCGGTTTCAAAATGGCGGCCGTTTTAAAGTTTTACAAAATGGCGGCCGTTGTCAGATCTCAGTTATGGCCAGAGCAATTTCAATGAAAATTGGTATACTGATACAGCTAACTATCCTGAGCATTTTTGCAAAAAAAATTTTTTGTCCGACTTCCGGTTTCAAAATGGCGGCCGTTTTAAAGTTTGCTCGTTTTCTCGCTCATCTTTTAACCGATCGAAATGAAACTTGGCCAACTGAAAGCTCATGTTATGAAGTTGTGCTCTTGACTTTTAGTTCCCTCTACTCGGTCAAAAGTACGGAACGGGAGGCGACTTCAACGTTTCGGGAAACGTAAATTTTAATTATTATTATTTTCATATTTCTTATGTTTTCCCCTCGCAATGTTGTCCGCTCGTTTTCTCGCTCATCTTTTAACCGATCGAAATGAAACTTTGGGAACATGTTAAGGGTGACCTGAGGTTGTGCAATCCACTTTTGAAATTTTCAAAATGGCCGCCATTTTCAAAATGGCCGCCGTTGAAAAAAATGACGGCCGTTGTCAGATCTCAGTAATTGCCAAAGCAATTTCAATGAAAATTGGTATACTGGTACAGCTAACTATCCCGAGCATTTTTGCAAAAAAAAATCTGACGCGGCCGACATTTCAAAATGGCCGCCATCCGAACACCACCCCCCTAAAAATGTAAAAATTTAAACGTCATCCGATTTAGACGAAATTTGGTATACAGGTAGCTTATGATACCCTAAGTGTGCCACTATTTAAAAATGTTTGTCCGACTTCCGGTTTCAAAATGGCGGCCGTTTTAAAGTTTTACAAAATGGCGGCCGTTGTCAGATCTCAGTTATGGCCAGAGCAATTTCAATGAAAATTGGTATACTGATACAGCTAACTATCCTGAGCATTTTTGCAAAAAAAAATTTTTGTCCGACTTCCGGTTTCAAAATGGCGGCCGTTTTAAAGTTTGCTCGTTTTCTCGCTCATCTTTTAACCGATCGAAATGAAACTTGGCCAACTGAAAGCTCATGTTATGAAGTTGTGCTCTTGACTTTTAGTTCCCTCTACTCGGTCAAAAGTGCGGAACGGGAGGCGACTTCAACGTTTCGGGAAACGTAAATTTTAATTATTATTATTATTTTCATATTTCTTATGTTTTCCCCTCGCAATGTTGTCCGCTCGTTTTCTCGCTCATCTTTTAACCGATCGAAATGAAACTTTAGGAACATGTTAAGGGTGACCTGAAGTTGTGCAATCCACTTTTGAAATTTTCAAAATGGCCGCCATTTTCAAAATGGCCGCCGTTGAAAAAAATAACGGCCGTTGTCAGATCTCAGTAATTGCCAAAGCAATTTCAATGAAAATTGGTATACTGGTACAGCTAACTATCCCAAGCATTTTTGCAAAAAAAAATTTGACGCGGCCGACATTTCAAAATGGCCGCCATCCGAACACCACCCCCCTAAAAATGTAAAAATTTAAACGTCATCCGATTTAGACGAAATTTGGTATACAGGTAGCTTATGATACCCTAAGTGTGCCACTATTAAAAATGTTTTGTCCGACTTCCGGTTTCAAAATGGCGGCCGTTTTAAAGTTTTACAAAATGGCGGCCGTTGTCAGATCTCAGTTATGGCCAGAGCAATTTCAATGAAAATTGGTATACTGATACAGCTAACTATCCTGAGCATTTTTGCAAAAAAAATTTTTTGTCCGACTTCCGGTTTCAAAATGGCGGCCGTTTTAAAGTTTGCTCGTTTTCTCGCTCATCTTTTAACCGATCGAAATGAAACTTGGCCAACTGAAAGCTCATGTTATGAAGTTGTGCTCTTGACTTTTAGTTCCCTCTACTCGGTCAAAAGTGCGGAACGGGAGGCGACTTCAACGTTTCGGGAAACGTAAATTTTAATTATTATTATTATTATTATTTCGGTTTCCACTTTTTCTAGACCGTGAACTTGTCCGACACATTTCTCAGAGACGCCTTAATAGAATCAAATGAAACTTGGCACAGTTGTAGATCGACATATGGAGGGGTGCAGTCCATAGGAACGAAACCACAATTGTTGAAGACCTCTTTTTCCCTCTTTGTTTATATTAACATAAAGTCAATTTAAAAAAATTCCACCGATTCCCCTGGAATGCCATTTGGTAGTCTAAAAGTACCATAGCACTTACAAACTATATCCAAAATTTAGAAAAATTGATCAATGTTAACTCTTTTTAAAGCTCTGGAAGCATCCCTATCTTCAGGGATGAAGTCCGAGACACTCTGAAAACAGGAAATTTGCAATCCTTCCACTAGACCAAATTACTCCTAATCCATTATATTTCATCAAATGTTTAATTTTAACATTTTTTTCAAAGATCCTTCTTTCCAATAAGCCCCAAAAGTAGAACCAAAACAAGAAAAAAGTCAAAGAAAAAAAATTACAAAGAAATACACTATTTAATGGGGAACTACATTTGTGGACAACGAGTTGCAAAGGTCATTAATTGTGTTGTCGTTCCTAAATATAAGCTGAAAATTGCTAGATTTTAATAAAACTTACCCTATGCCTTGTTTGATATAATACGAGTCATTCTTCCAAATTTTATGTCAGTCTGACCAATAGTTTTGGAGATATTTGGATTCAATTGCACCTACCGTAAGCCTGAAAAATAGCCCCATTTTCTCTTCATTATAACCAAATTTTCCAACTGTACCCCTCTCACTAAAATGGCTGTAACTTTCTTGCTTTTTAAGATATCTACAAAAAGTAAAATGTGTCAGAAAGTAGAAAGCTACATGTAATTAAGTCAATCTTTTTTTTTTGGCAATTTTGACTTTTAACTATCTAAAATGTTAAAGAAATTTAAATATTTGAAATAATTCAGAAAATAAATGAACAAAAACATTCAAAATTCTATTTAAAATATAAAGATTGGCTTTAAAAATTCAACTTTTAGCGAAAAAAAGGCCAAAAACATTCTATTTAAAAAAAACAAACTTTTTACATACCTGAGATGCACCAAAAAGGTGGCAAAAAATATTCAATACACATACCTTACACTTGCCTCAGGTCAAGGGGAGAGCAATAAACCTTAACAGGTTGTAAATTTCAAAGAAATTGCAAATAACTCATTAATTAATATTTCTATTGCTTAATTAATTGTAAATTGAAGATAAATTTCACAGAAATAAACATTTTAATGTTAACATGCGACTTTAACCAGCAAGTCTATGGATGTAGTGCTAAATTTAAGATAAGAATTATTAAAAACCTAAAAATCATAAATCTAGCTTGAAAAATGAATATATTTGGATTTGAACGGGTAAAATAATGAAACATTTTTAATTTGAAATTAAATAGAAAAGTAAGTTGTAACAAACCTGCAGTTCTGTGGTCCTGTCATCATTTTTGTGTTGATGCTGTAGGGCTACACTATACACCAGCAAGCTAAGTATTGAAGATGTTTACCACTGGTTACAATCCTATCATAAAAGACTGTCTGACTGCAGAATAGGAAAGTTCTTCATGCTGGTAAATACAGGAAGGCTAATGAATTGTTCAGAAGAAATGATTATACATCTAAAGCTCATGATGAAGAAGCCAACACCTCATTCAATCACATGGACTCAAGTCAAGACTGGAGGTTCATGAACACAGTCTAGATGTACATGGAATGACAGAGTTGACAGCAGGTTCTAATCAATACCATCTCACATTTCACTCCTCAGATGGTAAATCCAGCAACTTGATAACAGAACAAGAAGAGAAGAGTGTACCTGGCACCTTGAGATTAGTTGACAGTGAATGTATGAGTGTACATGCTTCATACACTACTCTACAGTCTACAGACAAGTATTACAGAGAGATGTTAGCTATGTGAAGATAGCACTAAATACCTTCAAATAGCTAAATACAGAAAAAGAAGACCACTCAAGTAAAGTGTTGTCAGACTTCAAGAACACAAGACAAAAGATCTGCACAGTAAGAATCCAGAGTTCAAGAAAGGACAGCTAGATCTGAACTGTACACAACAGTGACTGCTGCAAGTAGAAACTACCCAGAGATCCTGCTGATTATTGAAAAAAGGCCCTTTTAAGGGCCAACCAGATTTTCCAAAAAGAATCTATATTGTTGTTTCATTTTTAAAATGAAATAAACAAACACATGTATACAGATGAAAATAATTATAGGTCAACCTGCTCCTTTTTCACAGTAAACATAATTCAAAAGTCTCTACCCTCCCCCCCCCCCCCCCCTTTTTCAGAAAAACAAAGAAAAAAAACTCTATCATTTAAAAGTAACCAGAATAGACTACCAATATCGTTTTTTGCCATTTTTCAAGCAATTTTACAAGACAGCAAAGGTGTAGGGTGGCCTAATCTACTGTTGTTGAAGCCCGGAGGCCAACACAAGATGGCAGACATTCACACTTTCCTGTTGTGGCACAGATGCAAATCATCAGCATTAAAAAAAAATGAAGTATCCCCTGCTGTATCCTGTATGCCAATCCGTGCACGCATTTGCATCTGTCTCCACCCCCTGGCTTCTGGCAGTTAACAATTTAAAGCTCCATAATTGCCATTGAATTGGATGTGCAAGCTCCTTGCCAAATTAAGCCATCTCCTTAAAGCCCAATAGCACAGTTTTTCTCAACTTTATGGCTATATTTTTGAAAAACACCTCCATTTTTAAATCCTACAACTTGTTTTACCATGGAAATGGGTATTTATTATGTCAACAAAAAGAGGGGTGGCCAATAGGAGACCCTTAATAGAAAATCATATAGAAAAGTAATAATTTTGAACCAAATTTAAAAAAAGACCCTAAAAAACAATAAAACTGTTTAATTTTCATACATTTCTTGAATTTATATTGTTTTTCATTGAACTTGACAAAAATTTTGCCTTTAGTGCCAATGTAGAGTGAAAAATCTAACTTTGTTTACTCACCTCATTCTGGCTCCTAGGAACGAAACCACAATTGTTGAAGACCTCTTTTTCCCTCTTTGTTTATATTAACATAAAGTCAATTTAAAAAAATTCCACCGATTCCCCTGGAATGCCATTTGGTAGTCTGAAAGTACCATACCACTTACAAACTATATCCAAAATTTAGAAAAATTGATCAATGTTAACTCTTACAACCGACTGACATATAACTATACACACAACAACAAAAGAACATGCATGCACATTTCATTACATTACATATAAAAACAAAGCACATTTTCATATATGTCCAGAAATGTGTCCTAAATTCGACATATCCACATTTGTAACCCTGATATAGGCTTGGTTACATACAGTTACATTGGTAACATTCATTAACAATATTAATTTTAAGTACTTTTTTTCAAAACAGGCTTCATTTCAAGGTCCAGTTACATGGTTACATAGGTAACTCTTTGGTAACACAAGGTAACACATAAAATTAGAAATTTTGAAATCATCAAGTTACATGGGTTACAATGGTTACAAATGTTATGTGTAACCTTGTGTTACCAAAGAGTTACCAATGTAACCATTGTAACCCATGTAACCTGAGCATTTTAAAATTTCTAATTTTATCTGTAACCTTGTGTTACCAAAGAGTTACCAATGTAACCATTGTAACCCATGCAACCTGAGGATTCAAAAAATTTCTAAATTTATTGGTAACTTTGTATGAATTTAAACAGCAAATGTTACCAATGTAACCATTGTAACCCATGTAACTATATTTATAACATTTTCTTTATTGTAATCTACATATATATACTACTTAGTGAATATTCTATATCTATAATATTTTGTGCAATTTTACCATTGTAACCCAATGTAACCATCTCTTAGTCAAGGTTACAAATGCTCAGGTGTCGAATTTAGGACACATTTCTGGACATATCTACACATTTTACTTTAATAAAAAAATAGTGGTTTCAAACATCACTAACAAATTAAGCAGAACTAAGATAAGCAGCACATATATAAAAACAGTTAAAAACATAAATTTATAAGTTTATATATAGTATAGAAGCATATGCAGGCAGTAATTATGAGTAGCCTAGTAGAGTTCAAAAGTTATAAGTTATATAAAGCAGTTGTACAGAAAGCACTAAAATTACATTACATATAAAACGAAGCACATTTTACTTTAATAAAAAACAGTGGTTTCAAACAGCACTAACAAATTAAGCAGAACTAAGATAAGCAGCACATATCTAAAAACAGTTAAAAACATAAATTTATAAGTTTATATATAGTATAGAAGCATATGCAGGCAGTAATTATGAGTAGCCTAGTAGAGTTCAAAAGTTATAAGTTATATAAAGCAGTTGTACAGAAAGCACTAAAATTACATTACATATAAAACGAAGCACATTTTACTTTAATAAAAAACAGTGGTTTCAAACAGCACTAACAAATTAAGCAGAACTAAGATAAGCAGCACATATCTAAAAACAGTTAAAAACATAAATTTATAAGTTTATATATAGTATAGAAGCATATGCAGGCAGTAATTATGAGTAGCCTAGTAGAGTTCAAAAGTTATAAGTTATATAAAGCAGTTGTACAGAAAGCACTAAAATTACATTACATATAAAACGAAGCACATTTTACTTTAATAAAAAACAGTGGTTTCAAACAGCACTAACAAATTAAGCAGAAGTAAGATAAGCAGCACATATCTAAAAACAGTTAAAAACATAAATTTATAAGTTTATATATAGTATAGAAGCATATGCAGGCAGTAATTATGAGTAGCCTAGTAGAGTTCAAAAGTTATAAGTTATATAAAGCAGTTGTACAGAAAGCACTAAAATTACATTACATATAAAACGAAGCACATTTTACTTTAATAAAAAACAGTGGTTTCAAACAGCACTAACAAATTAAGCAGAACTAAGATAAGCAGCACATATCTAAAAACAGTTAAAAACATAAATTTATAAGTTTATATATAGTATAGAAGCATAATTTTTTTTTATTATTTGTGGTGTGTGAATGGCGTATGCAGTGCATGCTATTTTATTTCTGTCCGAATGCGGTAAGTATGCCCTTGGTCCAATTGATATGTTAGGTGTGAGTTAGTTTATGAATCGGTGAACATAAGATTTTTATGGATCTGCAGTTTGTATGTAGAATGAGAGGCTTTCGAGTGATTTTTTTAGTGTGACCTTGACCCTTGCAGTTATGGGTAGACGGTATAGTATTTTAAAGTCAAAGATCGATATAGTAATTGTTTTATTCAGATATAACTTATTTTTGTAGAATTTCGTATATTTAATATATGTTACGATTAAAACAATATTTTCCATAAGCAAATGTAGTTAAGGTTATTAATTGTTTTCAGGAAACACATTGTACACCTGATGTTGACAACTTTATATTGGATGTAGATGTTATGTCAACCTAATTCCATAGATCTTTTTATATCAATACTGATATTTCATTTTATTCGTTAGTTAACATCCTAATTCGTATCACAATAAACCACTCTACTGTTTTATCACAATAAACACCTCTACTCAGGGCCTAATCTAGGATTTTTGCCAGGGAGAAGTGACTTCTCCTTCCAGATGGGAATAGGGAGAAGTGATTTTTTGTGCGGAGAAGTGGGTTTTGTTTCGGTTTCGTTTCAATGTTTTTAAAACAAATAAGTTTAACACTGGTTAGTTGTTTTAGCTGGCATGGAGTGGCCAAGTGCATATGCATTGCCCTTTCTAGCTGAACGACATATTTCACAGTGCCATAGACCTTTTTGGTCTTGTATGTACCATTCAAAATTATCTTGGCTCATAACTTTACAGAATTTTTTTGGTTTTTCATTTTTGTCATTTTCATCATCAGTTTTTCTTTTCAAGTTTTGTTTTGCAGTTGGAGACTGAATTGGTTTTGCAGGGGACTGAACCCCTAACCAGTTAGCCAAAGACATAATTTTTCCAAATGTTCAATTGTTTTGTTACTAATTTACATTTAACTAAACTTTTGATTCTGAAGTTAACATTAATTGGTGGTACTTTATACCATTTCATTTTCATTTGATCTCTGAATTAACTGTAATTGAGTGATTGAAATTAACAAGCCTATCATGTGTTAAACCGTTGTCAAAACATCGTATTATTCGAAACTCAAGATTCTCTTACTCAATGTCACCCAAGCCAACTCTAAATCAAGTAATTAACGGCTAATTATTGGCAATGCCAGCCTCATTAAAAATTGTTTATTAATATTTGATTGACGATTTTAAACAAAGCCGATGG
The DNA here is from genome assembly GCA_944474755.1 of Limnoperna fortunei. Lineage (NCBI taxonomy): Eukaryota > Metazoa > Mollusca > Bivalvia > Mytilida > Modiolidae > Limnoperna > Limnoperna fortunei. Next base: position 9,199,576 of record OX104113.1, read on the forward strand.
TCGGTATCAACATGATTGATGAGCGCGCAGTCAAACAAAGCGAATAAAATACGGTTAAATAAGCCGAGGCTCTACTGTTATGTCACAATAAACCTCTCAACTGTTTTATCACAATAAAAACCTCTACTGTTATGTCACAATAAACACCTCAACTGTTATATCACAAACACCTCTACAGTAGAGTGGTTTATTGTTATATAACAGTAGAGTGGTTTATTGTCACAATAAACCACTCTACTGTTATATCACAATAAACCTCTCTATTGTTATATCACAATTAACACCTCTACTGTTATGTCACAATAAACCCCTCTACTGTTATATCACAATAAACCTCTCTACTGTTATATCACAATAAACCACTCTACTGTTATATCAAAATAAACACCTCTACTGTTATGTCACAATAAACCACTCTACTGTTATATTACAATGAACCTCTCTACTGTTATATCACAATAAACCCCTCTACTGTTATATCACAATAAACCCCTCTACTGTGATATCACAATAAACCTCTCTACTGTTATATCACAATAAACCACTCTACTGTTATGTCACAATAAACCTCTCTACTGTTATATCACAATAAACCTCTCTACTGTTATGTCACAATAAACCCCTCTACTGTTATATCACAATAAACCACTCTACTGTTATATCACAATAAACCCCTCTACTGTTATATCACAATAAACCCCTCTACTGTTATATCACAATAAACCTCTCTACTGTTATATCACAATAAACCCCTCTACTGTTATGTCACAATAAACCTCTCTACTGTTATATCACAATAAACCCCTCTACTGTTATATCAAAATAAACACCTCTGCTGTTATGTCACAATAAACCACTCTACTGTTATATTACAATGAACCTCTCTACTGTTATATCACAATAAACCCCTCTACTGTTATCTCACAATAAACCCCTCTACTGTTATATCACAATAAACCTCTCTACTGTTATATCACAATAAACCACTCTACTGTTATATCAAAATAAACACCTTTTACTGTTATATCACAATAAACCACTCTACTGTTATATCAAAATAAACACCTCTACTGTTATATCACAATTAACCACTCTACTGTTATATCATAATAAACCTCTCTACTGTTATATCAGAATAAACCTCTCTACTGTTATATCACAATAAATCTCTCTACTGTTATATCACAATGAACCTCTCTACTGTTATATCACAATGAACCTCTCTACTGTTATATCACATTGAACCTCTCTACTGTTATATCACAATAAACCACTCTACTGTTATATCACAATAAATCTCTCTACTGTTATATCACAATGAACCTCTCTACTGTTATATCACAATGAACCTCTCTACTGTTATATCACATTGAACCTCTCTACTGTTATATCACAATAAACCACTCTACTGTTATATCACAATAAACCCCTCTACTGTTATGTCACAATAAACCACTCTACTGTTATATCACAATAAACCTCTCTACTGTTATATCACAATAAACACCTCTACTGTTATATCACAATAAACCACTCTACTGTTATATCACAATAAACCACTCTACTGTTATATCACAATAAACCCCTCTACTGTTATGTTACAATAAACCACTCTACTGTTATATCACAATAAACCAATCTACTGTTATATCACAATAAACCCCTCATCTGTTGTGTCACAATAAACCTCTCAACTGTTATATCACAATAAACACCTCTAATGTTATGTCACAATAAACCTCTCTACTGTTATATCACAATAAACCACTCTACTGTTATATCAAAATAAACCCCTCTACTGTTATGTCACAATAAACCACTCTACTGTTATATTACAATGAACTTCTCTACCATTATATCACAATAAACCACTCTACTGTTATATCACAATAAACCACTCTACTGTTATATCAAAATAAACACCTCTACTGTTATGTCACAATAAACCACCCTACTGTTATATTACAATGAACCTCTCTACTGTTATATCACAATAAACCCCTCTACTGTTATATCACAATAAACCCCTCTACTGTTATATCACAATAAACCTCTCTACTGTTATATCACAATAAACCACTCTACTAGCTGTTATGTCACAATAAACCTCTCTACTGTTATATCACAATAAACCACTCTACTGTTATGTCACAATAAACCCCTCTACTGTTATATCACAATAAACCACTCTACTGTTATATCACAATAAACCCCTCTACTGGTATATCACAATAAACCACTCTACTGTTCTGTCACAATAAACCTCTCTACTGTTATACCACAATAAACCACTCTACTGTTATGTCACAATAAACCCCTCTACTGTTATATCACAATAAACCTCTCTACTGTTATATCACAATAAACCCTCTACTGTTATGTCACAATAAACCTCTCTACTGTTATATCACAATAAACCACTCTACTGTTATATCAAAATAAACACCTCTACTGTTATGTCACAATAAACCACTCTACTGTTATATTACAATGAACCTCTCTACTGTTATATCACAATAAACCCCTCTACTGTTAGATCACAATAAACCTCTCTACTGTTATATCACAATAAACCACTCTACTGTTATATCACAATAAACACCTCTACTGTTATATCACAATAAACCCCTCTACTGTTAGATCACAATAAACCTCTCTACTGTTAGATCACAATAAACACCTCTACTGTTATATCACAATAAACCCCTCTACTGTTAGATCACAATAAACCTCTCTACTGTTATATCACAATAAACCACTCTACTGTTATATCAAAATAAACACCTTTTACTGTTATATCACAATAAACCACTCTACTGTTATATCAAAATAATCACCTCTACTGTTATATCACAATTAACCACTCTACTGTTATATCATAATAAACCTCTCTACTGTTATATCACAATTAACCACTCTACTGTTATATCATAATAAACCTCTCTACTGTTATATCACAATAAACCACTCTACTGTTATATCACAATAAATCTCTCTACTGTTATATCACAATAAATCTCTCTACTGTTATATCACAATGAACCTCTCTACTGTTATATTACAATGAACCTCTCTACTGTTATATCACAATGAACCTCTCTACTGTTATATCACATTGAACCTCTCTACTGTAATGTCACAATAAACACCTCTACTGTTATGTCACAATAAACCTCTCTACTGTTATATCACAATGAACCTCTCTACTGTTATATCACATTGAACCTCTCTACTGTTATATCACAATAAACCACTCTACTGTTATATCACAATAAATCTCTCTACTGTTATATCACAATGAACCTCTCTACTGTTATGTCACAATAAACACCTCTACTGTTATATCACAATAAACCACTCTACTGTTATATCAAAATAAACACCTTTTACTGTTATATCACAATAAACCACTCTATTGTTATATCACAATAAACCTCTCTACTGTTATATCACAATAAACCCCTCTACTGTTATGTCACAATAAACCTCTCTACTGTTATATCACAATAAACCACTCTACTGTTATATCACAATAAATCTCTCTACTGTTATATCACAATGAACCTGTCTACTGTTATATCACAATGAACCTCTCTACTGTTATATCACATTGAACCTCTCTACTGTTATGTCACAATAAACCTCTCTACTGTTATATCGAAATAAACCCCTCTACTGTTATATCACAATAAACCTCTCTACTGTTATATCACATTGAACCTCTCTACTGTTATGTCACAATAAACCCCTCTACTGTTATGTCACAATAAACCTCTCTACTGTTATATCACAATAAACCTCTCTACTGTTATGTCACAATAAACCTCTCTACTGTTATATCACAATAAACCTCTCTACTGTTATATCACAATAAACCCCTCTACTGTTATGTCACAATAAACCTCTCTATTGTTATATCACAATTAACACCTCTACTGTTATGTCACAATAAACACCTCTACTGTTATATCACAATAAACCTCTCTATTGTTATGTCACAATATATCCCTCTACTGTTATATCACAATAAACCTCTCTACTGTTATATCACAATAAACCCCTCTACTGTTATGTCACAATAAACCTCTCTATTGTTATATCACAATTAACACCTCTACTGTTATGTCACAATAAACCTCTCTACTGTTATGTCACAATAAACCTCTCTACTGTTATATCACAATAAACCTCTTTACTGTTATATCACAATAAACCCCTCTACTGTTATGTCACAATAAACCTCTCTATTGTTATATCACAATTAACACCTCTACTGTTATGTCACAATAAACACCTCTACTGTTATATCACAATTAACACCTCTACTGTTATGTCACAATAATCACCTCTACTGTTATATCACAATAAACCTCTCTACTGTTATATCACAATAAACCACTCTACTGTTATATCACAATAAACATCTCTACTGTTATATCACAATGAACCTCTCTACTGTTATGTCACAATAAAACCACTCTACTGTTATATCACAATTAACACCTCTACTGTTATGTCACAATAAACACCTCTACTGTTATATCACAATAAACCTCTCTATTGTTATGTCACAATAAACACCTCTACTGTTATGTCACAATAAACCACTCTACTGTTATATCACAATAAACACCTCTACTGTTATATCACAATAAACCACTCTACTGTTATATCACAATAAACCTCTCTACTGTTATGTCACAATAAACCACTCTACTGTTATATCACAATGAACCTCTCTACTGTTATGTCACAATAAACCCCTCTACTGTTATATCACAATAAACCACTCTACTGTTATGTCACAATAAACCCCTCTACTGTTATATCACAATAAACCACTCTACTGTTATATCACAATGAACCTCTCTACTGTTATGTCACAATAAACCACTCTACTGTTATATCACAATTAACACCTCTACTGTTATATCACAATAAATCTCTCTACTGTTATATCACAATAAACCACTCTACTGTTATATCACAATGAACCTCTCTACTGTTATGTCACAATAAACCCCTCTACTGTTATATCACAATAAACCACTCTACTGTTATATCACAATTAACCACTCTACTGTTATATCACAATGAACCTCTCTACTGTTATATCACAATAAACCACTCTACTGTTATATCACAATAAACCCCTCTACTGTTATATCACAATAAACCACTCTACTGTTATATCACAATAAACCTCTCTACTGTTATGTCACAATAAACCCCTCTACTGTTATATCACAATAAACCACTCTACTGTTATATCACAATGAACCTCTCTACTGTTATGTCACAATGAACCTCTCTACTGTTATATCACAATAAACACCTCTACTGTTATATCTCAATAAACCACTCTACTGTTATATCACAATAAACACCTCTACTGTTATATCACAATAAACCACTCTACTGTTATGTCACAATATACATCCCTCTACTGTTATATCTCAATAAACCACTCTACTGTTATATCACAATGAACCTCTCTACTGTTATGTCACAATAAACCCCTCTACTCTTATATCACAATAAACCACTCTACTGTTATATCACAATTAACCACTCTACTGTTATATCACAATGAACCTCTCTACTGTTATATCACAATAAACCACTCTACTGTTATATCACAATAAACCCCTCTACTGTTATATCACAATAAACCACTCTACTGTTATATCACAATAAACCTCTCTACTGTTATGTCACAATAAACCCCTCTACTGTTATATCACAATAAACCACTCTACTGTTATATCACAATGAACCTCTCTACTGTTATGTCACAATGAACCTCTCTACTTTTATATCACAATAAACACCTCTACTGTTATATCTCAATAAACCACTCTACTGTTATATCACAATAAACACCTCTACTGTTATATCACAATAAACCACTCTACTGTTATGTCACAATATACATCCCTCTACTGTTATATCACAATAAACCTCTCTACTGTTATGTCACAATATATATCCCTCTACTGTTATATCACAATAAACCAGTCTACTGTTATATCACAATATATATCCCTATACTGTTTTTTCAAAGTACACTGTCTATTTTCCCCCCAATAAAACTCTATATAACCAGAGGCTCTTAAGAGCCTGTATCGCTCACCTGATTTTATAGGCAAGATGGCATTTCCCTGATGTTAAAGTAAGTCCTGTAATTTTCAATAAACTTTAAATAGGACCATCCAAACAATATTACTAGAAAGCTTTGTTTCATTGGTTAACCAGTTGTATAGAGATTTTTTTTATTTGCCCATAGGGTCCTATGTTAAATTAAGTCCTGCGGGGGAGTTGGCCATTTTGAATTTCCAATTGCCATAAAAAACATAAACTTTATAGAGGACCATCCAAACAATATTGCTAGTAAGTTTTTGTTTCCATTGATTAACCGGTTTCAGAGAAGAAGCCTTTAAAAACTTTTTCCCATAGGGTCCTATGTTAAACTAAGTCCTGCGGTAGTGGCCATTTTGAATTTCCAGTTGGCATAAAAATCATAAACTTTATAAAGGACCACCCAAACAATATTGCTAGTAAGTTTTGTTTTGATTGGTTAACCGGTTTCAGAGAAGAAGCCCTTTTTAACATTTTTCCCATAGGGTCCAATGTTAAACTAAGTCCTGCGGTGGTGGCCATTTTGAATATCAGATTGAGATAAAAAACATTAACTTTATAGAGGACCATCCAAACAATATTGCTAGTAAGTTTTGTTTCCATTGGTTGGTCGGTTTCAGAAAAGAAGCCTTTCAAACTTTTTCCCATAGGGTCCTATGTTAAATTAAGTCCTGCGGTGGCAGCCATTTTGAATTTCCAATTGCCATAAAAAACACAAACTTTATAGAGGACCATCCAAACAATATTGCTAGTAAGTTTTGTTTTGATTGGTTAACCGGTTTCAGAGAAGAAGCCCTTTTTAACATTTTTCCCATAGGCTCCAATGTTAAACTAAGTCCTGCGGTGGCGGCCATTTTGAATATCAGATTGGGATAAAAAACATTAACTTTATAGAGGACCATCCAAACAATATTGCTAGTAAGTTTTGTTTCCATTGGTTGGCCGGTTTCAGAAAAGAAGCCTTTCAAACTTTTTCCCATAGGGTCCTATGTTAAATTAAGTCCTGCGGTGGCAGCCATTTTGAATTTCCAATTGCCATAAAAAACACTAACTTTATAGAGGACCATCCAAACAATATTGCTAGTAAGTTTTTGTTTCCATTGATTAACCGGTTTCAGAGAAGAAGCCTTTTAAAACTTTTTCCCATAGGGTTCTATGTTAAACTAAGTCCTGCAGTAGCGGCCATTTTGAATTTCCAATTCCCATCTAAAACACAAACTTTATAGAGGACCATCTAAACAATATTGCTAGTAAGTTTTGTTTTGATTGGTTAAACGGTTTCAGAGAAGAAGCCCTTTTTAACTTTTTTCCCATAGGGTCCTATGTTAAACTAAGTCTTGAGGTGGCGGCCATATTGGTTTACCAATCAAAATAAAAAACACAAACTTTGTAAAGGTCCACCCAATGAACATTATGGCCAAGTTTGGTTTCAATTGGCCAAGTGGTTTCAGAGAAGAAGATTAAAATGTAAAAAGTTTACAGACGCCGACAACGACGACGACGACGACGACGCCGACGGACGCAAAGTGATAACAATAGCTCACATGACCCTTTGGGTCAGGTGAGCTAAAAATAGAGAGATAAACTACTCATAATTACCCCTAAAACTTTTCACAGATTTATGGTGATTGTCAAAGCAAATAAACCCACCTGGTGATATTATTCTTCAGAAGGATTTGTTGTGACTCTTCTGGAATTGGAGGTGGATATGGTACATCTTTATTATACATGGATATTTGCCCACATAAAATTATATGAGAATCTTTATTCATCTGAAACAAACAAGTGGAAACATTAACTTTTGATGTTTTAAATATGAGCTGTTTTTGGAAGAAGATTGGAATAAAGATATTAAATAAACATAACATTCCAAAGTGCTTCATGATAAGGGAGACAAATATAAACAGTCTGGCAAGGGAGACAATCATTGCTCAATTTACGTGCATACCATATGCAAATGTATTTAATAATAACTAGTTCTAGCTATAAAAAGGTGACATTAACAAATAAGAAATCTGCATATTAATGTGACGTGAGAGACAACTTTAAGAGAATCACAATACAGATAATTTTTGATAGGGAGACAACTTAAACAAAATTAACTTCTTTGGAAATGCAAGTTCATATACACATTTTTTTTATATATAATAATAATATATAAGATATGCTTATTGTATACTTTTCACAGTGTCATAATGAAATGTTTATGATGTCATTCAGCTACTATATTTCATATTTTATTTGCATATTTTACCAAAATCTAAATTCAGAAAAACATGGCTGTAAATACATAATGAGAGTAAAAATATATAAAAGTACAGGACACCATAAATATAAGCATGACTGCTGATGCCATCAAAGAACATCAGAAATTTACAAATTTATCAATGGTAAAACTGTACAACATGTGGCACGTTATATGTACAAAAAAAAATCTAGTTGAGATTCATTCTGTAAACTTTTTGAACAATAAAAATAAAAGTTAAAACCAATTTATGACCCTTTAAACACAATGCATGATCAAGGGGCAGATAACTTTACTCTATTCTTTATTGTAAGGTAGCCTAAAATAGTATGTGTCTTTAACACATAACAAAATGGATAAAAATACATTATATTTATTTTTATTTTAGCTGTTTCACTCATTGTAATTGTACAATTTGTCTGATAATATTTTTTCAAAAAAGCTCTTTTTACCTGTTTGATGACCAGATCACTGATGGTGCCTCCAACATTATCAAAATACACATCTTATACCATCTGGACATTGCTTATGGAGCTCTTCTTCAACATTCATAGTTTTATAGTTAAAAGCACCATTTAAATTTAATTCTTCTGTCAAATACTGACACTTGTCATCACTACCACATATACCAATAACATGTTTATAACCTTCTAATTGCCCAAACTAAAAAATTAATAACTTGTCCAAATTTTCAGGTAACAAAAAAAACCAAGTTAGAATTAATTACCATGGACATCAAAGTTTTCAAAGATTAAAATTAAGTAAATCTCCATAGCTAACACATGTTCCCATTACTCACCAAATGATTAAAATTACATCTACATAGCCACCAGATGTTTCACAAGGCCTTATTTGTACTAACCAGGTTCTCTTAATGGCATTATCTTCAATAATAAACTTTGTCATTTGTATTGTCACAAATGTTTTATTAAGTGATTATGTATAATATGCACTGAAACCCTGATTCAATATGTCAGACACAATGAAGACACTTAAAATTCACATATAACTTGTATTTTTTCTGACCACAAAACTATTCTACTGATTACAGTTATTAAGGCTTTGCACATTAGCATGGGAAAGCCTTTGTATGTTTTTTTTTTCCACAACAAGTTTTATTTCCCATTATAAATTTTCTTTTTCAACATTTTGTAAAGATATTTTGTACTAAGATTTTTTATTATTAGACATTACGCTTTCACAGTTAACGCTGGCATATCAAACTTTTTTTCCTCAATAAGTTATCTCCCCTATCACAGAAAACATTGTTTGCAGATAAACATTGAAACAGTAAATGATTTTGCAATGAAAGTTGTTGCAGTTAGGTTCTCTTTAGTTGCAATAAGTGGAAAGCTTATTATTCGTTCTGGAGAACAAATTAACCTATATTTGTATAGGTCTTTGGTTTGACCAGGCTTGGCCTGACCAAACATCTCCTTGTTCTACTAATTAGGACAGAGCCACTCATTGCCTTTGGTTTGACCAGGCTTAGTGGCTCATAAATCTATTATATCCAATACACCACAGTGGTCTGTATAAACCAATACCTGTCCAGCTAGAGAACCACAGGCACCGGCTGCTCCACTGACTACCAATTTCTGTCCTGGCTTTATATGACCTTTCTCTGTTATACCTCGATAAGAGGTCAAACCTGTCATACTGAGAACACTTAAATAATAGGTCAACTTCCCTCCTACTACTGTCTGGTCTATCTGTAAAAGAACAAAACATACTTAAATAATAGTGTTAAGCAAACTCCCTCAGTTGAGACACCAGGGGCGGATACAGGATTTTCGAAGGGGGGCGTAAAAAGGGGATATCGGAAAAGGAAGGCCACGAACAAGGTTTTTATAGTGTTCAGTAACCTTTATTTGGTACAGTATATACAACAGAGATATCATAATAAACGAATTAGTACCGTTAATGCATTAATTTATGGCGAGGACGAGCGGGGATTACATTTTTGCCTTTGACACTGGTTGTTACCCTCCCTGTTCTCTTTTTTTTTCCTTTCCTTTTTTTTAAAGGGGGCATACGCCCCTATGCCCCCCACCCCCACCCTCCTGGATCTGCCATTGGACACTGTGGCACTTAGGTGCTTGAACTACATCAGCACTCCAGATTCATTGGCCACATCTGCTGTATAAAATATATAACTTCATTAACTGACCTGAAAAAATACATGTGTATTATCATGTGTTGTAACCAATACATATAAATCTGACTCGGCATTAATAATTTTAGATTTAGATACTGTCCCTTCAAACTCACATTGTTGAGGTACTGTAGCACCCATTCACCTGCATTATGTCCAGCACTATATTGAGAAAATAACTTCAATAACCCAGGCCAATTTACATGTACTAAGAGTGTGATGCTGTACATAACCAGTATTTTTGTTTTGTTTGTTTGAATGATGTTTAATGCCACTGGCACTTTCAGCAATTTTTTTCAACTATATTATGGTGTCCAGACTTTATTGGCGGAGGAAGCCGGAGTACCTGGAGAAAACCACCCACCTTCGGTAGGAAAACAGGCAATCCTTGTTAATTAAGAATCCAGTACACCCTGCCCACAGTGAATTAGAACCGCAACCTCAATGTTGACAGACCACGCGATCAATAGCAGATAAACTACTTTAACCACTTGGCCACGAAGGCCCCAATAACAAGTATGTATCAATTACATAATAAAACATTTTCAAGATTAACACCTTGACCACCGAGGCTCCATAACCAGTATTTTATCAATTAGACAGTAAATCATTTTCAAGATAAAGGATAAAGTAGAGAGGAAAAACACAATGTATAAATGTATGTCACTTACTTTTTTCATGTCTTTATCAGGTTTCTTGACAAAGTACAGAATCCATGGCCAACCAAACTGACAGCAGACGAGATCCCCTTCAATAAACTCACTATTGGAAGATTTAATAACAGCACCAATACCTCCAAAGCCTTCAATGGTCTCTCCAATCTGCCATGGTCCCATATAGTCCACACCTGTACTGTCGTTCATCCGACATCTCTACAAACAAATCCCAATTAACTCCTTGTTATAACAAAATGCACACTTTTTTTAACACCTGATATTAAAACAAACTGTTTGTCTAATAAATTACATAACTCTGATTAAAGAATGAACTTACTTATATTACACTACCAGAACAGATAGACATATTTTAACATTTCTATATGGAATGTCATAATATCTACATTCTACAATGGATGGATAGACATCAGGAAAACAATGTATCATTAAGAAAGTGGGAGGGGGACATAATAGTTGGGATACAACATGCTTCCACAAAAAGCAAGCTAATTTTCAGGTTTTAGAAAGTGAAGCATGTAATCATTTTTATTTATTCTGTTGCAAATTCAATGTTCATAACAAATCAAGAAATGTTAAAACTTTTGCAGACTGCTATCAGTATAATTACCAGTGCTGGATCAGTTGACAGGTACAAAGTTTTGATTAAGATTTCATCTTCCTGTAAATCTCCAGGATAAGGACATGGCTGGTATCTAAAATTATCTTCTCTTGGTTCACCATTGACACCTACATATCATAATTATAGATAATCAACATCAGAAAAAAATACATAAAACAAACAATTGTCAGATTTCTTCATGGCAAATAAAATCTCATTAACTAAGGATACATGTACCGATTAAGTTGTTATAGTGATAGTATATTTCTCACCTGGGGTTACAAAAGATTATAGAACAGAATCCTCTCTGGCCTGTTCATAAACTACACATGTCACTGAAGGAAGGTCCTATGTTAGAACAGAATCCTCTCTGGCCTGTTCATAAACTACACATGTCACTGAAGGAAGGTCCTATGTTAGAACAGAATCCTCTCTGGCCTGTTCATAAACTACACATGTCACTGAAGGAAGTTCCAATGTTAGAACAGAATCCTCTCTGACCACTACATAAACTACACATGTCACTGAAGGATGGTCCTATGTTAAAAAAGAATCCTCTCTGTCCTGTATTCATATAAACTACACATGTCACTGAAGGAAGGTCCTATGTTAGAACAGAATCATCTCTGGCCTGTACATAAACTACACATGTCACTGAAGGAAGGTCCTATGTTAGAACAGAATCCTCTCTGGCCTCTACATAAACTACACATGTCACTGAAGAAAGGTCCCATGTTACCTTACTGAAAACCTTATAAGTAAGGATGACCGAGTCTGGTGTGATAGACCAGGATATGATAGTATGATTCTTTGAAAGACTTATGGTCGACCTATATTTGTGTTCTACCAGCTAGTAATTAGATAGATCAATTTTATAATTTCCTTGGAGTCTTTCAAAATCATAAATAAAATGAATCCTTATTTTTATACAAGACTTAAAGATTCCATTCATATACTAGTACTAGTACTTTAGGTATGTTAATACAGCAAATAATAACCAATACAATAAACAGTCAGGTATGATGCAGAAAAATAACTATGGCTGTTTATTACTTTCTTGTGTCTTCTTTCTGCTTTTTTTTATTTTCCTATTTTATTCATATTGCTTTGTGCTTGTTTTGCTCTGATTATTTTTAATCTTGTCATAAAAACCCAAATAGTTTGTTTTTTGTAGAGAGTTATCTCTCTTTGTATACTTAAACACCTACATGTTTATTTACTAGAGCATAATTATTTTATTATATAACAATTACATAATTCAGTGCCATTAGAAAGTTCAAGGTCTATACACATGAACAAGTTTGAAGTCCAATAAGAAATGTGAACATGTGTTAAATAATAATTTTTCATATTCAATTTACACTTCGTTGTATATATAAAAAACACAAATGCAGTGTGTTTTGCACTTTTAGTGCTAATTGTTTCACGCATTACTTAACAACTTACAAATACAACCCTGTTCATACATGTATTTATTACAATCTACTTGTACCTGGCCAGGAAGCTAATACAAAGTGATAGTTTTCGGTCATTGTTTGGATCAAGGGGAGATAACTCTATGATCAAAACATTTGCACGTGGAAAAAAAGAACTATGGAAAGTGGTCAAAAAACTAGAAAACGATCAAAAATAAGTAAAAACAGAAAGAAAGGCTGGAAGAAAACTGATATCAAAGACGTTGAGGATTTTCTCGAAGACGAAAGACTCCAAGAAAGGACCGGGTAAGACGAATATAATGCGGACAGCAAGCGTTATATTTTTTTTTATTATAAATACACGTTGATAAAGATTTTTTAAACGTATCGACTCATAAATAAAGGTTTCTAATGAATTCTATACATCTATAGTCAACAGTGTTCTATAATTTAATGTCTACATTTTCATATGGATTTTTTTATATTTTTGGAATTATTTTGATAATTAAATGTGTAATGCTCAATGGAAGAGCATGATATAACTTCAGTGTCTCCATCTGAAATAATACAGGTATCTGATTGCCAGCCAGCCCTCTAACCAATTGAGTTAAAGAAGTTATGCTCTAGCATAGTCAACTTTGATTGGCTATATACTTACTACTAGTCCGAGAATCCTCTGCCGTCCAACACTTTTTTTTTAGCGTGGGACGTCAGAGAGCTCTCCATAAGCAAAACAGCGGATTTTGCGACACCTGTCTGGGTCGGCAAATTTCATCGTTTCCAGATGTTAACAAACATTTTCGTCCAGTTAAACTAGATATAATTCGCTTCTTTAGATATTTTTCTCTATGAATATAATAATCAATTAATTACCTTAAAAAAAAACAATATTAAATTTAATATTATATCTTTAGCAATATTTAGTCAGTATGTACATGTATCATGTATTATTATTTGTTATACTATCATGCAAGCAAATTGCATAGATGTGTATTTTCTTACTAAATTTAAAAGAAATTTAAAAAATTTAAAAACTTTACATTGATTGCAAAATATATAGAACTCTCAATAACTGTTGTATGTAAACACTGTATTATCTGTGTTTCATTTTTAATTTAGAGGATTAGTTGCAGAAAAGAAAGATGAACAGTTATTTATAGTAGACAAAGCCCCAGAGGAGGAACCACAGATCAGTAAGTCTTTACTGTCATCATTTCTACAGATTATTTAGAGACTTTAATTAATTAAAAACTACATTTGTATTGTCATTGTGAAAGTCTTTGTTTCATAAACTTATGTTTTTAAATCATAGTTTAATTAAAGAAAACTTTATATATCCTGTCATTTTACTTGTGCTAATTAAATTTTTCTGCAGCTGTAATGCATTGTTATGAGTTTAGACTTGAAAAAAGGTGATTTTTTCATACAAATGACCTTTAATCATCAGCACTTATTATACAACAATTAAGCTGCAATGTACTTGTACTTCATTTTTTATCTACTGCTGTATTTTAGGGGTGTTCCTACTACAGGAGCAGGTTATAGAGTTTTATATCATTGGAAGTTTCTACTGTATTTCACGGGTGTTCCTACTACAGGAGCAGGTTATAGAGTTTTATATCATTGGAAGTTTCTACTGTATTTCAGGGGTGTTCCTATGACAGGAGCAGGTTATAGAGTTTTATATCATTGGAAGTTTCTACTGTATTTCACGGGTGTTCCTACTACAGGAGCAGGTTATAGAGTTTTATATCATTGGAAGTTTCTACTGTATTTCACGGGTGTTCCTAGCTACTACAGGAGCAGGTTATAGAGTTTTATATCATTGGAAGTTTCTACTGTATTTCACGGGTGTTCCTACTAAAGGAGCAGGTTATAGAGTTTTATATCATTGGAAGTTTCTACTGTATTTCACGGGTGTTCCTACTAAAGGAGCAGGTTATAGAGTTTTATATCATTGGAAGTTTCTACTGTATTTCACGGGTGTTCCTACTACAGGAGCAGGTTAAAGAGTTTTATATCATTGGAAGTTTCTACTGTATTTCATGGGTGTTCCTACTACAGGAGCAGGTTATAGAGTTTTATATCATTGGAAGTTTCTACTGTATTTCACGGGTGTTCCTACTACAGGAGCAGGTTATAGAGTTTTATATCATTGGAAGTTTCTACTGTATTTCACGGGTGTTCCTAGCTACTACAGGAGCAGGTTCAAGTCAAGTCAAGTCAAGTAAATTTTATTTATAGTCGGTAAGACAAAAGATAACAAAATTACATACATATAACATAAGCTCTGATGAGCTTTTAAAACCGACATTAAGACATGTGAGTACAGACAAACAAAGCAAAACAATACATTGCATACATAAAATCAATGATAAGAGCATCTTTAAGGACAAAATACAGTACATAAAAGCATGCAGACATGAGAGATTTCCTTCGATATAAAACATAGAAAATTCAGGTAAGATACATTTAAGCACATAAAAAAAAGCAGACATGGGATACATAAAAGCAAATAAAACAGAAAAAGCACTAAAATATATTAATAGCGTACACAAGCATCGAAAAGCACAAATGTTTATATATTAAGAAAATTAAAAAGATGTAAGCATAGCCATAGCATAAAAACATGCAGCACTGAAAGGAGCACTAGGGATTTCAGACACTGGTGATGTCGGGGGGTGCCAAACTATATCTAACAGCAAAAAGAACAATTACAAGCCACCCCTTCCCACCTACTAATTAAACCCTTAAATTGATTTAAACTTATATCTCCTCTCAGATCATTTGGGAGTTCATTCCATAGTTTGGCAGCCCCATACCGCACCGAGTGTAGACCATACCTTGTTGTATTAACGTTTGGTTTGGCTGCTATATTTGAATATCTAAAAGAATAAAAACTCTGTTTAATAGTTATAAGATCATGTAAGTATGCAGGGGTTTGTTTGTTAACTATTTTAAAAACTTGTATAGCTAAAAGACGCAGTCTTCTTAGACGTAATGATGGCATCTTAGATTTAATAAGTAGGTCTTCGTATGTACCACTATCGTCTTTATAGATAAATCTTAAGGCCCTTTCTTGAATTTTTTCTATTTTTTTTGTGTTTTTTTCGCTACAAAAATGCCACACTAAAGGACAATAGTTAAAATTGGATAAAATAAAAGTATAGTATATGGTGAGTCGACCCAATTTGTTGAGGTGTTGTCCAATTCTTTTTAAGACATTTAATTGTTGGGAGGCTTTTTTACATATATTTGCAATGTGAGTGTCAAAATTTAGTTTGAAATCAAAAGTAACACCAAGAAGTTTTACTTCATCGTCACATCTAATTTTACTACCATTTATATCAAATACAATATTTTTACAGTGGGTTTTTTTGCCTACAGCTATGGCTTGAAATTTTTCTGGGTTAACCTGCATGTGATTATTATTAAACCATTGTATTAAGTCTTTACTTTCTACCTCTAGAGTTTTAATTACATCTTGAAAATCATTACTGCTATATGAGAGTGTATTATCATCTGCATAATTGTATAAATCAGATTTTGACACAAAGTGGAAGATATCGTTCATAAAAATGTTAAACAGTACTGGTCCTAGAATTGATCCTTGGGGAACCCCTTTGTAAATATTTAGAAAAGAACTATATACTGAGCCAATTTTAACACATTGTTTCCTGTTGCTTAAGTAACTTTTTAAAAGTGTGAGGGCTTCTTTAGATAGACCATAGTTTTCAAGTTTCAGAAGGAGAAGGTTATGAGGCAGACAGTCGAATGCTTTTGAAAGGTCCATTAATATTGCAGCGATATATTTATTATCGTCTAGGGCTATGCGCCAATCTTCTATAATTTTAATTAAAATATCCTGGCAACTGTAACCTGGTCTAAAAGCAGATAAATACATATGAAATTTTGATTCAAAGAAATCATTTATTTGTATATCTATGGCTTTTTCAAAAAGTTTGGAGATAGTTGGTAAAACACTAACTGGTCGATAATTATCTTTAAGTAAAGTGCTGTTTTTTTTATGTATTGGTACAACTTGTGCTATTTTTAGTTTATCTGGGAAAACTGATGTCTCTAGAGATTTATTGATTAGTTCTTTGATTGGTGTTTTGATAACTGGGACTGCTATTTTGATAATTTTGGTTGATATTTCATCTATACCAGTGGCTTTCTTTACACTAAGTTTCATAATTTGTTTCTCAATAAAATGTTCAGTAGTAGGTTTAAAGTATAATTGTTGCATATCAGTTACAGTATCCTTATTTACATTAAGTGTCTCATTTATGTTTACATTTCTTATTGATGCTTTTGCGTTTTCAGATTTAGTAAATTCCTTGATCTTTTTAATACTAGGGTGATTGTTATCTATAGAGATTGACCCTTTTCCTATGTCTTTAGCTACATTTATAAAGAAATCATTAAAGATATTACTAATTTCTACTTGATCTGTTAATATATTTTCATTTTCTTGTATCATAATATTTGTATCATGGAGACAACCTTTGTTAGTTAGAAATGGTTTAATAGTTGGCCAAAAATGTTTGTTTTTGGGTCCACCAATACATCTTTCCATAAAATAGTGCTTAACTGATTCACGTTTGATCTTATTGACTAAGTTTCTCTGCATCCTATATTCCTCCCATGATTTATTATCTCTATATCTTTTGTAATTATTATGAAGCATTCTTTTTTTATACACAGCTTTCCTTAACCTACTATTCATGAAGGGTGCAGGGGTCCTAACAACATTTCTACATTTTACTGGTACATGTTTATTAAATACTTCCATAAAGTTTTCATTAAAAGATTCATATGATTGATTGACATCTGTAATCTTTTCAGTCTGAAAGTCTATATTTCTTAGATCTTCCAGAAAATTATCAGAATTAAAATGTTTAAAACTTCTAAATTTCTTTTGTTTATTAGTTAGATGTGGAGTATCACATTTGAATTGTACTGCGATAAGATTGTGGCAGTCGCTTAAACCAGTACCAAAATTACATGTGGTATTACAATAATTTGGTTTATTGGTAAGGATGACATCTACTAAACTTGGGTCAGAGTCTTTACAAAAACATGTAGGGTCTTTAATTAAATTTGTCATGTCAAAAATATCACATATATCTTTCAAGGTACTATATCTCTCTAAATTTAGATAATCATAATTTAAATCTCCCAAAAACATAAAATTATCATAGATACAGGTTATTTTATCTATATGCTTTGTCATGTCCTCAGAAAAAATTGTATCAGTCATAGATGGTGGCAGGTTATAGAGTTTTATATCATTGGAAGTTTCTACTGTATTTCACGGGTGTTCCTAGCTACTACAGGAGCAGGTTAAAGAGTTTTATATCATTGGAAGTTTCTACTGTATTTCACGGGTGTTCCTAGCTACTACAGGAGCAGGTTAAAGAGTTTTATATCATTGGAAGTTTCTACTGTATTTCACGGGTGTTCCTACTACAGGAGCAGGTTATAGAGTTTTATATCATTGGAAGTTTCTACTGTATTTCACGGGTGTTCCTACTACAGGAGCAGGTTATAGAGTTTTATATCATTGGAAGTTTCTACTGTATTTCACGGGTGTTCCTACTACAGGAGCAGGTTATAGAGTTTTATATCATTGGAAGTTTCTACTGTATTTCAGGGGTGTTCCTATGACAGGAGCAGGTTATAGAGTTTTATATCATTGGAAGTTTCTACTGTATTTCACGGGTGTTCCTAGCTACTACAGGAGCAGGTTATAGAGTTTTATATCATTGGAAGTTTCTACTGTATTTCACGGGTGTTCCTACTAAAGGAGCAGGTTATAGAGTTTTATATCATTGGAAGTTTCTACTGTATTTCACGGGTGTTCCTACTAAAGGAGCAGGTTATAGAGTTTTATATCATTGGAAGTTTCTACTGTATTTCACGGGTGTTCCTACTACAGGAGCAGGTTAAAGAGTTTTATATCATTGGAAGTTTCTACTGTATTTCATGGGTGTTCCTACTACAGGAGCAGGTTATAGAGTTTTATATCATTGGAAGTTTCTACTGTATTTCACGGGTGTTCCTACTACAGGAGCAGGTTATAGAGTTTTATATCATTGGAAGTTTCTACTGTATTTCACGGGTGTTCCTAGCTACTACAGGAGCAGGTTAAAGAGTTTTATATCATTGGAAGTTTCTACTGTATTTCACGGGTGTTCCTAGCTACTACAGGAGCAGGTTAAAGAGTTTTATATCATTGGAAGTTTCTACTGTATTTCACGGGTGTTCCTAGCTACTACAGGAGCAGGTTAAAGAGTTTTATATCATTGGAAGTTTCTACTGTATTTCACGGGTGTTCCTACTACAGGAGCAGGTTATAGAGTTTTATATCATTGGAAGTTTCTACTGTATTTCACGGGTGTTCCTACTACAGGAGCAGGTTAAAGAGTTTTATATCATTGGAAGTTTCTACTGTATTTCATGGGTGTTCCTACTACAGGAGCAGGTTATAGAGTTTTATATCATTGGAAGTTTCTACTGTATTTCACGGGTGTTCCTAGCTACTACAGGAGCAGGTTATAGAGTTTTATATCATTGGAAGTTTCTACTGTATTTCACGGGTGTTCCTAGCTACTACAGGAGCAGGTTAAAGAGTTTTATATCATTGGAAGTTTCTACTGTATTTCACGGGTGTTCCTAGCTACTACAGGAGCAGGTTAAAGAGTTTTATATCATTGGAAGTTTCTACTGTATTTCACGGGTGTTCCTACTACAGGAGCAGGTTATAGAGTTTTATATCATTGGAAGTTTCTACTGTATTTCACGGGTGTTCCTACTACAGGAGCAGGTTAAAGAGTTTTATATCATTGGAAGTTTCTACTGTATTTCATGGGTGTTCCTACTACAGGAGCAGGTTATAGAGTTTTATATCATTGGAAGTTTCTACTGTATTTCACGGGTGTTCCTAGCTACTACAGGAGCAGGTTATAGAGTTTTATATCATTGGAAGTTTCTACTGTATTTCACGGGTGTTCCTAGCTACTACAGGAGCAGGTTATAGAGTTTTATATCATTGGAAGTTTCTACTGTATTTCACGGGTGTTCCTACTACAGGAGCAGGTTATAGAGTTTTATATCATTGGAAGTTTCTACTGTATTTCACGGGTGTTCCTACTACAGGAGCAGGTTATAGAGTTTTATATCATTGGAAGTTTCTACTGTATTTCACGGGTGTTCCTACTACAGGAGCAGGTTATAGAGTTTTATATCATTGGAAGTTTCTACTGTATTTCACGGGTGTTCCTACTACAGGAGCAGGTTATAGAGTTTTATATCATTGGAAGTTTCTACTGTATTTCACGGGTGTTCCTACTACAGGAGCAGGTTATAGAGTTTTATATCATTGGAAGTTTCTACTGTATTTCACGGGTGTTCCTACTACAGGAGCAGGTTATAGAGTTTTATATCATTGGAAGTTTCTACTGTATTTCACGGGTGTTCCTACTACAGGAGCAGGTTATAGAGTTTTATATCATTGGAAGTTTCTACTGTATTTCACGGGTGTTCCTAGCTACTAAAGGAGCAGGTTATAGAGTTTTATATCATTGGAAGTTTCTACTGTATTTCATGGGTGTTCCTACTACAGGAGCAGGTTATAGAGTTTTATATCATTGGAAGTTTCTACTGTATTTCACGGGTGTTCCTACTACAGGAGAAGGTTATAGAGTTTTATATCATTGGAAGTTTCTACTGTTTTTCACGGGTGTTCCTACTACAGGAGCAGGTTATAGAGTTTTATATCATTGGAAGTTTCTACTGTATTTCACGGTTGTTCCTACTACAGGAGCAGGTTATAGAGTTTTATATCATTGGAAGTTTCTACTGTTTTTCACGGGTGTTCCTACTACAGGAGCAGGTTAAAGAGTTTTATATCATTGGAAGTTTCTACTGTATTTCACGGGTGTTCCTAGCTACTACAGGAGCAGGTTATAGAGTTTTATATCATTGGAAGTTTCTACTGTATTTCACGGGTGTTCCTAGCTACTACAGGAGCAGGTTATAGAGTTTTATATCATTGGAAGTTTCTACTGTATTTCACGGGTGTTCCTACTACAGGAGCAGGTTATAGAGTTTTATATCATTGGAAGTTTCTATTGTTTTTCACGGGTGTTCCTACTACAGGAGCAGGTTATAGAGTTTTATATCATTGGAAGTTTCTACTGTTTTTCACGGGTGTTCCTACTACAGGAGCAGGTTATAGAGTTTTATATCATTGGAAGTTTCTAGTGTTTTTCACGGGTGTTCCTACTACAGGAGCAGGTTATAGAGTTTTATATCATTGGAAGTTTCTACTGTATTTCACGGGTGTTCCTATTACAGGAGCAGGTTATAGAGTTTTATATCATTGGAAGTTTCTACTGTATTTCACGGGTGTTCCTAGCTACTACAGGAGCAGGTTATAGAGTTTTATATCATTGGAAGTTTCTACTGTATTTCACGGGTGTTCCTACTACAGGAGCAGGTTATAGAGTTTTATATCATTGGAAGTTTCTACTGTATTTCACGGGTGTTCCTACTACAGGAGCAGGTTATAGAGTTTTATATCATGGGAAGTTTCTACTGTATTTCAAGGGTGTTCCTACTACAGGAGCAGGTTATAGAGTTTTATATCATTGGAAGTTTCTACTGTTTTTCACGGGTGTTCCTACTACAGGAGCAGGTTATAGAATTTTATATCATTGGAAGTTTCTACTGTATTTCACGGGTGTTCCTACTACAGGAGCAGGTTATAGAGTTTTATATCATTGGAAGTTTCTACTGTTTTTCACGGGTGTTCCTACTACAGGAGCAGGTTATAGAGTTTTATATCATTGGAAGTTTCTACTGTATTTCATGGGTGTTCCTAGCTACTACAGGAGCAGGTTATAGAGTTTTATATCATTGGAAGTTTCTACTGTATTTCACGGGTGTTCCTACTACAGGAGCAGGTTATAGAGTTTTATATCATTGGAAGTTTCTACTGTATTTCACGGGTGTTCCTAGCTACTACAGGAGCAGGTTATAGAGTTTTATATCATTGGAAGTTTCTACTGTATTTCACGGGTGTTCCTACTACAGGAGCAGGTTATAGAGTTTTATATCATTGGAAGTTTCTACTGTATTTCACGGGTGTTCCTACTACAGGAGCAGGTTATAGAGTTTTATATCATTGGAAGTTTCTACTGTATTTCACGGGTGTTCCTACTACAGGAGCAGGTTATAGAGTTTTATATCATTGGAAGTTTCTAGTGTTTTTCACTGGTGTTCCTACTACAGGAGCAGGTTATAGAGTTTTATATCATTGGAAGTTTCTACTGTTTTTCACGGGTGTTCCTACTACAGGAGCAGGTTATAGAGTTTTATATCATTGGAAGTTTCTACTGTATTTCACGGGTGTTCCTACTACAGGAGCAGGTTATAGAGTTTTATATCATTGGAAGTTTCTACTGTATTTCACGGGTGTTCCTACTACAGGAGCAGGTTATAGAGTTTTATATCATTGGAAGTTTCTACTGTATTTCACGGGTGTTCCTACTACAGGAGCAGGTTATAGAGTTTTATATCATTGGAAGTTTCTACTGTATTTCATGGGTGTTCCTAGCTACTACAGGAGCAGGTTATAGAGTTTTATATCATTGGAAGTTTCTACTGTATTTCACGGGTGTTCCTACTACAGGAGCAGGTTATAGAGTTTTATATCATTGGAAGTTTCTACTGTATTTCACGGGTGTTCCTACTACAGGAGCAGGTTATAGAGTTTTATATCATTGGAAGTTTCTACTGTATTTCACGGGTGTTCCTACTACAGGAGCAGGTTATAGAGTTTTATATCATTGGAAGTTTCTACTGTTTTTCACGGGTGTTCCTACTACAGGAGCAGGTTATAGAGTTTTATATCATTGGAAGTTTCTACTGTATTTCACGGGTGTTCCTACTACAGGAGCAGGTTATAGAGTTTTATATCATTGGAAGTTTCTACTGTTTTTCACGGGTGTTCCTACTACAGGAGCAGGTTATAGAGTTTTATATCATTGGAAGTTTCTACTGTATTTCATGGGTGTTCCTAGCTACTACAGGAGCAGGTTATAGAGTTTTATATCATTGGAAGTTTCTACTGTATTTCACGGGTGTTCCTACTACAGGAGCAGGTTATAGAGTTTTATATCATTGGAAGTTTCTACTGTATTTCACGGGTGTTCCTAGCTACTACAGGAGCAGGTTATAGAGTTTTATATCATTGGAAGTTTCTACTGTATTTCACGGGTGTTCCTACTAAAGGAGCAGGTTATAGAGTTTTATATCATTGGAAGTTTCTACTGTATTTCACGGGTGTTCCTACTAAAGGAGCAGGTTATAGAGTTTTATATCATTGGAAGTTTCTACTGTATTTCACGGCTGTTCCTACTACAGGAACAGGTTAAAGAGTTTTATATCATTGGAAGTTTCTACTGTATTTCATGGGTGTTCCTACTACAGGAGCAGGTTATAGAGTTTTATATCATTGGAAGTTTCTACTGTATTTCACGGGTGTTCCTACTACAGGAGCAGGTTATAGAGTTTTATATCATTGGAAGTTTCTACTGTATTTCACGGGTGTTCCTAGCTACTACAGGAGCAGGTTATAGAGTTTTATATCATTGGAAGTTTCTACTGTATTTCACGGGTGTTCCTAGCTACTACAGGAGCAGGTTAAAGAGTTTTATATCATTGGAAGTTTCTACTGTATTTCACGGGTGTTCCTAGCTACTACAGGAGCAGGTTAAAGAGTTTTATATCATTGGAAGTTTCTACTGTATTTCACGGGTGTTCCTACTACAGGAGCAGGTTATAGAGTTTTATATCATTGGAAGTTTCTACTGTATTTCACGGGTGTTCCTACTACAGGAGCAGGTTAAAGAGTTTTATATCATTGGAAGTTTCTACTGTATTTCATGGGTGTTCCTACTACAGGAGCAGGTTAAAGAGTTTTATATCATTGGAAGTTTCTACTGTATTTCACGGGTGTTCCTAGCTACTACAGGAGCAGGTTATAGAGTTTTATATCATTGGAAGTTTCTACTGTATTTCACGGGTGTTCCTAGCTACTACAGGAGCAGGTTAAAGAGTTTTATATCATTGGAAGTTTCTACTGTATTTCACGGGTGTTCCTAGCTACTACAGGAGCAGGTTAAAGAGTTTTATATCATTGGAAGTTTCTACTGTATTTCACGGGTGTTCCTACTACAGGAGCAGGTTATAGAGTTTTATATCATTGGAAGTTTCTACTGTATTTCACGGGTGTTCCTACTACAGGAGCAGGTTAAAGAGTTTTATATCATTGGAAGTTTCTACTGTATTTCATGGGTGTTCCTACTACAGGAGCAGGTTATAGAGTTTTATATCATTGGAAGTTTCTACTGTATTTCACGGGTGTTCCTAGCTACTACAGGAGCAGGTTATAGAGTTTTATATCATTGGAAGTTTCTACTGTATTTCACGGGTGTTCCTAGCTACTACAGGAGCAGGTTATAGAGTTTTATATCATTGGAAGTTTCTACTGTATTTCACGGGTGTTCCTACTACAGGAGCAGGTTATAGAGTTTTATATCATTGGAAGTTTCTACTGTATTTCACGGGTGTTCCTACTACAGGAGCAGGTTATAGAGTTTTATATCATTGGAAGTTT
The DNA here is from genome assembly GCA_944474755.1 of Limnoperna fortunei. Taxonomy (NCBI): domain Eukaryota; kingdom Metazoa; phylum Mollusca; class Bivalvia; order Mytilida; family Modiolidae; genus Limnoperna; species Limnoperna fortunei. The sequence continues at coordinate 9,224,490 of OX104113.1, forward strand.
CTACTGTATTTCACGGGTGTTCCTACTACAGGAGCAGGTTATAGAGTTTTATATCATTGGAAGTTTCTACTGTATTTCACGGGTGTTCCTACTACAGGAGCAGGTTATAGAGTTTTATATCATTGGAAGTTTCTACTGTATTTCACGGGTGTTCCTACTACAGGAGCAGGTTATAGAGTTTTATATCATTGGAAGTTTCTACTGTATTTCACGGGTGTTCCTACTACAGGAGCAGGTTATAGAGTTTTATATCATTGGAAGTTTCTACTGTATTTCACGGGTGTTCCTACTACAGGAGCAGGTTATAGAGTTTTATATCATTGGAAGTTTCTACTGTATTTCACGGGTGTTCCTAGCTACTACAGGAGCAGGTTATAGAGTTTTATATCATTGGAAGTTTCTACTGTATTTCATGGGTGTTCCTACTACAGGAGCAGGTTATAGAGTTTTATATCATTGGAAGTTTCTACTGTATTTCACGGGTGTTCCTACTACAGGAGCAGGTTATAGAGTTTTATATCATTGGAAGTTTCTACTGTTTTTCACGGGTGTTCCTACTACAGGAGCAGGTTATAGAGTTTTATATCATTGGAAGTTTCTACTGTATTTCACGGGTGTTCCTACTACAGGAGCAGGTTATAGAGTTTTATATCATTGGAAGTTTCTACTGTTTTTCACGGGTGTTCCTACTACAGGAGCAGGTTAAAGAGTTTTATATCATTGGAAGTTTCTACTGTATTTCACGGGTGTTCCTAGCTACTACAGGAGCAGGTTATAGAGTTTTATATCATTGGAAGTTTCTACTGTATTTCACGGGTGTTCCTAGCTACTACAGGAGCAGGTTATAGAGTTTTATATCATTGGAAGTTTCTACTGTATTTCACGGGTGTTCCTACTACAGGAGCAGGTTATAGAGTTTTATATCATTGGAAGTTTCTATTGTTTTTCACGGGTGTTCCTACTACAGGAGCAGGTTATAGAGTTTTATATCATTGGAAGTTTCTACTGTTTTTCACGGGTGTTCCTACTACAGGAGCAGGTTATAGAGTTTTATATCATTGGAAGTTTCTACTGTTTTTCACGGGTGTTCCTACTACAGGAGCAGGTTATAGAGTTTTATATCATTGGAAGTTTCTACTGTATTTCACGGGTGTTCCTATTACAGGAGCAGGTTATAGAGTTTTATATCATTGGAAGTTTCTACTGTATTTCACGGGTGTTCCTAGCTACTACAGGAGCAGGTTATAGAGTTTTATATCATTGGAAGTTTCTACTGTATTTCACGGGTGTTCCTACTACAGGAGCAGGTTATAGAGTTTTATATCATTGGAAGTTTCTACTGTATTTCACGGGTGTTCCTACTACAGGAGCAGGTTATAGAGTTTTATATCATGGGAAGTTTCTACTGTATTTCAAGGGTGTTCCTACTACAGGAGCAGGTTATAGAGTTTTATATCATTGGAAGTTTCTACTGTTTTTCACGGGTGTTCCTACTACAGGAGCAGGTCATAGAATTTTATATCATTGGAAGTTTCTACTGTATTTCACGGGTGTTCCTACTACAGGAGCAGGTTATAGAGTTTTATATCATTGGAAGTTTCTACTGTTTTTCACGGGTGTTCCTACTACAGGAGCAGGTTATAGAGTTTTATATCATTGGAAGTTTCTACTGTATTTCATGGGTGTTCCTAGCTACTACAGGAGCAGGTTATAGAGTTTTATATCATTGGAAGTTTCTACTGTATTTCACGGGTGTTCCTACTACAGGAGCAGGTTATAGAGTTTTATATCATTGGAAGTTTCTACTGTATTTCACGGGTGTTCCTAGCTACTACAGGAGCAGGTTATAGAGTTTTATATCATTGGAAGTTTCTACTGTATTTCACGGGTGTTCCTACTACAGGAGCAGGTTATAGAGTTTTATATCATTGGAAGTTTCTACTGTATTTCACGGGTGTTCCTACTACAGGAGCAGGTTATAGAGTTTTATATCATTGGAAGTTTCTACTGTATTTCACGGGTGTTCCTACTACAGGAGCAGGTTATAGAGTTTTATATCATTGGAAGTTTCTAGTGTTTTTCACTGGTGTTCCTACTACAGGAGCAGGTTATAGAGTTTTATATCATTGGAAGTTTCTACTGTTTTTCACGGGTGTTCCTACTACAGGAGCAGGTTATAGAGTTTTATATCATTGGAAGTTTCTACTGTATTTCACGGGTGTTCCTACTACAGGAGCAGGTTATAGAGTTTTATATCATTGGAAGTTTCTACTGTATTTCACGGGTGTTCCTACTACAGGAGCAGGTTATAGAGTTTTATATCATTGGAAGTTTCTACTGTATTTCACGGGTGTTCCTGCTACAGGAGCAGGTTATAGAGTTTTATATCATTGGAAGTTTCTACTGTATTTCATGGGTGTTCCTAGCTACTACAGGAGCAGGTTATAGAGTTTTATATCATTGGAAGTTTCTACTGTATTTCACGGGTGTTCCTACTACAGGAGCAGGTTATAGAGTTTTATATCATTGGAAGTTTCTACTGTATTTCACGGGTGTTCCTACTACAGGAGCAGGTTATAGAGTTTTATATCATTGGAAGTTTCTACTGTATTTCACGGGTGTTCCTACTACAGGAGCAGGTTATAGAGTTTTATATCATTGGAAGTTTCTACTGTTTTTCACGGGTGTTCCTACTACAGGAGCAGGTTATAGAGTTTTATATCATTGGAAGTTTCTACTGTATTTCACGGGTGTTCCTACTACAGGAGCAGGTTATAGAGTTTTATATCATTGGAAGTTTCTACTGTTTTTCACGGGTGTTCCTACTACAGGAGCAGGTTATAGAGTTTTATATCATTGGAAGTTTCTACTGTATTTCATGGGTGTTCCTAGCTACTACAGGAGCAGGTTATAGAGTTTTATATCATTGGAAGTTTCTACTGTATTTCACGGGTGTTCCTACTACAGGAGCAGGTTATAGAGTTTTATATCATTGGAAGTTTCTACTGTATTTCACGGGTGTTCCTAGCTACTACAGGAGCAGGTTATAGAGTTTTATATCATTGGAAGTTTCTACTGTTTTTCACGGGTGTTCCTACTACAGGAGCAGGTTAAAATGTTTTATATCATTGGAAGTTTCTACTGTTTTTCACGGGTGTTCCTACTACAGGAGCAGGTTATAGAGTTTTTTATCATTGGAAGTTTCTACTGTTTTTCACGGGTGTTCCTACTACAGGAGCAGGTTAAAGAGTTTTATATCATTGGAAGTTTCTACTGTTTTTCACGGGTGTTCCTACTACAGGAGCAGGTTAAAGTGTTTTATATCATTGGAAGTTTCTACTGTTTTTCATGGGTGTTCCTAGCTACTACAGGAGCAGGTTATAGAGTTTTATATCATTGGAAGTTTCTACTGTATTTCATGGGTGTTCCTACTACAGGAGCAGGTTAAAGAGTTTTATATCATTGGAAGTTTCTACTGTATTTCATGGGTGTTCCTAGCTACTACAGGAGCAGGTTATAGAGTTTTATATCATTGGAAGTTTCTACTGTATTTCACGGGTGTTCCTACTACAGGAGCAGGTTATAGAGTTTTATATCATTGGAAGTTTCTACTGTTTTTCACGGGTGTTCCTACTACAGGAGCAGGTTATAGAGTTTTATATCATTGGAAGTTTCTACTGTATTTCATGGGTGTTCCTAGCTACTACAGGAGAAGGTTATAGAGTTTTATATCATTGGAAGTTTCTACTGTATTTCACGGGTGTTCCTAGCTACTACAGGAGCAGGTTATAGAGTTTTATATCATTGGAAGTTTCTACTGTTTTTCACGGGTGTTCCTACTACAGGAGCAGGTTATAGAGTTTTATATCATTGGAAGTTTCTACTGTATTTCACGGGTGTTCCTACTACAGGAGCAGGTTATAGAGTTTTATATCATTGGAAGTTTCTACTGTATTTCACGGGTGTTCCCAGCTACTACAGGAGCAGGTTATAGAGTTTTATATCATTGGAAGTTTCTTCTGTATTTCACGGGTGTTCCTACTACAGGAGCAGGTTATAGAGTTTTATATCATTGGAAGTTTCTACTGTTTTTCACGGGTGTTCCTACTACAGGAGCAGGTTATAGAGTTTTATATCATTGGAAGTTTCTAGTGTTTTTCACGGGTGTTCCTACTACAGGAGCAGGTTATAGAGTGAAAACAATTTTAGTTTTATATCATTGGAAGTTTCTACTGTATTGTTTTCAGTATTAAAATGGCCACATGTGTCTACGTACATATTAATACAGACAAAAACATTATGAATTTTGACTCTAGTTTGAGGTTTCCACTTTTGATATTATTCTTGTAAAGTCAGTTGTTAAAATGGTGATAAACCAAGGTTAGACCAATACTTTCTGTCAAAACAAAATGGTTACCATATCGGACAAGAAAAAGTTGACAAGTACCTTCAATCTTGCCTCGAGCTCTAAGCAGAAGATTTTGTTTTGATCCTGTTTTATACAGATAATTTCATATTGAGATGTACATGTCTTGACATTATGTATGAAGTTTGTTGCTATTTTGTTTTATTGCATTATTATCAACATACATTTTCTATTCAGAGAGGAAAAGAAAAAAAGACACCAAGAATTTGAAATGTCATTCCAGCTTGTATTTAGATCCTCGAATAAAGCCAGCCAGAGTGTGAGTACATAATCTTGACAAACAACTAATACACATGTACTGAAAATCTGGTCGTCATAGTAATAACCATGTTTGTACTAGGCACTAAGATAGTCAAAACCGATTCGTGGCAGATTATGCATGGTGGAATTTCATTGGTTCTATTTAATTCATTGAATCAATGAAAAATCAAAATATGAAAAACTACAGGTGATATTAACAAAAAATATGAAAATATGAATATCATTATAAACATGACAACTGTTTATTTATTGATTTATTGTTGGTTAATAGCTGAAATACTGCTCACAGGAGGTGAAGCAAACATCCAATGTACCAAAATGTCCAGCATATCAATATCACTTGTAATCAAAATGTCAATCATCCGACATCATGTTAGTGAGAAATACATTGAAGCTCAATGTACGAAATGTAATAATAAAACAATGAAGCATTGTAATAAGTATATGATCAACATAATATGACACCAGTATGTGTGTTTAATGCAACTTTCAGCAATTTTTCAGTTATATCATGGCATCCGGAGTAGCAAGTTGAGTAGCCTAAGAAAACCCCGACCTGCAGTAGGAAAACTTGCAATCCTTGTCAATTAAAATTGGAGTCGAGTGCACCCTGCCTGCGGTGAGACTCTAACCCGCACATGATCAATAGTAGACAAACTACCTTGTTTCCACTCAGCCTTCGAGACCTTTTTAGATTTGCTCCATAATATTTTGGGTATTTATAAATCACATGATGTAAATATGGTTCAGAAAGATGAATTATCATGTGTCATGATTGTACTTGTTTATGAACCATATGTTTTCTCTTGTTTGAAGATATCTAATATAACACTATTTTGTTCCTGTATAATTTTTTTTACAATCAATTGTACCTTCCTTTACCTAGTGATGTTTGTTACTTTGATGGCTACACATTTTTTTATGTCTGTTAACATATTCTTGTTCTAGATATACCTTACAGCAGACATTGACTAAGGGTCATTTAGTGGTCCATTTCACTCAACCCAACATTATGTAAATTCTAATTTAAATTTATTGTTTGTTTATAGAGCACATAATATAAGAAAACAAACTTTAGACAAAAGACATAAACGTGTTGTGGAGAAAATACTGAGTGGAAAGAAAACAAAAACAGAATTACAGGCAGCAATTCAAAGCCAGAAAGACATACAACAAAAGAAAGTTACCAAAAGGAGTGAACATCGCTTATTCAGTAAACCGTATGATTTGTGGGGCAAAGGTCAGTAAACACTGTGTGGCTAGTCAGTAGACACTGTGAGGTGAAGGTCAGTAAACCCTTAATTTTTGGGTTGAAAGTTAGAAAACATATGATTTGTGGGGTGAAGGTCAGTAAACACTGTGGGGTTAGTCAGTAGACACTGTTAGTTGAAGATCAGTAAACCCTTAATTTGTGACTTTATTATAATATATTAATATGGTATGACCACAGTTTGGGGAACAAAAATCTATGACTATTTTTGTTTTTTAACTGGTAATTATTTCAAATGTAATGGAGGGATATATAACGTACATGTATTACTAGTAGCCACAAACAGCAAAGATGGCTTAAAGTAGTGGGGTGGGGGTTTAACATTCACTTAAATCTTTCCTTGGTGGCCATCCAATGGAAGTTTATTCCATTAATATATGTAATAAACTTGTTTTACAGAAGAAGAAAAACCATCAAAGGAAGAAGTGCCAAACAAGAAACAGAAAGTTAAGGTAAGGCTTTTGTAACAAATGTATGTTACCAATATATCTCCTTATGAAAGCAAATCAAACATTTGTTATCATCCATGTACTATTATAACCCTCGTACAAATACCCCACACTCACACAAATGAACATTATATTGGTGTTTCCATATTTTACCCCCTAACAGCCCAGGACATAAATAACATTGCTATTCATATTCTGTTAATCAGATATTTAAAACCATGCTTCATTGTTTTTATACCTCCGCTTAAAATGGGGGTGTCTTTACGTCTGTTACACTTTCTCTTATGCGCAACTCCTCCAACACTACTGAACGGAATTCGATGAAACTTACACAGAATCTTTGTCACATAGTCCCATTCTGCACCTGATATTTAACATTTTTATCGGATTGATATTTGGGCTTTCCCACAGAAAAACATGTAATTTATAGCACAGGATCTGCAGTTTCATTGATATGTTGGCCTTTTCAAGAAAAAAAAATATGGATGCTTTGATACAGTTAGAAAGTGTCAGCCCAATCCACAGTTGGGGAACAACAATTATGTGAATTTATCAAATCTGTTGCAAACAATCAGTACCTTGTTTATTGTTTAAGTGATTGAAGTTTTTACTGTATTTAATTTATCTTTCCAGCCATCAAGACATTTCATGGTCAAACCAACTGACATAAGTAATGTAGAAGTTCCCCACCCGGGATCATCCTATAACCCTGCATTTGATGATTATCAGGTAGGTCTTATTTTTGTTTTAGGGTTATCAGGTTCTCCACACACGGGATCATCCTATAACCCTGCATTTGATGATTATCAGGTAGGTCTTATTTTTGTTTATGGTTGTTATAGTCTCCACACCCTGGATCATCCTATCCCTTTGCTTTTGATCAGGTAGAAACTGAAGGAGTTACAGAAAATGTCACTTCAGAACTTGGCCCTTTTTTGAAGTTGACACAGGAAAGCTTACTTACTGTATGAGAGGCGTTTTGTTCTTTTTGTTATTTCAATCCATTTTTTTCTATAGGATTTATTACAATACACTTTTTTCCTATAGGATTTATTACAATACAGTTTTTGTATACGATTTATTACAATACTGTTTATTCGATAGAATTTATTACAATACAGTTTTTTCTGTGGGATTTATTACAATACAGTTTTTTCTATACGATTTATTACAATTCAGTTTTTTCCAATAGGATTTATTAAAATACAGTTTTTCCTATTTATTAATTACAATACAGTTTTTTCTATAGGATTTATTACAATACCGTTTTTTCTATTTATTTATTACAATACAGTTTTTTCTTTTTATTTATTACAATACAGTTTTTTCTATAGGATTTTTTACAGTACAGTTTTTAGCTCACCTGAGGTCAGCTATTGTTATCACTGTGTCCGTCAGCGTAGTCCTTGGCATTAGTCCGAGAATCCTCTGCCGTCCAATGCTTTTTAGACTTTGATGGGAGCGTGGGACGTCAGAGAGCTCTCCATAAGCAAAACAGCAGATTCTGCGACACAGATCTGGGTCGGCACATTTCACATTCCCTCAGTGTTTTTAAAAATTAATTCGTGGTTTAACTATGCATACATTGCTTGTTAAGATATTTTTCTTCAAGAAAATTGTCATCTAACCTTCAATCAAGCTAATTTATTTCCATTTCTACAAGCCACTCCTTAACATACATACTTTCCGCCATTTTATTTTCATTTTTGGGGTTGTGATGAAAATGAGGTTAGAAAAGTAGTAAAATAAGCTTGATTGAAGTAAATATGATAATTTTCATACAGAAAAATATCTCTAGAAGCGATTTATATATAGTTGAACCATACAAACATGTTTTTAAAACCTTGAGATTGTAAAATGTGCCGACTCAGACCCGTGTCGCCAAATCCACTGTTTTGCCTATAGAGAGCTCTCGGACGTTCCACGCTCCCGTCAAAGTCTAAAAAAGTGTTGGATGGCAGAGGATTCTTAGACTACCTTGGCATCTGTAAACTTTTTACATTTTAACCTTCTTCGCTAAAACCACTTGGCCAATTGAAACCAAACTTAGCCATAATGTTCATTGGATGGACCTTTACAAAGTTTGTGTTTTTTATTTGGATTAGAAAACCAATATGGCCGCTACCGCAAGACTTAGTTTAACATAGTACCCTATGGGAAACAAGTTTAAAAGGGCTTCTTCTCTGAAACCGTTTAAGGAATCAAAAGAAAAGTTACTAGCAATATTGTTTGGATGGTCCTCTATAAAGTTTGTGTTTTTTATCCAATAGGAAATTCAAAATGGCCACCACCGCAGGACTTTGTTTAACATAGGACCCATGGGGAAAAGTTTAAAAGGCTTCTTCTCTGAAACCTGTTAACCAATGGAAACAAAAATTACTGGCAATATTGTTTGGATGGTCCTCTATAAAGTTTGTGTTTTTTATCCCAATAGGAAATTCAAAATGGCCACCACAGCAGGACTTTGTTTAACCTTTGACCCTATGGGATAAAAGTTTAAAATGGCTTCTTATCTGAAACTGGTTAACCAATTGAAAAAAACTTACTAGCAATATTGCTTGGATGGTCCTCTATAAAGTTCATGTTTTTTATCCTATTTGGAAATTCAAAATGGCCACCACTGCAGGACTTGGTTTAACATTGGACCCTATGGGAAAGAAGTTTTAAAAAGGCTTCTTCTCTGAAACCGAATAACCAATTGAAACAAAACTTACTACCAATATTGGTTGGATGGTCCTTTATAAATTTTTTGTTTTTTATGCCAATTGGAAAATCAAAATGGCCATCACCACAGGACTTAGTCTAAGATAGGACCCTTTGGGAAAAAGTTTCAAAAGGCTTCTTCTCTAATACTGAACAAAACTGTTTTACAAAACTTACTGACAATATTGTTTGGATGGTCTTCTTTAAAGTTGATGTTTTTTATTGCCAATTGGAAATTAAAAATGACCACCACTGCAGGACTTAGTTTAACATATAGGACCTTATTGCAAATTTTTAAAAATCTTCTTCTCTATAAAACCGGTTAACCAATGGAAACAAAACTTTCTAGCAATATTGTTTGGATGGTCCTCTTTAAAGTTTATTGAAAATTACTGGACTTAGTTTCACATCAGGGAAATGCCATCTTCATTGCCTCTAAAATCAGGTGAGCGATACAGGCTCTTAGGAGCCTCTGGTTTCTATAGGATTTGTTACAATACAGTTTTTCCTATTTATTTATACATTTTTTTCCTATAGGATTTATTACAATACAGTTTTTCCTATAGGATTTATTACAATGGATTATTACAATACAATTTTTTTGGCCGGATTTCACGGATTTCATAACAGTTTTCTAAGCAACTACTAATTGCAGCCTCTTGATATTTGGTATATAGCATCAGCATGGGGTCCCATACCGTAGGATTTAATTTCAGGTCTGTCGCTCACCTACTTCCTATTAACCGACTTAGTTACCGGTAATTTTTAACATTAATGTTCAATAGTAGAAAATTTTCGTAACAGTTTTCTCAGCAACTACTAATCACATTCTCATAAAATTTGGTATGCAGCATCAGCATGGCCTCCCATAATGTGGGATTCGATTTCAGGTTTTTCGCTCACCTACTTCCTGTTAACTGACTTAATTTTTAACTAAATCCGGCCATTTCTGCCTTTGATTGATTTTCTAAAGGATTTATTACAATACAGTTTTTTTCTATAGGATTTATTACAATACAGTTTTTCCTATTTATTTATTACAATACAGTTTTTCTATAGGTTTTATTACAATATTTTCTATAGGATTTATTACAAAAAGCACACAATGTTGAGGTGAAGAAGGTCAGGATTGAAAAGAAAATCTATAATGCATTGGATGCCAAATTCAAAGACTTGGATGCTGCTACTCTAGAGGTAAATTATAAGTATTCTCTCAGTCATGTCATGAAAATAACTTAGAATAGTTTTGCTTCATAGACATAAAACAAAGAAATCTGTAATGGTTGTTAGCTTATATTATCCATGACTACAGTGACATCAAAAATCATCACAGTAGTCATATCCAGGGTATAGTCTACATTTATGTTTTGCTGCTTAATATGCAAATTAGGCTGTTTAAATTTTCAGTAATAATATCCTATTGTATTTTAACTGGATCGTCATTAGATGGTCCAGTTTTACTTAGAATGAATCTGGTATCCAAGATAGTCCTTGCAACTTGAAATGTCCATAACTGCGGATTTTCAAATTTATACTTGCATTCAAATATAGATTTATCTAGATGAAACATCTGGGTATGACTACTATAGAAAAGAAGTTATAAGCGTATAGAATATATTTTTTTATTTATATTTTTGACCACATATGTAGTTCTATTAAGTAATTAGGTTACTGGTGAGATCAAATTATTATTTACAGAAAACATGGCTGACAGAAATGTCGGCAGGACTTGATGATGCAGAGATGGTTGATGACAATGATGTTGGTGACCTTGACAAAATATCGGTCAACCCACCAGTACAGCGAGAGAAAAAGAAGACAAAAACACAGAGAAATAAAGAAAAGAAATTAAAAGAATTAGTAAGTATTTCCATTGATAAAAATTACTAATAGACACATGTATGTTTAAAATAAGTAATTATAAAAAAAAATATTTTTTTCTATACAATCTCAATTTTTATGATTTTATGTTAACTTTGAAATTTATTATCAACATGTGTAAAGTTGTATTGAAAAAAGATAACTGACTATTTAACATATTTTGGTTGACATCTTTCTGACACTTTTACATTGGTTGACATCTTTCTGACAGTTTTACATTGGTTGACATCTTTCTGATAGTTTTACATTGGTTGACATCTTTCTGACAGTTTTACATTGGTTGACATCTTTCTGATAGTTTTACATTGGTTGACATCTTTCTGATAGTTTTACATTGGTTGACATCTTTCTGATAGTTTTACATTGGTTGACATCTTTCTGATAGTTTTACATTGGTTGACATCTTTCTGACAGTTTTACATTGGTTGACATCTTTCTGATAGTTTTACATTGGTTGACATCTTTCTGATAGTTTTACATTGGTTGACATCTTTCTGACAGTTTTACATTGGTTGACATCTTTCTGATAGTTTTACATTGGTTGACATCTTTCTGACAGTTTTACATTGGTTGACATCTTTCTGATAGTTTTACATTGGTTGACATCTTTCTGATAGTTTTACATTGGTTGACATCTTTCTGATAGTTTTACATTGGTTGACATCTTTCTGATAGTTTTACATTGGTTGACATCTTTCTGACAGTTTTACATTGGTTGACATCTTTCTGATAGTTTTACATTGGTTGACATCTTTCTGATAGTTTTACATTTGTTGACATCTTTCTGATAGTTTTACATTGGTTGACATCTTTCTGGTAGTTTTACATTGTTTGACATCTTTCTGATAGTTTTACATTAGTTGACATCTTTCTGATAGTTTTACATTGTTTGACATCTTTCTGACAGTTTTACATTGGTTGACATCTTTCTGACAGTTTTACAATGGTTGACATCTTTCTGATAGTTTTACATTAGTTGACATCTTTCTGACAGTTTTACATTGGTTGACATCTTTCTGACAGTTTTACATTGGTTGACATCTTTCTGACAGTTTTACATTGGTTGACATCTTTCTGACAGTTTTACATTGGTTGACATCTTTCTGATAGTTTTACATTGGTTGACATCTTTCTGATAGTTTTACATTGGTTGACATCTTTCTGACAGTTTTACATTGGTTGACATCTTTCTGATAGTTTTACATTGGTTGACATCTTTCTGATAGTTTTACATTGGTTGACATCTTTCTGGTAGTTTTACATTGGTTGAGATCTTTCTGACAGTTTTACATTGGTTGACATCTTTCTGAAAGTTTTACATTGGTTGACATCTTTCTGACAGTTTTACATTGGTTGACATCTTTCTGACAGTTTTACATTGGTTGACATCTTTCTGACAGTTTTACATTGGTTGACATCTTTCTGACAGTTTTACATTGGTTGACATCTTTCTGACAGTTTTACATTGGTTGACATCTTTCTGATAGTTTTACATTGGTTGACATCTTTCTGGTAGTTTTACATTGGTTGACATCTTTCTGACAGTTTTACATTGGTTGACATCTTTCTGATAGTTTTACATTGGTTGACATCTTTCTGATAGTTTTACATTGGTTGACATCTTTCTGACAGTTTTACATTGGTTGACATCTTTCTGACAGTTTTACATTGGTTGACATCTTTCTGATAGTTTTACATTGGTTGACATCTTTCTTAGTTTTACATTGGTTGACATCTTTCTGACAGTTTTACATTGGTTGACATCTTTCTGATAGTTTTACATTGGTTGACATCTTTCTGACAGTTTTACATTGGTTGACATCTTTCTGACAGTTTTACATTGGTTGACATCTTTCTGATAGTTTTACATTGGTTGACATCTTTCTGATAGTTTTACATTGGTTGACATCTTTCTGACAGTTTTACATTGGTTGACATCTTTCTGATAGTTTTACATTGGTTGACATCTTTCTGACAGTTTTACATTGGTTGACATCTTTCTTAGTTTTACATTGGTTGACATCTTTCTGACAGTTTTACATTGGTTGACATCTTTCTGACAGTTTTACATTGGTTGACATTTTCTGATAGTTTTACACTGGTTGACATCTTTCTGATAGTTTTACATTGGTTGACATCTTTCTGGCAGTTTTACATTGGTTGACATCTTTATGATAGTTTTACATTGGTTGACATCTTTCTGACAGTTTTACATTGGTTGACATTTTCTGATAGTTTTACATTGGTTGACATCTTTCTGACAGTTTTACATTGGTTGACATCTTTCTGATAGTTTTACATTGGTTGACATCTTTCTGACAGTTTTACATTGGTTGATATCTTTCTCATAGTTTTACATTGGTTGACATCTTTCTGATAGTTTTACATTGGTTGACATCTTTCTGACAGTTTTACATTGGTTGACATCTTTCTGATAGTTTTACATTGGTTGACATCTTTCTGACAGTTTTACATTGGTTGACATCTTTCTGATAGTTTTACATTGGTTGACATCTTTCTGATAGTTTTACATTGGTTGACATCTTTCTGACAGTTTTACATTGGTTGACATCTTTCTGATAGTTTTACATTGGTTGACATCTTTCTGATAGTTTTACATTGGTTGACATCTTTCTGACAGTTTTACATTGGTTGACATTTTTCTGATAGTTTTACATTGGTTGACATCTTTCTGATAGTTTTACATTGGTTGACATCTTTCTGACAGTTTTACATTGGTTGACATCTTTCTGATAGTTTTACATTGGTTGACATCTTTCTGACAGTTTTACATTGGTTGACATCTTTCTGATAGTTTTACATTGGTTGACATCTTTCTGATAGTTTTACATTGGTTGACATCTTTCTGATAGTTTTACATTGGTTGACATCTTTCTGATAGTTTTACATTGGTTGACATCTTTCTGACAGTTTTACATTGGTTGACATCTTTCTGACAGTTTTACATTGGTTGACATCTTTCTGACAGTTTTACATTGGTTGACATCTTTCTGACAGTTTTACATTGGTTGACATCTTTCTGATAGTTTTACATTGGTTGACATCTTTCTGATAGTTTTACATTGGTTGACATCTTTCTGACGGTTTTACATTGGTTGACATCTTTCTGATAGTTTTACATTGGTTGACATCGTTCTGACAGTTTTACATTGGTTGACATCTTTCTGATAGTTTTACATTGGTTGACATCTTTCTGACAGTTTTACATTGGTTGACATCTTTCTGACAGTTTTACATTGGTTGACATCTTTCTGATAGTTTTACATTGGTTGACATCTTTCTGATAGTTTTACAGTGGTTGACATCTTTCTGACAGTTTTACATTGGTTGACATCTTTCTCACAGTTGTACATTGTTTTGATATTTTTCTGACAGTTATTCATATGTTGACATTTTTATGACAGTTTTACATATATTGACATTTTTATGATAGTTTTACATATGTTGACATTTTTATGACAGTTTTACATATGTTGACATTTTTATGACAGTTTTTCATATGTTGACATTTTTATGACAGTTTTACATATGTTGACATTTTTATGACAGTTTTACATATGTTGGCATTTTTATGACAGTTTTACATATGTTGACATTTTTATGACAGATTTACATATGTTGACATTTTATGACAGTTTTACATATGTTGACATTTCTCTAACAGTGTGACATATGTTGATATTCCCAGCATAAGATATTGTTGCCAAAAATATGAACTTACCAACATTTATTTATTTCAGGAAAAATTACAACAGAAAGACAGAGAAAAAAAGCTGAGAGACAATGCAATATTTAGGTATGACATCTGTTACTACTATTTAATGTAATGAGATTTAACAGTAACGATCACAAATTACTAATCTACATTAAGGCAAATGAAGACACACTCAATAATACAGAAAATGATAGATCATTTTCCACCATCCTTGTGAAATAAAATTACATTTCAAGACTAAATATATATAGTTCCAGCAGTCTTGAAATTAAATTTAAAAACCTAGATATTCAGTCAAATAAAATGCTCAATCCTGATGGCCAGAAAAGATTCCTCTCACCTCTCCTTTACTGGTTTATCTCCCATCAGTTTTATGTTATGTTTTTGTGTGTGTCTAGATTAAGATCAATGAAAGCAGATATACATAAAGATGCAGAAGAAGCCAGAAAACGGAAAGAACTGAGAGAGAAAAGGATTGCTGAAAATAAAAAGAAAACGAGAAAGCTTGGGAAACTGAAGTATCCTTATAAAAATATTTACAAAACATAGGAGAAATTTATATGTCAGTGAATTAATAAGTATGCCTGTTTATATCAAAGTGCATAGGACTTTAACACATAAAACCATTAGTCACCTAAATATGTCTTGTGATAAAACACAATAAATATGAAATTTCTTCGTCATCAACAGTGTTAACGACATGTTTGTAGTAGTTGTTGGTTCTGTTACTAATGGTGTGATTATAAAAGCAACACAAAATGCACTATAATGGACATCTGGTACATAATGTATATAAAAGGTCATTATTGGGACAAACATGTTGGCTTCTGATTTATAATACTGAACATTAAAGTACATACATGTACTTGCAAGCATGTTTTATTCATATGCTTTTAACGAATAGGAAATCACAGTTAAGTTTTAAATTCCTTTTTTATCACACAGTATATATTCTTGTGTTTTCCTAAATTAGGTGTTTTACCACTTAATTTACAGTATAATATAATGCCAGTCTATGAACATCCTTAACACAGTAAGATTTGAAGAACCAAACTTAGAAATCAAATTACCTGACGAATTAGAATCATCACTGAGATTATTAAAGGTCAGTGTACTATGACATCATTAATACACCTAGGGTATGTTTATACTAGTATTACAGATATAACTATGTACACTATGACATCATTAATACACCTAGGGTATGTTTATACTAGTATTACAGATATAACTAAAATGCATGTGACATGGTTAGAAAATAGCCTGGTAAATATATATACATTTAGTGTTTACAGCCAGAATGTCATTTTTAATGAGTAAAGTCAGAGGGTCATTGTTAACAAACATATTTAATTTATTCAGCCAGAAGGTGATTTTTAACACACATAATTAAATTTGTACAGTCATAAGGTCATTGCTAACACATACATTTACTGTTAACAGCTAGAAGGTCATTGTTAACACACTTATTTAATGTTTACAGCCGGAAGGTCATTTGTTTGAGGACAGATTTAAGAGTTTGCAGAAGAGAAGTATTATTGAACCCAGAGCCCAAACAAGGTAATTACAATGCTCCTTGCGGATTTAAAGTCTGAATTGATGTTTCTTCCATGACTGCTTGTCGTGTTTAGTTTATCTCATGTTGTAGATGCAGAAGGGTGAAAATTGAAATCAACAGATATTTTCCACAGTTAATCAGTGTTTTGAAATTTGTTAGTTTTGTTGAGCAAAATAGTAAAAAAAAAAAATTTGACCTAGTATATCTAATGCTAAGGTGTGACCTATTTTGTGTTAATGTGTATCGTATGCTAAGGTGTGACCTATTTTGTGTTAATGTGTATCATATGCTAAGGTGTGACCTATTTTGTGTTAATGTGTGAGGTTTGAGTCTCACTGTGTTCAGAGTGTGCTCCATTCAAATCTTAATTTACAAGGTTACCAGTTATCTGCCAAAGGTTTCCTCCCCTAGTAAGACTGGAGACCATGGTATAGCTGAAAAATTGCTGAAAGTGGTGTTAAACACTATTTAAACAAAACATAAAACATCTTACATTATTTAATTTAGAAATAAAGTTGCTGAACTATAACCCTTTTGGAGTATTTTTCTTGAAGCAGTATTACAGGTCTTTTTTCATCTGCCAAAATTAACTGTCTAAATATTGTTAGTTGATATAAAAGATTAATATACTGTTTAATTTCAGAAATAAGAGGAAGTACAGACCTAAAGTGTATGTTAAGAGAAGTCACAGACCAGAAGAGTAAGTTTGTTTTACTTAAGGATTAACTACAAAAAATATTTTCTCCATCGAAGGATAACAAAATTTCCGTTTTGCACATTGTATAATCCGCGTAGCAGATTATATTAAATGTGCACAACGGAGATTTTGTTATCCTTCGATGGAGAAAATATTTTATGTAGTTAATACTTATAAATAAATTTAAACAATAGAATACACTGAACAATTTTATTTTTGTAACTGGACATTTTTTTTTAAAGAGATCAACACAAAAACTGTTAGTTTCCCGTGGAGTAATATATGACGTCAAATGGCGCGTGTCTCCATGACGATCAAATTTGTTTTCCATCCTCTGATAGAAAATATTTTCCAGCCAATCAAAAGTCAGTATTCTCCCAAAATTTATTTATTTCAGATATACCCTTATTGTAATAGGATTCATCAAATCACTTCTGTAGATGTATGGTTCCTCTGTGTGTAAAGTGTTTTCATGGAGTATACTATATGTTTTTGGACATTCACAAGAATATTTACTCTATAACCCAGATGAGGCCTAAGATAAGTTTTATATTCTGGATAAGTGTAAGTTGTAAACAAACTCCTTTTTACCTCCCTTTTCAAGTCAGGGGCACTTAATTTAGTGCAGCCCCAGGTGGTAGATAGGGATGCCCCCCTTGTTGGTGGGGATTGTCAGATTATCATACGAAGTTTTCTCATTTAATTCATTTAATTCTGTTTCTGATTGGCTGAATTTGATCAATCTTCTTTTCTGAAAGCTAAAGGGCACATGCAATGTATTAATTGTAGGTCCTCAGGTTTCATCATTTTGTGTTGAGCAAGCTTTCGTGGTCATCATGGATAATTCTTGTTTTGTATTGGCTTTATGAACAAATTTATTCCTCTGAAATAACAAGTGCTAATGAAAAGTTTCTCCAAAATTGGCTGAAATTTGAACTCGAGTAACATAATAAAAAATAGTTGACCACTGATTAAAATGAGTCAGTCTCTGAATTAATATACATCAAAAACAAATATATAAATGAATATACAGTAAAACTTCGATAACTCGAACTCGCTGGGGTCGCCAAAAATAGTTCGAGTTATCGGTTGTTCTAGCCCCCGAAGTTGGACAACCTCCAGAAATGTATATGTTCCGTACCGTGTACCCTGACCGATCTTGTTTATAAGTTGCTCGTTAATTTTCCTACACGCGGTATATTCTGGTACCCTGATGATGATATCCTCATTAGCCTAAGCGGCCTTCGGATATAACGTCAGGTCAGGAGCATTGGATTTCAACGGTGACAACATTGAAATTTGACGTTTGGGTATTCTCTTGACTAACCATTTTGTATCATAGATAAGTTCAAGTAGACCGAACGTATTATGACGTCACTCTCTTTATGACGTTCAATGTTTACATTTTTCAGCTGAGTTTGCATTAAGATTTAATAATTTTAACGTAAAGTTAAATGTAATTTATATTTAAATTTTATCAAGAAAAGGTATTCCCAGCTTTAAAAAATGATTGACATGTGCATGTGATATTACCGTAAAAAGCTGTGTATTGTCCGCATTTACGTATTGTCCGCACCCCTTTCTTGGGCCCGAAAAATTGGGAAAAATTCGTATAACAATCCGCACGTAAAAAATTTCAAAAAACGTCTCAAGATGAAGACATCGAGTCCGACTTGGTCACGCTTTTTAACAATTTTTTACTGTTATATGTAATTTATTCTCTCTTAAAATATCGTTTATATTTATAGTTTTATTCATTTCTAGTGATTGTAATAAATTAAATAAAAAATAGTGCATTCTCACATAGCGTCTATTTTTATCGTTGTTAAAACGGATACTCACACATTTCGAAACCAAAACAATTTGTCAACTTTCATTTATCAATGAAAACAAAGAAAACAAAAAGATTACACGTTTTATTTTAATCCCTTAATGATTGCAATCAAAACATCGATCTTCAAACATTTGAGGTTACATAACGACGCCATTTGCACTGTACGCAATACAGGTTACACATCCGCTATTTTCATATCCGTTTTAATTTTTATTCGTCCTATATAATTATTATAACATTACTAAAATAATTTAAGTAAAAATTAATATCATTACAACGTATTTATATGGAAGTTTGTAAAAGAATCATGTTAGAATAGTACGAAAATACCGCATATAACACAACAACAAAATGGCGACCGCCATTGACCAAACATTCAACGGGACGAAACACACTATATCGAGTCTGTATTTATGTATAATCCGCACCATTCCTTTCCAACTTAGATTAAAAGAAAAAGACCGCGGACAATACAACCCTAAATACGGTAAATGGCGTCATATTATCAACCAATTAAAATGCTTATATCGGAGGTCCTGACCTGGTGTTATATTTGAAGTGAAGCTTGCGTCAATGAAAAATATTGCACCAGGAGACCAGGTTAACACGCTGTATGGTTTTTTTTGGGGGGGAACTAAAATTCGTTTTAAATGTATTCAGATGTTTATTTCATGAATGTTGACACGAATAAAGTTATTTTAGGTGTAATAGTTTATGAAATTTGAAATTTCTAGATCGCTTACTATTTACTTCCGTTATTGCGCAAAAACCCAGTATATCCATCGCAGTTAAATTAAGTAAACAATTTTCACAATATTTCTTGCCAACACATTTTTCTTAAATTATTTTAGCTTTAATATTTACTTTTTAATATCAATTTAACCACAGTTGTCAACAAAAGTCGTAAATGATTTTTGATTGGAATATTTTGGTTGATTTGATAATCCGCTTCGTACATTTCATATTTTTAATTAAAGAAACAATGTCTATTTGCCTGTTCAAACTAATCACCAGTCATGACATAATTATTATCTATTATTTTTTAATTGACATACCCGTGTTAATTGTTATGGCTTCTGTTATCTACGTCCTTTGTACCTGAAGTTTATTGCTACGCACCGACGCTTATAATTTTAGTTCGAGTTATTGATGGTGACTAACATGAGTTTACTATCAAACGGACCTATAAATGAGTTCGAGTTTTCGAGAAATCTGTGTTCGAAAAACCGGGGTTTTTTGTACAAACATATATAGAAATAAATGTCGGGACTTTAAAAACAGTTCGAGAAATCAGTGGTGTTCGAGCCATCTGAGTTCGAGCTACCGAAGTTTTACTGTATATCAATAAATATATACATGTATGAACCAAATATATAAATGATGTTTGGAAGGTCCTGTGCCAAATTAATATCTGATAGCTGTATGCTTCAACTGTTATACTGCAAATGTCAGATCATAAAAATAGTGTTAATCTTGTTATTTTTTTTAGCAAAACCAGTGAATATGTAGTATCTTACAGATTACCTTTTTTAATATAATATCTGAGAAGTTTTACAAAATTTGCAAAGTAGGCTTATTTGACAATAAAAAATAAAAGATTTTTAATTTGAAAAGACTCAGCCAATTTAAAGGAGTAGTACACCATATATTTTGGTTTTTTTAATTAAGAATTACTTGTGGCCATTTATATTACATCAGATGTACATTATATGAGGTAAGCAATGACTGGTAGCTTCTGTATTCTTTCTATGTTCTAGATTGGTTCTAGATTGGGAGGGGGCATATAATAATAACTTGTGCCCATTCACATGGCTTCTACTTAAAACCATGATGTCTTGTTAAAAGAATAAGTAAATTAAATAAAAACTTTTAAGTCATAGTTTTTAGAGAATAATTTATCATTTATTGACATATATGTATTGGTGCTGAACTAGTTTTCATGAAATTGAAAAAAAAAAATAAATTAAGTTCCTGCTTTTTTGTAATTGAATCCAATAAATGTCTCAAGTAGGTCTTGAGATGAAGTATAAAACAAATCATTATTAAAAGTTCACAGAAACCTTGAAAGATTGGTTAAAGGAAAGATATTCTGGTACTTCAAAAACAATTTAATTTTACAAAGAAGAGTTTTTTTGTCTGATGCAGTTATTTTGTTAAGATTTTGATTTATTTTTCTTTTCAGGTATGAGAGAGTGGATAAGAGACTGAAAAAATAATACTTTGTTTTATTATATTTATTGAATTTTAAATAAATATACAGGCTATGTTGGGTTTTTTCGTTATTTTACCAATATTTCAATTATTGATAATTGTATGATAGGATAGTAAGGTGGACCTTGGTCTGCTGTTTACATAACGACATGATAGAGGCAGAGAGAATGGAAGAACAAGTTAGGTGAACCTTGTCTGTTTTCTATATGAACCACGGTCTGCTGTTTATATAATGACATGATAGAGGCAGAGAGAATGGCAGAACAAGTTAGGTGAACCTTATCTGCTTTCTATATGAACCTTGGTCTGCAGTTTATATAATGAAATGATAGAGGCAGAGAGAATGGAAGAACAAGTTAGGTGAACCTTGTCTGCTTTCTATATGAACCTTGGTCTGCTGTTTATATAATGACATGATAGAGGCAGAGAGAATGGAAGAACAAGTTAGGTGAACCTTGTCTGCTTTCTATATGAACCTTGGTCTGCAGTTTATATAATGACATGATAGAGGCAGAGAGAATGGAAGAACAAGTTAGGTGAACCTTGTCTGCTTTCTATATGAACCTTGGTCTGCTGTTTATATAATGACATGATAGAGGCAGAGAGAATGGAAGAACAAGTTAGGTGAATCTTGTCTGCTTTCTATATGAACCTTGGTCTGCTGTTTATATAACAAGTTAGAGGCAGAGAGAATGGAAGAACAAGTTAGGTGAACCTTGTCTGCTTTCTATATGAACCTTGGTCTGCTGTTTATATAATGACATAATAGAGGCAGAGAGAATGGAAGAACAAGTTAGGTGAACCTTGTCTGCTTTCTATATGAACCTTGGTCTGCTGTTTATATAATGACATGATAGAGGCAGAGAGAATGGAAGAACAAGTTAGGTGAACCTTGTCTGCTTTCTATATGAACCTTGGTCTGCAGTTTATATAATGACATGATAGAGGCAGAGAGAATGGAAGAACAAGTTAGGTGAACCTTGTCTGCTTTCTATATGAACCTTGGTCTGCTGTTTATATAACAACAGTTAGAGGCAGAGAGAATGGAAGAACAAGTTAGGTGAACCTTGTCTGCTTTCTATATGAACCTTGGTCTGCTGTTTATATAATGACATGATAGAGGCAGAGAGAATGGAAGAACAAGTTATGTGAACCTTGTCTGCTTTCTATATGAACCTTGGTCTGCTGTTTATATAACAAGTTAGAGGCAGAGAGAATGGCAGAACAAGTTAGGTGAACCTTGTCTGCTTTCTATATGAACCTTGGTCTGCTGTTTATATAACAACAAGTTAGAGGCAGAGAGAATGGAAGAACAAGTTAGGTGAACCTTGTCTGCTTTCTATATGAACCTTGGTCTGCTGTTTTAAAACAACAAGTTAGAGGCAGAGAGAATAGAAGAACAAGCCATTTGATGCTGATATCTATGGTGCATAGTCAAGTTTAGAACAACCCAGATGCTAGCTTCAATAATGTAGCTCCTCTATGTACAAGTCCCATAATGGAGTCAAAACAACCTTGGGATTTATACATATTTTCCGCTACATGTATTAAAATTGTTTTGGTTCAATAAATACTCTCTGCCATTCAGCTGAAATTTCTACATTGCCAAAATAATTATCGTTAAAAATTTTTATAATTGCATTGTTGACTAAATTTAATTTCAAATTGTATAATTTTGGAATTGTACCTGTAAGAATGGTATTCCAGATAGTGAAATAAATATAATGGTCTGCCAAATAAAAGAAATGTCCAAAGACCTACAGAGCTACTGTTCCACAGCTATAATACAATAAAAGAAATGTCCAAAGACCTACAGAGCTACTGTTCCACAGCTATAATACAATAAAAGAAATGTCCAAAGACCTACAGAGCTACTGTTCCACAGCTATAATACAATAAAAGAAATGTCCAAAGACCTACAGAGCTACTGTTCCACAGCTATAATACAATAAAAGAAATGTCCAAAGACCTACAGAGCTACTGTTCCACAGCTATAATACAATAAAAGAAATGTCCAAAGACCTACAGAGCTACTGTTCCACAGCTATAATACAATAAATGAAATGTCCAAAGACCTACAGAGCTACTGTTCCACAGCTATAATAAGAAATGTCCAAAGACCTACAGAGCTACTGTTCCACAGCTATAATACAATAAAAGAAATGTCCAAAGACCTAAAGAGCTACTGTTCCACAGCTATAATAAGAAATGTCCAAAGACCTACAGAGCTACTGTTCCACAGGTATAATACAATAAAAGAAATGTCCAAAGACCTACAGAGCTACTGTTCCACAGCTATAATACAATAAAAGAAATGTCCAAAGACCTACAGAGCTACTGTTCCACAGCTATAATACAATAAAAGAAATGTCCAAAGACCTACAGAGCTACTGTTCCACAGCTATAATACAATAAAAGAAATGTCCAAAGACCTACAGAGCTACTGTTCCACAGCTATAATAAGAAATGTCCAAAGACCTACAGAGCTACTGTTCCACAGGTATAATACAATAAAAGAAATGTCCAAAGACCTACAGAGCTACTGTTCCACAGCTATAATACAATAAAAGAAATGTCCAAAGACCTACAGAGCTACTGTTCCACAGCTATAATACAATAAAAGAAATGTCCAAAGACCTACAGAGCTACTGTTCCACAGCTATAATACAATAAAAGAAATGTCCAAAGACCTACAGAGCTACTGTTCCACAGCTATAATAAGAAATGTCCAAAGACCTACAGAGCTACTGTTCCACAGCTATAATAAGAAATGTCCAAAGACCTACAGAGCTACTGTTCCACAGGTATAATACAATAAAAGAAATGTCCAAAGACCTACAGAGCTACTGTTCCACAGCTATAATACAATAAAAGAAATGTCCAAAGACCTACAGAGCTACTGTTCCACAGCTATAATACAATAAAAGAAATGTCCAAAGACCTACAGAGCTACTGTTCCACAGCTATAATACAATAAAAGAAATGTCCAAAGACCTACAGAGCTACTGTTCCACGGCTATAATACAATAAAAGAAATGTCCAAAGACCTACAGAGCTACTGTTCCACAGCTATAATACAATAAAAGAAATGTCCAAAGACCTACAGAGCTACTGTTCCACAGCTATAATACAATAAATGAAATGTCCAAAGACCTACAGAGCTACTGTTCCACAGCTATAATACAATAAAAGAAATGTCCAAAGACCTAAAGAGCTACTGTTCCACAGCTATAATAAGAAATGTCCAAAGACCTACAGAGCTACTGTTCCACAGGTATAATACAATAAAAGAAATGTCCAAAGACCTACAGAGCTACTGTTCCACAGCTATAATACAATAAAAGAAATGTCCAAAGACCTACAGAGCTACTGTTCCACAGCTATAATACAATAAAAGAAATGTCCAAAGACCTACAGAGCTACTGTTCCACAGCTATAATACAATAAAAGAAATGTCCAAAGACCTACAGAGCTACTTTTCCACAGCTATAATAAGAAATGTCCAAAGACCTACAGAGCTACTGTTCCACAGCTATAATACAATAAAAGAAATGTCCAAAGACCTACAGAGCTACTGTTCCACAGGTATAATACAATAAAAGAAATGTCCAAAGACCTACAGAGCTACTGTTCCACAGCTATAATACAATAAAAGAAATGTCCAAAGACCTACAGAGCTACTGTTCCACAGCTATAATACAATAAAAGAAATGTCCAAAGACCTACAGAGCTACTGTTCCACAGCTATAATACAATAAAAGAAATGTCCAAAGACCTACAGAGCTACTGTTCCACAGCTATAATACAATAAAAGAAATGTCCAAAGACCTACAGAGCTACTGTTCCACAGCTATAATAAGAAATGTCCAAAGACCTACAGAGCTACTGTTCCACAGGTATAATACAATAAAAGAAATGTCCAAAGACCTACAGAGCTACTGTTCCACAGCTATAATACAATAAAAGAAATGTCCAAAGACCTACAGAGCTACTGTTCCACAGCTATAATACAATAAAAGAAATGTCCAAAGACCTACAGTACAGAGCTACTGTTCCACAGCTATAATAAGAAATGTCCAAAGACCTACAGAGCTACTGTTCCACAGCTATAATACAATAAAAGAAATGCCCAAAGACCTACAGAGCTACTGTTCCACAGCTATAATACAATAAAAGAAATGTCCAAAGACCTACAGAGCTACTGTTCCACAGCTATAATACAATAAAAGAAATGTCCAAAGACCTACAGAGCTACTGTTCCACAGCTATAATACAATAAAAGAAATGTCCAAAGACCTACAGTACAGAGCTACTGTTCCACAGCTATAATAAGAAATGTCCAAAGACCTACAGAGCTACTGTTCCACAGCTATAATACAATAAAAGAAATGTCCAAAGACCTACAGAGCTACTGTTCCACAGCTATAATAAGAAATGTCAAAAGACCTACAGAGCTACTGTTCCACAGCTATAATACAATAAAAGAAATGTCCAAAGACCTACAGAGCTACTGTTCCACAGCTATAATACAATAAAAGAAATGTCCAAAGACCTACAGTACAGAGCTACTGTTCCACAGCTATAATACAATAAAAGAAATGTCCAAAGACCTACAGAGCTACTGTTCCACAGCTATAATACAATAAAAGAAATGTCCAAAGACCTACAGAGCTACTGTTCCACAGCTATAATACAATAAAAGAAATGTCCAAAGACCAACAGAGCTACTGTTCCACAGCTATGTCCAAAGACCTACAGAGCTACTGTTCCACAGGTATGTCCAAAGACCTACAGAGCTACTGTTCCACAGCTATGTCCAAAGACCTACAGAGCTACTGTTCCACAGGTATGTCCAAGACCTACAGAGCTACTGTTCCACAGCTATAATACAATATGCATACATTGATTTGAAAGGGAAAAAATATTGAATAATCAGCTCACACACATCCAAATTTTAAAAAGTTTTATGCAAACATAAAATTATTATCCTCTCGCCCACATTTAAACATTTTCAAGTAAAAAATTTTTTAAATCAACAAACTGTCTCTCTTATATATATTTGTGCTTATACAAAATGGTATAAATAACATAGAAAAAACTTATTACGAAAATATGTTTTCACATGGGGCCCAAAATGTTTCTGTCATTTGAAGAGAATTATTTTTTCCTCGATTGTACAAATCTTAAAAAAAATTTTTATAACGATTTAAATTTATTAACTCTTATTATTTTAGGAAACTACTATGTTACAGAATGATACATTGTTATCTGCACAAAACATTAAAGAGCTTAATAATTAAGCAAAATACTTATATCATTATATGCCAATCACATGCTTGTAAGTTGTCATTTGTGTTTATACCTAATGTGTAGTATAAATTCTATTTACTGTATTGTTTTTTAGAAATAAACTAGATTACATTGTTCTATAATAAACAATTTTCTATTCCTTTAATGTTTGGAATAATTTTTCAAATTTATATCGGTAAATATAATTTTTTGCTTCTAGTAAAACAAAATCACCATTATATCCCAATACATTTTTTTTTAATTTAAATTAAAGAAAACGGTGTCAGGTGATCAAAAAAAATACTAGTAAAAATTGTCTTGTATGTACACATTCATAAAACACATGTTCAATGGGCTCATAAGTTTCTACAAAAGCTGCACATTTTTGAATCTACAATATTAATTTTTGTAAAAAGTATTTGTTTGTATAACTATGCAATAACTTAAACTGAAAGGTTTTCAGATTTGAGTTTTAACAACACTTTTGAACTAATTCCTCAACTCAAATTTTCCTTCCAGTTTTCCTACCGCAAGTCGGGGGTTCTCTCCGGGTACTCCGGCTTCCTCCCCCAATAAAAACTGGACCCCATGAAATAGCTGAAAAATTGCTGAAAGTGGCGTTAAAACACCATTCAAACAAACAAAACAAACAAATTTTCCTTGCATGCATACCAAGTCTTTGATTGTTCAAAACAAAGACATCTTTGATCAAATCTACATATAAATATTTGATACTTGTATTCTTTATTTTTTCAACAAATTTGTTACACAGTCTAGTGTTTTTAATGTTACACTTACTAGTCTACTTTGTCATTTTAGGCAAAAAATTCCTTAAGCTGTTTCTTAATCCAGCATGGAATACTTGTTTATGAGACTATAATATTTCGGAAAGAGCTTGAAATTGCATTTTGGCTCATTTGATTAAAGTGATAAACAGTTTTTTGTGTTTCTATCAATCGGGTCAACCAGATTCTCGGTACTATTGATATTGGAAATCATTGGTTTGACACTATGTAATCCATTTACCACATCTCTCCAGATAGAATTTATTATTGTACTACTTGTCGCTTTCAGTTTTTTTTTCAAGATTAAATAATCTAAAGCCCCAACTTGCATGAGTTGTTGTTCTGCAATAGCTGCCATATTGTTCACCGTGAGTCTCTGAACCCAACTTAGTTTTACTGTCTGTCTATCCCAGATAAAAGTGTATAATAACCGATTAAGTTCATTTATCAAGGAAATTGTGAAATTATGAAGTGATGCCAGTAGATGCATTTTTGGAACAGTTAAATAGCATAAAACCCCTGGTTGTGAACCACTTGGGGCTGCTGCATTACAAGTAGTAGGACTTCTCTGTAGCACCGCTGAGCTAAACAAAATTCAATCTATGGTACATATTCACCAGTTATATCGAACTGATATTTGGACACTAATATGTGAGCTATGTTTAACGACATTTTTGTCAGTTCCATAGACAAACAATTAGCTTGCATATTGTGTAATCTTGGCAGTTTAACATTATTAGAAGCCATTTATTTCATTGAGATAACAATCAGATGGTTTTCTTTAAATGCAGATAGGATTAATGGTTAAAGTTTAATGAAAGGTATTATTTGTAAATCTTTTGCTTTTTAGTCAGTGTAGACATGCAAGAAATTTGTCAAATTCTATATACAGTAAATAATATAATCCGCCTACGTGTATATCGGGGCTACGAGGTGGCAACTATCACTATCGGGGCTACGAGGTGGCAACTATCACTATCGGGCTACAATGTGGCAACAAGCAATGCCTAGGTTACAAGGCGGTAGCATTCATTATCACGATTACAAAGTGGCAACGAGCACCGTTGGGGTTAAAAGATGACAACGATCACTGTCAAGGTTACAAGCTGACAGGTCACTGTTGGATAACGAAGTGGAAACAATTATTGTCAGGGTTACAAGGTAGCAACAATTACTGGCAAGGTACCGTCGGGGGTTGAAAGGTGGCAACAATTACTGTCAGTGTTACAAGGTGGCAGCAGCAACGGTGAGGGTTACAATGTGGCAACAATCTCTGTCATGGTCAACGTGGGGGATGCAAGGTGGCGGCAATCACTGTCGGGGTTATAAGATGGCAACAATGACTCCGGGTTACAAGGTGGATTTAATCACTGTCGGGGGTACAAGGTGGCCATAATCAATGTCGAGATTACAGGGTGGTAGCATTCACGTTCAGGATTACAAATTGGCTACAACCAAGATCGAGGAGACAAGATGGCAAGTCACTATCGAGATTACACGTTGGCAAGTCACTGTCGGTGTTACAGGGTGGCAACAGTTACAATGTGGCCACAATCACTGTAATTGTTACAAGATGGCAAGTCAACGCCGGGGTTTCAAGATAGCAAGTCAACGTAGGGGTTACAAGGTGGCAACATTTATTGTCTGGGTTATAAGATGGCAAAAATTACTGTCGGAGGTACAAGGTGGCCACACTCAATGTCGAAGTTACAAGGTGGTAGCATTCCCTTTCGAGGTTACAAAGTGGCAACAACCACCGTTAGGGTTACAATATGGCAACAATCACTGTCGAGGTTACAAGGTGGCAGATCACTGTCGGATTAGGAAAAATTGCTGTCAATGTTACAAAACGGAAAGTCACCGTTGGGGTTACAGATTACAATGTGACAACAGTCATTGTCGTGGTTACAAGTTGGCAACAATTACTGTCGGGGTATAATGCATATTATAAGATGGCAACAGTCAATGCCGGGATAACAAGGTGACAATAATCACTGTGGGGGTTACAGGTTGGCAAGAATCACTATTGGGGTTATAAGGTGGCAACAGTCACTGTAGGGGTTACAAGGTGGCAACAATTAATGTCGGAGTTACAGTTTGGCAACGATCGCTGATGGGGTTACAAAGTAGTAACAATCACTTTCGGCTTCACAAGGTGGCAACATCACTGTCGGATTACAAGATAACAGCATTCCATGTCGGAGTTACATGGTTACAACAATCTCTGTTGGGTTAACGGGTTGGCAACACTCAATGTCAGGATAACAATCAACTACTTAAGGAGCGGTTTTTAATGGTGGTCATTTCATATTTAAGAGTTAATCGAAGGTTGAATTTAAATATCCAAATGTACGATTGCAATATGCTTATGACATTGTTAGCTTGAACATAATTACGTTTAATAAAAACTCGTTTAAAAGTTTATACACGAATGTTTAGCATGTTTTTGTTATTGTTCGAAACTGGTTTACTTGTTTCCATACCTTGATAATGCACATTTGAGTATTAACGTATAAAGATATAGATTTTTCCCCTTGTATAAAAAGTCAGCAAAGTGTCGTTAATTGACTTTCTAGACAACTGTGTAGATATTTGTCTTTGCTTTCGTGGTCTTGGGAGAACGTGAAAATTAGTTAAAAGATTTTGTAGTTAACCTCTTATTACTGTATATTGAAGTCAGCCTACAACTAAGTCTGTTGAAAAGAACTATTTCCTCTCCCGACCACATAGCACTTAACTGTATCAAGCAGCCTAACCAACCATTTATATAGACGCCAATACAATGTCCATATTATTTCTGTTTTTCAATTTTCTGCCTCAGATATTTCGTTGATTAAACTAACCGACAGTGATATAGACAAGCTGTTGGAAGAAAGTGGGTTTGCACAAGTGATTTGACAAATGAAGTGTGTTTATATAATAGATCCTGTCACTCAGATAGGATTCTACTTAGATGTCATTACAAATGTCTACTCTGAAATGTCACGGCTTTATTCACACGAGAATTGCCCCGAGACTGCATTTGTATTATTGAACGTGTTTATGTAAAAACGAACTAGATAATATGTACATTCTACATGAATAAAATAGATGAGGGAAAGCAAAAATGGGGATTTAGACCACGATAGATCACCCAACCCCAAAGACAATATAGGACCATATTGAAAATAAAACAAATTCTGATAACCTATTCAAAGAATCATAATAAATCATGTTTCTGGTGTTTTTAATGACATTTTAGGTTTTGATACTTACCCCCACCACAGCTTATAAACGGTAACTCAGAATATGTCGTGGCCACCACAGCTTATAAACAGTAACTTCAGAATATGTCGTGGCCCCCAAACCTTATAAACGGTAACTCAGAATATGCCGTGGCCACCACAGCTTACAAACGGTAACCCAGAATGTCTTGGCCACCACAGCTTATAAACGGTAACTCGGGATATGTCGTGGCCATCATAGCTTATAAACGGTAACTCGGAATATGTCGTGGCCACCACAGCTTATAAACGGTAACTCAGAATATGTCGTAGCCACCACAGATTATAAACGGTAACTCGGAATATGTCGTGGCCACCACCGCTTATAAACGGTAACTCAGAATATGTCGTGGCCACCACAGCTTATAAACGGTAACTCAGCATATGTCGTGGCCACCACAGCTTATAAACGGTACCTCGGAATATGTCGTGGCCACCACAGCTTATGAACGGTAACTCAGAATATGTCGTGGCCAGCACAGCTTATAAACGGTAACTCAGAATATGTCGTGGCTATCACAGCTTATAAACGGTATCTCAGAATATGTCGTGGCCACCACCGATTATAAAGGGTACCTCAGAATATGTCGTGGCCACCACAGCTTATAAACGGTAACTCAGAATATGCCGTGGCCACCACAGCTTATAAACGGCACCTCAGAATATGTCGTGGCCATCACAGCTTATAAACGGTATCTCAGAATATGTCGTGGCCACAACAGCTTATAAACGGTAACTCAGAATATGTCGTAGCCACCACAGATTATAAACGGTAACTCGGAATATGTCGTGGCCACCACCGCTTATAAACGGTAACTCAGAATATGTCGTGGCCACCACAGCTTATAAACGGTACCTCAGAATATGTCGTGGCCACTACAGATTATAAACGGTAACTCAGAATATGCCGTGGCCACCACAGCTTATAAACGGTAACCCAGAATGTCGTGGCCACCACAGCTTATAAACAGTAACTCAGAATATGTCGTGGCCACCACAGCTAATAAACGGTAACTCAGAATATGTCGTGGCCACCACCGCTTATAAACGGTAACTCAGAATATGTCGTGGCCACCACAGCTTATGAACGGTAACTCAGAATATGTCGTGGCCAGCACAGCTTATAAACGGTAACTCAGAATATGTCGTGGCTATCACAGCTTATAAACGGTATCTCAGAATATGTCGTGGCCACCACCGATTATAAAGGGTACCTCAGAATATGTCGTGGCCACCACAGCTTATAAACGGTAACTCAGAATATGCCGTGGCCACCACAGCTTATAAACGGCACCTCAGAATATGTCGTGGCCATCACAGCTTATAAACGGTATCTCAGAATATGTCGTGGCCACAACAGCTTATAAACGGTAACTCAGAATATGTCGTAGCCACCACAGATTATAAACGGTAACTCGGAATATGTCGTGGCCACCACCGCTTATAAACGGTAACTCAGAATATGTCGTGGCCACCACAGCTTATAAACGGTACCTCAGAATATGTCGTGGCCACTACAGATTATAAACGGTAACTCAGAATATGCCGTGACCACCACAGCTTATAAACGGTAACCCAGAATGTCGTGGCCACCACAGCTTATAAACAGTAACTCAGAATATGTCGTGGCCACCACAGCTAATAAACGGTAACTCAGAATATGTCGTGGCCACCACAGCTTATAAACGGTAACTCAGAATATGTCGTGGCCACCACAGCTTATAAACGGTAACTCAGAATATGTCGTGGCCACCACAGCTTATAAACGAAAACTCAGAATATGCCATGGCCACCACAGCTTATAAACGGTAACTCAGAAATATGTCGTGGCCCCCAAACCTTATAAACGGTAACTCAGAATATGCCGTGGCCACCACAGCTTATAAACGGTAACTCAGAATATGCCGTGGCCACCACAGCTTATAAACGGTAACCCAGAATATGTCGTGGCCACGACCGCTTATAAACGGTAACTCAGAATATGTCGTGGCCACCACAGCTTATAAACGATAACTCAGAATATGTTGTAGCCACCACAGCTTATAAACGGTAACTCAGAATATGTCGTGGCCACCACAGCTTATAAACGGTAAATCAGAATATGTCGTGGCCACCACCGCTTATACACGGTAGTGTTCGTTTAGGTTTTGATACTTACTCACCAAGGTAAGATCGTAAATTGATCAAGAAAGCTGTATAGTCTAATATTATACAATTTTTGCCTTTAATGAAAGTAACATCCATAATTATTAAATCAAGAAAGGGGTATTAATTTGATATTACCTCAAGTCATTTCAAGGCTATAAGAGTATTATTATACTGAACTGAACACGAACAAGAACAAAGGTGACAGTGTAGTCATAACTGAGTAACCCTTGAAAATTTGGCGCGCTTTTGCACGTCGAACAAATAACTTGTTACTTTGTCTACATGCAAATTCCCAGACAGTTATTTTACCCACGTGGAGTTTTGAGCGAGAAAAAGAAGTTATTGCTGCTAACATCTAATTTATGTTAGTACTAGTTATGATAGTAAGGTATAATAATACGAAATATATATAACATCTAATTAACTTTAGTACTGGTTACCATAGTAATGTATAAAAATACACAATATATAATGAACATTAAAATAGTTTTTTGGTGTAATGTAAGTTCTTAAAAACCATCATTTAGATGGGTTTCATTTTAGTTCTATGCAAAGACAATTTTGTTGGTGTTGGCCTAAAATAAACCAAAATGACAAAAAGTAGGGCATATTAAGCACAGAACTAAACATACAATATACAATTTTATCAGAAACCACGAGAGGTTGTTGCCATGCTCGCAGTAGGCAGCAAAAGTGAAATTAAATGAAAATATTTTCAGTGAATAATTTGAATTTACTAACAAGTTTTTTAAGTTCCTAATATATTTGTAACATTATTTAACGTGTCCTTCCCCCAAAATTAAAACGTGTCCGCTTTTACTGTGCGCCTACACGTGTTTTGTTACTGAGACGTCAATGTCATGTTACAAACTATATATGAAGTCAATAACGTCATTTTGTAAAAAGACAGAAATGGATAGAACTGTTGACGAAGGTTTTATCTTTACTAAAGAAAGTAATAGGTCGAGGCCATTGTCCAAAAATGCCAATGCTGAGGTTTTTGGTCGCACATCAAACAAACTATTAGGCTTAAAGAAGAAACATAAAGGGTAGGACCTATATAGTGGAAAAAAGCAGAACAGTTAAAGAATGTTTCTGAGAGAATGATAAAAAAAATATCTGCTGCTGTATTTCCTCGACAAAGACAAAGTGTTCCAAAAAGGGAAAAACTTGAAATTTGGGCAAGTGAGATGCGTGGACAAGGAAAAGCTGGTGGGGTTGATAAAGGATAACCATGCCGCGAACCATAGAAAATGTGACACTATATAGGAGAGCATACGGCATGCAGTGTTTCTGGTTGAAGGAGAACATATAAGAATCTTTTTTGAGAAAGAAGTAAATTGCACCAGCTGCAGATTTGCGCATCTTTATACTTGTAAATTTAATTAAAGACGAAATTGTAGAAATCGGGTTTAATTCGACCTAAGTATATCCGGAATAGATGTTCGAGGAAAACAAGGAGAGCCAGAGATGATGTGTTATCCTAGATATGGGGAAATTGCAATGGACGGAGGGACAGCTGTATTTATCGGTGGTGTCTGGAGAAAAGAACAAATAATAAGAACTGAACAATGCTGCACCATGAAAAACATTGTACATAAGTAAACATAATGTTATTGGTTTATGTTTCCAAATTAATAGATTTCAAATTCGAAAAAATAAATGTAGATGTTTTATAATAGTATAATTTAATTTGCTTTGTAAGCTGAAATCTGATTGGTCAATTCAAATCGGGCAAACCATATTATAAGAAATAACTTGCGTGACCTATTCTAACGCCGTTAAAATTCAAATAGTTCCACGACGTCATCGACGCTCTTACCGCAAAAATTGATAAGATTTATAGTTAAAATTAAATTATAAGGAATATTTCAAATTTCTGAACAGATTATACGATATAATATGGTTTGGGTCTGTATACACCATTCATAAACGCGGTTTATTAGGCGTAAACAGACCCAAACCATATTATATCGTATAATCTGTTCAGAAATTTGAAGTATTCCTTAAATATTGTTTAATCAGATGCATATTGGGTTCAGTACTGTATTGAAGATATAATTGTTCTTGAATTTTACTGAAAAACACGCAAACAAAACAACGGTCATACAGAAAATATCCAATACAGAATTTATTATGTCTAGCTCATATATTAAAACTTAACCCTAAGACAACCAGAACCTTCTGTAGGATTCATGTCGAGCACACCCTGACTACAGTTAGACTAGAACTCGCAACCTCGGTAAAATAAATGAGATTGTGACGATTGCAGCGTAAAGTAAACCTTTAGCAGAATCAATTAAGTCGAAAAGTTTTTATTAACCATAACAGAAATGCAATGCAATATGGACCACAAAACAAAGTGCACATGGGTCTATATGGAAAAATCTTATCTTCATAAAAAAAAACAAAATTCGCTGCATTTTTGCTTATTGGTTTGCCGGTTTCTCGGACTTTGATTTGTGGATTGTCTTTTTGACAGCGGGCGTTAAACACCATTAATCAATCAATCAATCTTTTTGACAGTAATCTCGGTGTTCTGTACTGTCTTATTACCTTCATTTATGCATGAATGCTATTTATTTATTTATTTATTTATTTATTTATTTATTTATTTATTTATTTATTTATTTATTTATTTATTTATTTATTTATTTATTTATTTATTTATTTATTTATTTATTTTAAAAAACAAATCAGTTGTGAAAATGTGCAAACATGAACCAGTATAAATTATTATTAGTCAAGAGAAAAATGAAAATTTGTATTTTGTTTGTTTGTGCCAACTCAAAAAGCATCAAGCTAGCAATTAAAGAAATAATATGACGGGTGTATTGCGTGGAGCAGGAGTAGCTAACCCTTCGGGAGGACCTGGATTCACGCTAGGTTTTTTGTGGGGTTCGGGTCACTCAGTTTTTGGTTTTAAAGGTGTGTTTGTTTGTTTTTGGTGTTGTTCAACTTTTGTTAAACCGTGGTATCTCTGTCATTGGCTTAATCTTTAGTGAATATATAAGCGATAAATCTGTCCGCCATACTAATATTCCTAAGAAATCGTCCGTGGTTACTATTTTTTCTAGTTAAAATAGTCCATGTCTAGTAAATCTAGCCAATGAAACTTTTCTATTAAAATATTGATAATACGGACTATACTATTTAAAGATAATCGTATGATACAAAATTACCAGGGAAATTAAACATGCATAAGCAATTATTTATCAATTCAATTATTAAACTTGAAAAAATGTATTCACAGTTAACACTTTTTACTTCTTCAAGCAGCATTTAAAAATATCACGTCACAAAATATAACTTGTATTACTGGTGAACACTTTTACTCTTTAAGTAATATAAATTGATATGTGGATAAAAAGCTTATTAGATTAGAAAATAGAATATGGTGAATTATCTGAAACTGTGTTTAATTTAAAACATAGATATGACAGTCCAGTATATATAAATCTTTCTAGATATGTTCTTTGTAAAGTTAATATGAAAACTGTCAGTCTTTGTCAATTAATGTTTGATTAGAGAACATTAAGACAGGAAATTAAAACCTCGGTGTTGACATGCACATGATCAATAGAAAATGACCACCTTAACCATTCAGCCATCGACTGAGGACCCTCGACATATGTAACGCTGTTAAGTGTGTTAATTCTCTAGATTCTATATACTAGTATGTAAATTATACTGTTATACAGTCTATATTTCTTACTTTTTAAATTACTGAAGTCGCTTGTTTGGTACATATGTATTACAAATAGACCAAACAATTTTTACTGAGCAAGGAACATTTTTCCTGTGAAATTTGGTCTGTGGACCCTTTTTACTAGGAAATTAAGTGACATGGAATAATTTTACTATTAAAAATAGTATGTGGCGACATTTTACTACCGGACATATTTTACTGTTACAAATCCTCCTCGGTATCTTATATTCGTTTTTCTCAAAAAGGACGAATTGCAAACATCCTCACAAGTCAGGGTTTCTGTGTCCACGTGTGTCCACGAAACCCTGACAAACTTAGCTATAGGAAATTCCCGGGCTAGAAGATTTTCTTATGACGTCAATCCTTCAAAATATCAACTAATGAAATTGCTTGAAAGAAGCAAATGTTTGGGGTGTTAATTCTTACTCGTTTTTGAGTGGGAAGAAAACGTAACGCAACTAATAAACAACGCGGTAATAACAAACTATTAACTATACAAAATACACTGATTTTCACATGGTTTATTCAACACATCCGTTTGTTTAATTTACAATCGACATCGGGATATTCTTTAACCAAGCCGTGAATGAAAACAAGCTTTTGATTGGCTACATTAAGGTATGATGTAGCCAATCAAAATAGTGACTTCTAGCCCGGAAATTTCCTAGCTAAGTTTGTCAGGGTTTCGTGGACACATCAGGACACAGAAACCCTGACTTGTGAGGATGAATTGCAAAGTACTTAGCATCTTTTTTAGTACCATTTTACACTTCATATCTAGGTGAACGATGACAGTCTCCCTCTATCATTATTAATCATCCGAACACCTGTGAACGCTTGCAGTTATCTTTAATCGATTATTAACAAACTAATTCCTGGCGTCCGATTACGGTATCCGTTATTATCACATATTTGGCACTTAAGAAAAAACTTCTTCATTTGTTGATAGTATGAAAAATGAAAATATCAAAGAAAAAAAGAGTTTTTACTGAGGAACAGATCTGTGATAAATACTTGCTTTCTTCTAAAATTATGATATTGAACTGTTTAGTGTTTTGTATATGTTTTCAGGGACAGTCTATACTAACAGTATAGACTGTCCCTGATGTTTTTGTGTTTTATTACGTTTTTTAAAATATTAAACTGTTTTCATCTGCTTTATTTTGGGATAAAAGGTTGACTAGAGGTTATAAAATATGTGATAAACAGATTATGGCATGTCATTTTCCATATCGAGCCTGGTATCGGCCCTCGAGCAAGCTCTTGGGCTGATATCAGGGCCGATATGGAAAATGTCATGTAATAATCTATAAATACAGGTGAGTGATTACAGTCTTTGTGAAGTTTTGGTTTCCAGCCGGCTGATTATAGATCTGTTTTAATCTCCCGGTGATTATCTAATTTCCTTGTACCAGTGATATTTAAAATTTGACATCCAAAACCTTTTTTTTGAAAATTGGTTTAGTTTTCCAGGTTAACCATGAATTATATATTGTAACTTGAATAATACAGTGATGCCAGCATTGATTTGAAGATGTAATTACATACTGATGTAGATAATAAAAGCATAATTAATTTTGCTCAGTGTCGGATGGTTTTTCATAAAAAGAGTTCGAATTAATTTATTACTTTCGCCGCACTTTTTTATCTGGTTAAAACGAATCCTTATTCATGGACAATCTATACTAGTTAGTATAGACTGTCCCTGCCTTATTATATTTTATTTATATATTTAGTAGTTGTAAAAATAACCCAAACCAATGTTGCTTGTTTTTAGTTTTGTTTTTTTATTTGTTTGTTTGTTTTGCCAGTGTATTGATGTTATAACGTTGCAATGGAACTTTACAACATCAGAAGTAAAGTATGATGAATACCTTTAGTTTAAAAAAAAAGATATATCACATCTTCATGCGGAAGGGACAAATATGGGATCATGAAAACACGCATGTTTTTTATCATTATATCAACACATTATCACAAAATACGTATTCTGAATAGCTTCTGAGCCAGCTTAGATAACATGTAATGACAAAATACATATAAATTGCAGCATAGCAGAAGTGTTGTGGGCACTATATATATAATTAATAATTTTATGATTTTTCAACTTTATTTTCATATATTAATATTACTAATTACAGCATTTCATAGAAAATGTGATACCTGAAATGGAGATCGCACAAAAATTGAAGTTTAACATGTGTGAGTTTTTTTCAAAGGCTGACGTGTAAGCATATTCTTTGCATATTTTGTTAAGGTTAACTCTATTTATCCATTAGTAATTACCAAGCTTGTAAAGAATACTAAAAAGCATAACGCAGTGCTTATGGAAGCCCGTACGTGCCATGGAAAAAATAATTTATAGCTTGTGCGCACGAGTTTCAAACTTGTGCACACGAGTTACAAACTTGAGCGCACGAGTTTCAAATCTTGTGCGCACGAGCAACTAACTTGTGCGCACGAGTTTCAAATCTTGTACGCACGAGTTACTAACTTGTGCGCACGAGTTGTTAACTTGCACACAAGATATGAAACTTTTCCGCTCAAGATTTGAAACTCGTGCGCTCAAGTTAGTAACTCGTGCGCACAAGATTTGAAACTCGTGCGCACAAGTTAGTAACTCGTGCACACAAGTTAGTAACTCGTGCGCACAAGATTTGAAATTCGTGCGCTCAAGTTTGTAACTCGTGCGCACTAGTTATTAATGATTTTTTCCATGGCACGCAAGGGCTTCCATAGTTATGTTTTAATACAATACAGCATTTTTTTCCCTATTAGCCTAAACCAAAACACGTGACATTACATTTCTTACCATACTGGTAAGCAAGAGGCCGATTGTGTGAGCAGAATGGATGTTTTGCTCATCATTTTCATTAGCAATAATTGTTAAATTACCAGAATATTGTTAGATTCATTTTGTTATATTAAAATTTTGATTTGAGATAGTGTTTGTTTTAATTTCAATGAGACTTTAAGTACATGTATAGTTTAAAAAAGGTCCTGTCTATTCCAATTTCAAGTCCCAATTGCATGTAATAAAACAATTAATATATTCGAACCTGATTATAATAATGTTTTATTGAGCATGGTACAAAAATATTGAACTCTGCTTCGTTCAATATAATTTAACACTGCTTCATACACCTCAAATTGATCTTGTTCATCGCAACAAGTAGAGGTAGCTTTCCACAGATTATCTATCAAGATAACTGAGACAAACACCGTTAATTTGGTTTATAACTTACCGGTAACTTGATATTTTTCATCGCGGCCTGGAAGATGGCTTCTAATACATATGGTAATCACGTGATTTACAAATAATCTGCGAATTTTTATAACCAAAGGCGATCCAGACGCCTTGTTTTATTTAAAAAATATATTTACGCTAGGTTTCTATTTTTATTTGAAAATTTCATCTCATTGCATGTCGCCTTTGTACAAATGGACTTCAATGCATAAGCGACCATAAGCCGTACACGATTTTGCAAGAATTTTATAAAATATATGGATATATTTCTTATATGATTTTCACTATGGGAAATACTCTCATGCGATTAGCTAAAATGAATTCCGGCAACATTTAAAAAAAAGGTTTTTTTGGATAGATTTGCTTACTGACCTACTTTCATAAACGCATGATTCGGATGCAAATACAATAATTAAATTACATTTTCGCAATTTAAAGATCAAACAGGGTTTAAACGAATGCATGAATGTATAAACAAGACCAATGAATGTATAAACAAGACCAATGAATGTATAAACCAGACCCATGAATGTATAAACAAGACCCATGAATGTATAAACAAGACCCATGAATGTATAAACAAGACCAATGAATGTATAAACAAGACCAATGAATGTATAAACAAGACCCATGAATGTATAAACAAGACCAATGAATGTATAAACAAGACCAATGAATGTATAAACAAGACCCATGAATGTATAAACAAGACCGATGAATGTATAAACAAGACCCATGAATGTATAAACAAGACCAATGAATGTATAAACAAGACCAATGAATGTATAAACAAAACCCATGAATGTATAAACAAGACCAATGGATGTATAAACAAGACCAATGAATGTATAAACAAGACCCATGAATGTATAAACAAGACCCTTGAATGTATAAACAAGACCAATGAATGTATAAACAAGACCCATGAATGTATAAACCAGACCCATGAATGTATAAACAAGACCAATGAATGTATAAACAAGACCAATGAATGTATAAACAAGACCAATGAATGTATAAACAAGACCAATGAATGTATAAACAAGACCCATGAATTTATAAACAAGACCAATGAATGTATAAACAAGACCAATGAATGTATAAACAAGACCAATGAATGTATAAACAAGACCAATGAATGTATAAACAAGACCCAATGAATGTATAAACAAGACCAATGAATGTATAAACAAGACCAATGAATGTATAAACAAGACCAATGAATGTATAAACAAGACCAATGAATGTATAAACAAGACCCATGAATGTATAAACAAGACCAATGAATGTATAAACAAGACCAATGAATGTATAAACAAGACCAATGAATGTATAAACAAGACCCATGAATGTATAAACAAGACCAATGAATGTATAAACAAGACCCATGAATGTATAACAAGACCAATGAATGTATAAACAAGACCCATGAATGTATAAACAAGACCAATGAATGTATAAACAAGACCCATGAATGTATAAACAAGACCAATGAATGTATAAATAAGACCCATGAATGTATAAACAAGACCACTGAATGTATAAACAAGACCCATGAATGTATAAACAAGACCAATGAATGTATAAACAAGACCAATGAATGTATAAACAAGACCAATGAATGTATAAGCAAGACCAATGAATGTATAAACAAGACCAATGAATGTATAAACAAGACCAATGAATGTATAAACAAGACCCATGAATGTATAAACAAGACCAATGAATGTATAAACAAGACCCATGAATGTATAAACAAGACCCATGAATGTATAAACAAGACCCATGAATGTATAAACAAGACCAATGAATGTATAAACAAGACCCATGAATGTATAAACAAGACCCATGAATGTATAAACAAGACCCATGAATGTATAAACAAGACCCATGAATGTATAAACAAGACCCATGAATGTATAAACAAGACCCATGAATGTATAAACAAGACCCATGAATGTATAAACAAGACCCATTCCCATGAATGTATAAACAAGACCCATGAATGTATAAACAAGACCAATGAATGTATAAACAAGACCAATGAATGTATAAACAAGACCCATCAATGTATAAACAAGACCAATGAATGTATAAACAAGACCCATGAATGTATAAACAAGACCCATGAATGTATAAACAAGACCAATGAATGTATAAACAAGACCAATGAATGTATAAACAAGACCCATGAATGTATAAACAAGACCCAGGAATGTATAAACAAGACCAATGAATGTATAAACAAGACCCATGAATGTATAAACAAGACCCATGAATGTATAAACAAGACCCATGAATGTATAAACAAGACCCATGAATGTATAAACAAGACCCATGAATGTATAAACAAGACCCATGAATGTATAAACAAGACCCATGAATGTATAACCAAGACCAATGAATGTATAAACAAGACCAATGAATGTATAAACAAGACCAATGAATGTATAAAGAAGACCAAATGTATAAACAAGACCAATGAATGTATAACAAGACCGATGAATGTATAAACAAGACCAATGAATGTATAAACAAGACCAATGAATGTATAAACAAGACCCATGAATTTATAAACAAGACCAATGAATGTATAAACAAGACCCATGAATGTATAAACAAGACCCATGAATGTATAAACAAGACCAATGAATGTATAAACAAGACCCATGAATGTATAAACAAGACCCATGAATGTATATACAAGA
Source organism: Limnoperna fortunei (assembly GCA_944474755.1). Classification (NCBI taxonomy): domain Eukaryota; kingdom Metazoa; phylum Mollusca; class Bivalvia; order Mytilida; family Modiolidae; genus Limnoperna; species Limnoperna fortunei. The sequence goes on from OX104113.1 coordinate 9,266,665, forward strand.
CCAATGAATGTATAAACAAGACCAATGAATGTATAAACAAGACCAATGAATGTATAAACAAGACCAATGAATGTATAAACAAGACCAATGAATGTATAAACAAGACCCATGAATGTATAAACAAGACCAATGAATGTATAAACAAGACACATGAATGTATAAACAAGACCCATGAATGTATAAACAAGACCAATGAATGTATAAACAAGACCCATGAATGTATAAACAAGACCAATGAATGTATAAACAAGACCCATGAATGTATAAACAAGACCAATGAATGTATAAACAAGACCAATGAATGTATAAACCAGACCAATGAATGTATAAACATGACCCATGAATGTATAAACAAGACCAATGAATGTATAACCAAGACCCATGAATGTATAAACAAGACCCATGAATGTATAAACAAGACCAATGAATGTATAAACAAGACCAATGAATGTATAAACAAGACCCATGAATGTATAAACAAGACCCATGAATGTATAAACAAGACCCATGAATGTATAAACAAGACCCATGAATGTATAAACAAGACCCATGAATGTATAAACAAGACCCATGAATGTATAAACAAGACCCATGAATGTATAAACAAGACCAATGAATGTATAAACAAGACCAATGAATGTATAAACAAGACCAATGAATGTATAAAGAAGACCAAATGTATAAACAAGACCAATGAATGTATAACAAGACCCATGAATGTATAAACAAGACCAATGAATGTATAAACAAGACCAATGAATGTATAAACAAGACCCATGAATTTATAAACAAGACCAATGAATGTATAAACAAGACCCATGAATGTATAAACAAGACCCATGAATGTATAAACAAGACCAATGAATGTATAAACAAGACCCATGAATGTATAAACAAGACCCATGAATGTATATACAAGACCAATGAATGTATAAACAAGACCAATGAATGTATAAACAAGACCAATGAATGTATAAACAAGACCAATGAATGTATAAACAAGACCAATGAATGTATAAACAAGACCCATGAATGTATAAACAAGACCAATGAATGTATAAACAAGACACATGAATGTATAAACAAGACCCATGAATGTATAAACAAGACCAATGAATGTATAAACAAGACCCATGAATGTATAAACAAGACCAATGAATGTATAAACAAGACCCAATGAATGTATAAACAAGACCAATGAATGTATAAACAAGACCAATGAATGTATAAACCAGACCAATGAATGTATAAACAAGACCCATGAATGTATAAACAAGACCAATGAATGTATAAACAAGACCCATGAATGTATAAACAAGACCCATGAATGTATAAACAAGACCAATGAATGTATAAACAAGACCAATGAATGTATAAACAAGACCAATGAATGTATAAACAAGACCAATGAATGTATAAACAAGACCAATGAATGTATAAACCAGACCAATGAATGTATAAACAAGACCAATGAATGTATAAACAAGACCAATGAATGTATAAACCAGACCAATGAATGTATAAACATGACCCATGAATGTATAAACAAGACCAATGAATGTATAACCAAGACCCATGAATGTATAAACAAGACCCATGAATGTATAAACAAGACCAATGAATGTATAAACAAGACCAATGAATGTATAAACAAGACCAATGAATGTATAAACAAGACCAATGAATGTATAAACAAGACCCATGAATGTATAAACAAGACCCATGAATGTATAAACAAGACCCATGAATGTATAAACAAGACCAATGAATGTATAAACAAGACCAATGAATGTATAAACAAGACCCATGAATGTATAAACAAGACCAATGAATGTATAAACAAGACCCATGAATGTATAAACAAGACCAATGAATGTATAAACAAGACCAATGAATGTATAAACAAGACCAATGAATGTATAAACAAGACCCATGAATGTATAAACAAGACCCATGAATGTATAAACAAGACCAAATGTATAAACAAGACCAATGAATGTATAAACAAGACCAATGAATGTATAAACAAGACCAATGAATGTATAAACAAGACCAATGAATGTATAAACAAGACCAATGAATGTATAAACAAGACCCATGAATGTATAAACAAGACCAATAAATGTATAAACAAGACCCATGAATGTATAAACAAGACCAATGAATGTATAAACAAGACCAATGAATGTATAAACAAGACCAATGAATGTATAAACAAGACCCATGAATGTATAAACAAGACCCATGAATGTATAAACAAGACCAATGAATGTATAAACAAGACCCATGAATGTATAAACAAGACCACTGAATGTATAAACAAGACCCATGAATGTATAAACAAGACCAATGAATGTATAAACAAGACCAATGAATGTATAAACAAGACCAATGAATGTATAAGCAAGACCAATGAATGTATAAACAAGACCAATGAATGTATAAAAAGACCAATGAATGTATAAACAAGACCCATGAATGTATAAACAAGACCAATGAATGTATAAACAAGACCAATGAATGTATAAACAAGACCCATGAATGTATAAACAAGACCCATGAATGTATAAACAAGACCAATGAATGTATAAACAAGACCCATGAATGTATAAACAAGACCCATGAATGTATAAACAAGACCCATGAATGTATAAACAAGACCCATGAATGTATAAACAAGACCCATGAATGTATAAACAAGACCCATTCCCATGAATGTATAAACAAGACCCATGAATGTATAAACAAGACCAATGAATGTATAAACAAGACCAATGAATGTATAAACAAGACCCATTAATGTATAAACAAGACCAATGAATGTATAAACAAGACCCATGAATGTATAAACAAGACCCATGAATGTATAAACAAGACCCATGAATGTATAAACAAGACCAATGAATGTATAAACAAGACCCATGAATGTATAAACAAGACCCATGAATGTATAAACAAGACCAATGAATGTATAAACAAGACCCATGAATGTATAAACAAGACCCATGAATGTATAAACAAGACCCATGAATGTATAAACAAGACACATGAATGTATAAACAAGACCCATGAATGTATAAACAAGACCCATGAATGTATAAACAAGACCAATGAATGTATAAACAAGACCAATGAATGTATAAACAAGACCAATGAATGTATAAACAAGACCAATGAATGTATAAAGAAGACCAAATGTATAAACAAGACTAATGAATGTATAACAAGACCGATGAATGTATAAACAAGACCAATGAATGTATAAACAAGACCAATGAATGTATAAACAAGACCCATGAATGTATAAACAAGACCAATGAATGTATAAACAAGACCCATGAATGTATAAACAAGACCCATGAATGTATAAACAAGACCAATGAATGTATAAACAAGACACATGAATGTATAAACAAGACCCATGAATGTATAAACAAGACCAATGAATGTATAAACAAGACCAATGAATGTATAAACAAGACCAATGAATGTATAAACAAGACCAATGAATGTATAAACAAGACCAATGAATGTATAAACAAGACCCATGAATGTATAAACAAGACCAATGAATGTATAAACAAGACACATGAATGTATAAACAAGACCCATGAATGTATAAACAAGACCAATGAATGTATAAACAAGACCCATGAATGTATAAACAAGACCAATGAATGTATAAACAAGACCCATGAATGTATAAACAAGACCAATGAATGTATAAACAAGACCAATGAATGTATAAACAAGACCAATGAATGTATAAACATGACCCATGAATGTATAAACAAGACCAATGAATGTATAAACAAGACCCATGAATGTATAAACAAGACCCATGAATGTATAAACAAGACCAATGAATGTATAAACAAGACCAATGAATGTATAAACAAGACCAATGAATGTATAAACAAGACCAATGAATGTATAAACAAGACCCATGAATGTATAAACAAGACCCATGAATGTATAAACAAGACCAATGAATGTATAAACAAGACCCATGAATGTATAAACAAGACCAATGAATGTATAAACAAGACCAATGAATGTATAAACAAGACCCATGAATGTATAAACAAGACCAATAAATGTATAAACAAGACCCATGAATGTATAAACAAGACCAATGAATGTATAAACAAGACCAATGAATGTATAAACAAGACCAATGAATGTATAAACAAGACCCATGAATGTATAAACAAGACCCATGAATGTATAAACAAGACCATGAATGTATAAACAAGACCAATGAATGTATAAACAAGACCAATGAATGTATAAACAAGACCAATGAATGTATAAACAAGACCCATGAATGTATAAACAAGACCCATGAATGTATAAACAAGACCAAATGTATAAACAAGACCAATGAATGTATAAACAAGACCCATGAATGTATAAACAAGACCAATGAATGTATAAACAAGACCAATGAATGTATAAACAAGACCAATGAATGTATAAACAAGACCAATGAATGTATAAACAAGACCCATGAATGTATAAACAAGACCATGAATGTATAAACAAGACCAATGAATGTATAAACAAGACCAATGAATGTATAAACAAGACCCATGAATGTATAAACAAGACCAATGAATGTATAAACAAGACCAATGAATGTATAAACAAGACCAATGAATGTATAAACAAGACCCATGAATGTATAAACAAGACCAATGAATGTATAAACAAGACCAATGAATGTATAAACAAGACCAATGAATGTATAAACAAGACCCATGAATGTATAAACAAGACCAATGAATGTATAAACAAGACCCATGAATGTATAAACAAGACCCATGAATGTATAAACAAGACCAATGAATGTATAAACAAGACCAATGAATGTATAAACAAGACCCATGAATGTATAAACAAGACCAATGAATGTATAAACAAGACCAATGAATGTATAAACAAGACCCATGAATGTATAAACAAGACCCATGAATGTATAAACAAGACCAATGAATGTATAAACAAGACCCATGAATGTATAAACAAGACCCATGAATGTATAAACAAGACCAATGAATGTATAAACAAGACCAATGAATGTATAAACAAGACCAATGAATGTATAAACAAGACCAATGAATGTATAAACAAGACCCATGAATGTATAAACAAGACCAATGAATGTATAAACAAGACCAATGAATGTATAAACAAGACCAATGAATGTATAAACAAGACCCATGAATGTATAAACAAGACCAATGAATGTATAAACAAGACCAATGAATGTATAAACAAGACCAATGAATGTATAAACAAGACCAATGAATGTATAAACAAGACCCATGAATGTATAAACAAGACCCATGAATGTATAAACAAGACCAATGAATGTATAAACAAGACCAATGAATGTATAAACAAGACCAATGAATGTATAAACAAGACCCATGAATGTATAAACAAGACCAATGAATGTATAAACAAGACCAATGAATGTATAAACAAGACCCATGAATGTATAAACAAGACCAATGAATGTATAAACAAGACCAATGAATGTATAAACAAGACCCATGAATGTATAAACAAGACCAATGAATGTATAAACAAGACCAATGAATGTATAAACAAGACCCATGAATGTATAAACAAGACCCATGAATGTATAAACAAGACCAATGAATGTATAAACAAGACCAATGAATGTATAAACAAGACCCATGAATGTATAAACAAGACCAATGAATGTATAAACAAGACCCATGAATGTATAAACAAGACCAATGAATGTATAAACAAGACCAATGAATGTATAAACAAGACCCATGAATGTATAAACAAGACCCATGAATGTATAAACAAGACCAATGAATGTATAAACAAGACCCATGATGTAAACAAGACCATGAATGTATAAACAAGACCCATGAATGTATAAACAAGACCAATGAATGTATAAACAAGACCCATGAATGTATAAACAAGACCAATGAATGTATAAACAAGACCAATGAATGTATAAACAAGACCAATGAATGTATAAACAAGACCAATGAATGTATAAACAAGACCCATGAATGTATAAACAAGACCAATGAATGTATAAACAAGACCCATGAATGTATAAACAAGACCCATGAATGTATAAACAAGACCAATGAATGTATAAACAAGACCAATGAATGTATAAACAAGACCAATGAATGTATAAACAAGACCAATGAATGTATAAACAAGACCAATGAATGTATAAACAAGACCAATGAATGTATAAACAAGACCAATGAATGTATAAACAAGACCCATGAATGTATAAACAAGACCCATGAATGTATAAACAAGACCAATGAATGTATAAACAAGACCCATGAATGTATAAACAAGACCCATGAATGTATAAACAAGACAAATGAATGTATAAACAAGACCAATGAATGTACAAACAAGACCCATGAATGTATAAACAAGACCAATGAATGTATAAACAAGACCAATGAATGTATAAACAAGACCCATGAATGTATAAACAAGACCAATGAATGTATAAACAAGACCAATGAATGTATAAACAAGACCCATGAATGTATAAACAAGACCCATGAATGTATAAACAAGACCAATGAATGTATAAACAAGACCCATGAATGTATAAACCAGACCCATGAATGTATAAACAAGACCAATGAATGTATAAACAAGACCAATGAATGTATAAACAAGACCAATGAATGTATAAACAAGACCCATGAATGTATAAACAAGACCCATGAATGTATAAACAAGACCCATGAATGTATAAACAAGACCCATGAATGTATAAACAAGACCCATGAATGTATAAACAAGACCAATGAATGTATAAACAAGACCCATGAATGTATAAACAAGACCAATGAATGTATAAACAAGACCAATGAATGTATAAACAAGACCCATGAATGTATAAACAAGACCCATGAATGTATAAACAAGACCAATGAATGTATAAACAAGACCAATGAATGTATAAACAAGACCCATGAATGTATAAACAAGACCAATGAATGTATAAACAAGACCCATGAATGTATAAACAAGACCAATGAATGTATAAACAAGACCAATGAATGTATAAACAAGACCCATGAATGTACTAAACAAGACCCATGAATGTATAAACAAGACCAATGAATGTATAAACAAGACCCATGAATGTATAAACAAGACCAATGAATGTATAAACAAGACCCATGAATGTATAAACAAGACCCATGAATGTATAAACAAGACCAATGAATGTATAAACAAGACCCATGAATGTATAAACAAGACCAATGAATGTATAAACAAGACCCATGAATGTATAAACAAGACCCATGAATGTATAAACAAGACCAATGAATGTATAAACAAGACCAATGAATGTATAAACAAGACCAATGAATGTATAAACAAGACCAATGAATGTATAAACAAGACCAATGAATGTATAAACAAGACCAATGAATGTATAAACAAGACCCATGAATGTATAAACAAGACCAATGAATGTATAAACAAGACCCATGAATATATAAACAAGACCCATGAATGTATAAACAAGACCAATGAATGTATAAACAAGACCAATGAATGTATAAACAAGACCAATGAATGTATAAACAAGACCCATGAATGTATAAACAAGACCAATGAATGTATAAACAAGACCCATGAATGTATAAACAAGACCCATGAATGTATAAACAAGACCCATGAATGTATAAACAAGACCAATGAATGTATCAACAAGACCAATGAATGTATAAACAAGACCCATGAATGTATAAACAAGACCCATGAATGTATAAACAAGACCAATGAATGTATAAACAAGACCAATGAATGTATAAACAAGACCAATGAATGTATAAACAAGACCCATGAATGTATAAACAAGACCAATGAATGTATAAACAAGACCAATGAATGTATAAACAAGACCCATGAATGTATAAACAAGACCCATGAATGTATAAAGAAGACCAAATGTATAAACAAGACCAATGAATGTATAAACAAGACCGATGAATGTATAAACAAGACCAATGAATGTATAAACAAGACCAATGAATGTATAAACAAGACCCATGAATGTATAAACAAGACCAATGAATGTATAAACAAGACCCATGAATGTATAAACAAGACCCATGAATGTATAAACAAGACCAATGAATGTATAAACAAGACACATGAATGTATAAACAAGACCCATGAATGTATATACAAGACCAATGAATGTATAAACAAGACCAATGAATGTATAAACAAGACCAATGAATGTATAAACAAGACCAATGAATGTATAAACAAGACCAATGAATGTATAAACAAGACCCATGAATGTATAAACAAGACCAATGAATGTATAAACAAGACACATGAATGTATAAACAAGACCCATGAATGTATAAACAAGACCAATGAATGTATAAACAAGACCCATGAATGTATAAACAAGACCAATGAATGTATAAACAAGACCCATGAATGTATAAACAAGACCAATGAATGTATAAACAAGACCAATGAATGTATAAACCAGACCAATGAATGTATAAACATGACCCATGAATGTATAAACAAGACCAATGAATGTATAAACAAGACCCATGAATGTATAAACAAGACCCATGAATGTATAAACAAGACCAATGAATGTATAAACAAGACCAATGAATGTATAAACAAGACCAATGAATGTATAAACAAGACCAATGAATGTATAAACAAGACCCATGAATGTATAAACAAGACCCATGAATGTATAAACAAGACCAATGAATGTATAAACAAGACCCATGAATGTATAAACAAGACCAATGAATGTATAAACAAGACCAATGAATGTATAAACAAGACCCATGAATGTATAAACAAGACCAATAAATGTATAAACAAGACCCATGAATGTATAAACAAGACCAGTGAATGTATAAACAAGACCAATGAATGTATAAACAAGACCAATGAATGTATAAACAAGACCCATGAATGTATAAACAAGACCCATGAATGTATAAACAAGACCAATGAATGTATAAACAAGACCCATGAATGTATAAACAAGACCCATGAATGTATAAACAAGACCAATGAATGTATAAACAAGACCAATGAATGTATAAACAAGACCAATGAATGTATAAACAAGACCCATGAATGTATAAACAAGACCCATGAATGTATAAACAAGACCCATGAATGTATAAACAAGACCCATGAATGTATAAACAAGACCCATGAATGTATAAACAAGACCAATGAATGTATAAACAAGACCCATGAATGTATAAACAAGACCAATGAATGTATAAACAAGACCAATGAATGTATAAACAAGACCCATGAATGTATAAACAAGACCCATGAATGTATAAACAAGACCAATGAATGTATAAACAAGACCAATGAATGTATAAACAAGACCCATGAATGTATAAACAAGACCAATGAATGTATAAACAAGACCCATGAATGTATAAACAAGACCAATGAATGTATAAACAAGACCCATGAATGTATAAACAAG